>QEPC01014667.1:1266116-1286544 GCA_003113815.1 Sphenodon punctatus
CTCAGATTGTAAGCCCTAGGGGCAGGGACCGTGTCTATTTTATTACTTTGTAAAGTGCCATGTACACTGCTGGCGCTATATAAATGTTTGTTAATAATAATAATAATAATAATGACTTAAGTCTCAAAATAAATTTAGACAAGTCAGTACTGACACCTTCCTGAGAGATACATACAACTGTGTATGTAGCTGTGTGTGTGTGTGCATGTGTGTCTCCCAGAGCCCATGGGGCACGGGAGAGCTCACAGGGGAATTAGCAGCCCCCCGGTTACAACCTTCACCCCTCTTGCTCGGGGCTACGCTATGTGGGTGCCCAGTGGGGTCCTCACCCTTGGCCTCCAACCTCCCCTTATAGCCAAGGCCTGCCTTGCCAAGTAGCGTGTCTGCTGGGCATCTTGCCCTGCGGGTCCCCTGGCTCAGTCCCTTCTATCTGACCTCTTCTTGGTCTGGATCCTCTGAGGAAGGTCGGGCCCAGTCTGGGTCCCTGGGGTCCGGGCTGCGAGTCCGGTCCGGAGAGGAAGGGAGCTCCGACAGTGCGCTCCTTCCCCTAGCTTCCCCCTGCTCTAACTGAGCTTCAGGCCTTTATAGGCCCCGAGCATGCTCAGTGCCATTTGGCCTTACTGAGCATGCTCCTACCCTTACATCCTGGTTACCCAGGCCTTGTGGATAGGGAGCTACCCTAGCCAGGCCTTGTAGATAGGAAGCTTCCTGAACGGGGAAAGCCACCCTATTACAGTGTACAACTAGTAGCACTTTAGAAATGATAAGTAGTAGTAGAAGAAGATACCTTTCATTGGTGCAGTGACAGATTCCAGGTAGAATGTTCACACCTCGTAAACATTTGACAGATTAACTCGTATGGTGAACACAGTGACACAACAAAGGGTACAGACTGTGTCGGTATATCAGAGGCTGTTAGGCTTGATAGCATCCACTAGGAGTGTAACACCCCATGCCCGTTTGTTCATGAGACATCTGCAGCACTGGTTGATTTCTCATTTCAATCCCTGTAGAGATGTCTCAAAAAAGAAGCTTAGAATCCCTCCTTCAATGCTGGATTCTATTAAGTTTTGGCAGGATGAGGCTTTCATACTCAAGAGAATACTAGGAGACCAACCTGCTCTCTAACAACTGATGCTTCCCTCATAGGTTGGGGAGCATACATGGAGAACATATCTGGTAGCGGATTGTAGGAAGAACAAGAAAGAGAGAAGCACATAAATATCCTGGAATTAACTTCAGTTGAGAAAGTGTTGAGTCTTCGCGCACCAACTTCATGGGAAAGTTGTCCAACTAATATCGGACCAGCTTACAGTTGTGTATGACTTGAACAAACAAGGGGGCACACACACAGCACAGCTGAGTGTGCAAGCAGAAAGGATATGATACTGGGCACTGTCCATCATCTACCTCCTTGCAGTGCACCTATCAAGGAAAGACATGTACACATACCTTCCTGTTCCTCTCCTATCTGGGGTTATAGAAAAGATAAGGTCAGACAAGGCCTACAATAATATTAATAGCCCCAGATTTTCCTGGCCAATCATGGTACACATATCTACAGAATATGGTGACAGACAGATATCCCCTACTTCAGAAGCGAGACCTTCTTCCTCAAGAGAGGGGATCCATATGGCAACCAGACATCCACAAGTTACACTTCACAGCATGGTAATATCAAAACTTCCTCAGGAGCTGCAAACACTTCAAGGCCCTCCAAAAATAAAATGTACACCTTTAAGTGGAAAAGATTTAACATTTGGATGCAGAAGAATGGTCTCACAGGGGACATCTGAAAACCTGAACTTGTCATATATTAGGTCTAGCTAAACAGGGTCTGGGTACTTCATCCGTGCGAGTTCATCTGGCAGCTATTTTAAAGTTCTCAACAATAGAAGGGAACACTTCTGTATTTACAAATCCCTTGATTAAGCAATTGCCGAAAGGGATAAAGAACACATTCCCTAAGGTAATATCACCAGTCCAAATATGGGACTTGACCTTGATGTTGAACAACTTAATGGACCCCCCACTTGAACCAGTGAAAGATATTGATTTGAAACATCTCACTTTAAAAACAGTCTTCCTAGTGGCTAGTGATGTAATAGTGGCTATTACATCAATACGATGTGTGAATGAGAGATCAGCAATTGTTGTCCAACCTCCACATCTACCAGGCAGATAAGGTAGTAATTACCCTGCCTCCTTCTTTTATCCCTGAAGTGGCTTCCAATTTTCATACAGAACAACCAATAGCTTTACCTACGTTGACTCCAAAGCCACACAAATGGGAGATGGAAAAGAAACGGCACACTCTGGATATTAGACACATTTTGCTATATTACTTTAGAGAACATGAGGTATCAGGAAGTCAGACTCCTGGGTAAACTCACACGTAACTCTGCTAAACTCTGATGTTTGTGGGCCCCAGAAGCTGTATAATCAGCCCCAATGATCCCCGGATCGCTGTTACATGTGAGTGAGGCACTCTGATTTTCAGCCCTGCTGATGTTTAGATCTGATCTATTCACCAGATCAGAGTTTAAAGTGGGACTGGAAGTCAGAGTGCCTCACTCACATGCAACAGCAATCCGGGGATCATCCGGGGCTGATTATACAGCTTCTGGGGCCCTGCAGAAATAGGAGTTTAGCAGAGTTGCGTGTGAGTTCACCCCCTGTCTGTGTCATTCACTAACTCTAATCTGGGTTGAAAGGTTTCTTCCCAAACATTGTCAAAATGGTTAGTTCAGTGTATTAATTTGGCTTACAAACAGGCAGGTAAAGAGCCACCAGGGAATATAAGAGTGCAACAGGAGCCTCAGTGGCGGCTCTCTCACAGGTCCCAGACAATGAAATATGTAAGGAAACCACTTAGTCGTCAGTCCATACATTCACAAAACACTATGCTGTCCATGTGCAATCCAGGGAAGAAGCAATTCTGGACTCTAAAGTAAGTTTGTAAATCTACATGTTTCAATAAAATTGTAGATTTTCTCCCACCTCCTACTTAGCTTGGTACTCTCCCATTTGTGGGAATGATGGAGAGACACTCAAAGGAGAAAAGAAGGTTACTTACTGTCAGGTAGAGGGGGGGAGGAAAGGGGCCCTGTCCCTGAGAAACAACAGGAACCAGCCTTACGAGTGAATAACACGCACAACAGTGGTGGCGTGGACATGGGCCGCTCACAGTGCTCGTGGCCAGTTCCCCCTAAGGGAATAGGTTGCCCGTCAGGATAGTAATTGAGCCAAAGTATCCCACAAGGGATTGGACCCCTATCATCATAGGGCGCCGGACAGAGACACTGGAGTGCCCTGCCCACCGTTCAACCACCCACACAGTACAATGTTCACCACAGGGGAAGGACAATTTAGTGCTCCATGTGAGGGTTGGAGGGGAAGGGATTCCCAGGACCACAGGGTAGGAGGAGGACACAAGCTTACTGGGAGAGGGGAAAGGGAGGATCCCCAGAAGGGGGGGCCACGTGCACTCTCCACACACTCTCTTGCTCTCTCGCACTCAGTCTGCACACCAGGCGAACAGCAACACTCCACACGTCACTCCGGGAAAGGAAGGAACAGGGGGAACCAGGAAAGGGAACTTAGCTGGGTAGAAGGCTTCACTCAACGTCACTCCAGGGCCAGTCTCTGATCACCCCCTGACGTGCTCTGAGGCGCTGTGAATGCCACAACGCTGCTGGTCCCACCCCCGCATTACGCAGCGGCGGGGAAACACTTCCGGGTTCTGCTGCAAGGTGCTGTGACGTGAGGGGATCCCCTGCATCTGGGACATCAGCCGTGAGTTTGGTCGTGGAGCTGGGGCCGGGGCGGGCATCAGCTGTTCTGAGCTGGGGGCACGCTGGGGGCGTTCGTGTTCGGCCTGGGATCCGCGCCCGGGGGCGCGCCCCTGTGACACTTACCTGTAACTGAGGTTCTCCGAGATGGCTCCGTACATTCTCACAATATCCACTGATCCAGCCCCACTTTGGAATTCAGGGGTTGGAAGGAACTAATGGACTCTGAGGAGAGTCGCCTATATATACTAAGGGGCACAAGATGGTTACGAGGTAAACCAACTTTGAGTCCATGCCTAGTGAAGGACCGACAGCAGAGCAACGCGCATTCGCAAACCCATTTGTGAGAATGTATGGAGCCACCCTGAAGAACTTTGGTTACAGTAAGTGACCTTTTTTCCCTCCTGAGGCCCCTAAGACAGATGCTGTGGAGACTACCTCTCTCCTTCTTGCAGCAGCGTGAGGTTTAATGTTTGGTGGAGGGAGCAGGAGACCTCTATAAAGCACTGAACTGCAGAATTTGGCAGCTCGTGGAACAGGTTTGGGAAGCCCAGTTTAAAAATCCTAGCATTCTGTCCTACATCCAGGGAAACAGCTTTGAGAGAGAGCGAGAGAAACAGATGAACTATATCTTTTGTGCAAAACTTGCTCAGTATTTCATAGTAGACTGCAGCCGGAACCTGAACTGTTTTGTGAGAGCTGGATAGAACCCAGCTTTGCCTGGGGCGAAGGATTATAGCCAAATAACTAGAGTTAATGTTAGTGCAAAGTACCCTGAGACCATGCCGTAATATCGTATGGAAATAAATGCATTCATTCCTAATCTGGATTCACAATAGGAGCTCTAGGGTGTAAGCAGTCTCTCCTGGAAACTGGAATCAATGGGTTTGACTTAGTGCTTCAATAAAATCCTTTTTTTTAAAAAACAACAACAAAAAAATGAAACAAAACCAAAAAACCCAAAAGGATCTCAAAGCACTTCAGACATTAAAAGGCTTAACTTCTTGCTTGTGTGACCTCACTGTGAGGCTTATGTGTAATTCCATGACTTTATACAGCAACAAAGACCTGCAAAGATCAAATACCCAATGGGATCATGACCCCACTTGGGCTCTGCAACAGAGCTGCCCTGCCCATGCTGAGTTCACACAGGAGCAGGTCCACAAATCACTACACCAGTGAACTTTCCTCCCCTGGGTGTTTTATTCTTTTTACACACAGCACATCCTCACTAGGACTGTGCACAGGGTCAAGTATTTGTATTTGTGTTTTAATATTTGCATTTATTTGGTATTTGCATCTTTACTTATGTTCACTGCATTTCCCCCATTGGCACCAATGTGGAAAACACAATGAACACAGTCCCTGTGTATGGGTTATTTTGGCACAGAAGTGCAATGAGGCCCTGACAGCATGAAAGGCCTATGAGAAAAGAAAAACTGCAGTTAAAACTGCTGCTAAGTCCACTACCAGTTTTAAAAGGGGGACAATGGTTTGGGGGAAGGTGGAGAATAAAACTGGTTTGGTAGGGAGGTTGGGTTGTTACCTTGGGGAGATAGAAATGGGACGGGATCTGGTTTAGAGGGCACTGCTGGCTTAGGGAAGGGGTCACTGGTTTTGGGGAAAGGGAATGGGGCATGGGACTAGGTTCAGAGGAGGTTACTGGCTTGGGGAGGAGAAATGGGTACAGAGGGAGGATCAATGGCTTGAGAACTGGGGTTGGCTGCAGTCCTAGAGACTACAGTTCTTCAAGCTGGATATGTGCTGCAGTTTTGGGGGCCCAGTTTCACCCTTCACCTCCCTATCCCCTCCTGTGTGTAGCCCCTTTCTCGCTAGAGGAGTTCCTGGCTGACTCTTCACAGGGTTCTGACCCACAGTTTGGGAAGACTCACAATATGCCTGTAAAGTAAGAAATGTTGTCACCATCATTAGTTTATAAGCAGAAAATATGTCTCTTATAGGCAGTTTGTGGCAGAGACAAGGCCCCAGAGACCGTATCTCCTATGTCCCACTCCTCCGCTTTACTCTTAAGACTGTGCTTACATTAGGGATGTGTGAACGCGGTTCAGATGTTCGCAGTTCGGACCAAACTCGGTCTGTTCAGACAGCCGAACCGAACGCCCGAACCGAACTCGAAAACGGCTGAACAGTACGGTCAGGTTTAGATGAGTTTTGGGGCAGGAAAAACGTGACTTCGGGCAGGAAAAACATGACGGGAAGGGGAAGGCAGCTGAGGAGCAGACTTCCTGGCACCAGGGGTGGAGACCAGGGGTGGTTTCAGGGCAAATGATACTGATACTGAAAAAAAATCTTCAAATTTGGTATCGGTATTGGTATCGATAGCGCTATTTTTGAATGTTCACCCAAACTGAACTCCGCCGAACCGAACAACCAAACCTGAACTCGGGTTTTGAACCGAACGACCGAACATCCGAACATCCGAACCGTGTTCTGTTCGCACATCCCTAGCTTACATAAACATACAGAGACAGCAAAAAGAACCTTGGACTTAATAAGTACAATCCTATCCTCACTGAAGTTAATGGCTCAACTCCTATTGACTTTAATGTCTGAAGATTGCACCAAGTGTTTTTATTCTAAATGAGCATGATACCACAGGAAAAGATACAGCTGAAACAGTGACCAAGTAGGGGAGGAGGAAACTGCAGCTACCCAAATGACAGGCATTCTGTAGTAAGAATTACTGATCTGGCTTCCCACCACAATATGAAAACTTAGGATGGCTCATGTTTCAGAAACCCTAAAAGAACTTATCAATGCTTTCTATCAGTGTATCACTGGTGTCATCATGGCTTTATTAACGAGTCATTGGGTATTTTTAGACGTTACGATACCACAGTCAACCACAGTGAACCCCCTGTGGTGGCTGCGGTACCATAATGTCTGGAGTGCATTCTGCCAGATGTTCACCACGATGAACCTCCGGCAGGAAACACATTGACCACGGTTCTGGACCTCTGGCCATCCGGAGGTCCAGAACCGTGGTTAGCTGGACCACGGTCTGGAATCGGCGGAAAGTAACGCCTGTTACCTCCGCTAGCCCGGATCATGGCCCAGCCCCCGGAGGGCGGGCAGCCAGGGGAGTCTGGGGGGCCTGGGGCTGTGCAGCCACATGTCGTGCCGTGCAGCCCCGCCCCCTCCCCGATCCCCTGTAGGAATCAGGCCGGCACATCTAAAGGACAGCCGGCCTGATTCCTGTCTGGGATCCGAAACAGATTCCGGACCGTGGTGATTTCATGTGTGAAATCACCCATAGTTAGTGCTGGTCAAAAATGGCAATGCCTTTATTGTCAGCAATTTCAAAACTGAAAATGTTGCAGAAACTTTGTTTCAGTAAACATTTTGCATTTTCTTTGCCTTGGCAATGCCAAATTTTATTTTATTTTTTGCAGTTAAAAATAATAATAATCAGTGAAATGTTGCTATTTTCAAAACTTCATTTTGAAACTAAAAGTCTGAGGACTATTGCTTAGCACCCAAGTTACGTCCTGCCCTTTCTTTACCTCCAGTCCTGATTCTTTCCCCGTTTCAGTGACTGTGTTTGGCAGAGCTGAAGTGGATCCACTTTTTTTTCTTTGCAGATTAAATCTGCACTTTTAAAAATGTCCCACAGAGATCCAGTGAGGAACTCTGGATGCTCCATGGTGTGCAGGCACTCTACAAAACCCCTTTTTGTGTATGCACAAAATTTATTTTTGTTTGATGCACAAGCACAAAATGCCACTGGGCTATGTTGTATGACAGAGTGTGGCACCATTTTGCACAAGAGCATTGAACGAAACGCTGTTTTGTACATAAACAAAATGGTGATGCACAGGGGGAGGGGGAGCAGGGCTTTTGATTTTAGGGATGGGCAAGCAGAACGGAGTTCGGAATTTCAGTTCGGTTTGGTTCAGTTTGAAATTCGAGTTTGGAAATTCGGTTTAGTTCAGTTCAGTTTGAAATTCGAGTTCGGTTCGGAAGTTCAGTTCGGTCGACCGAACAGACTGAGTTCGGTCAAATTCCGAACGTCCGAACCAAGTTCGGCCATTCAAAACCAGGTTTTTTGGTGTGTGTTGCCACTAGGGATGGGCGAACAGAACGGAGTTCGGAAATTCGATTTGGTTCGGTTTGGTTTGAAATCGGAGTTCGGTTCGGTCAACCGAACAGACCGAGTTTGGTCTGAACTCCGAACTTCCGAACCGTGTTCGCCCATCCCTATTTAATTTAGATCTCCATCAGCACAGGGACTAGATTGTGGATGGTCCACATTCCAGCGGACCCTGATTGGTGTGGCAGGTTCCGATGGAAATGGAATCTGCTGCTTAAAGTCATTTTTGCCACTGTGTAAGATGGAATCACCCCTCTTAACATGGCAGAGGAGCTTCTATCTGTCCTTGCATAGTGCTCAAACACTGTCCTTGAGCAGCACCCTTCTCCCAGCCAGCATAGAGCTTTCAGTAGAACTGTGCTCCTGTTTATGCTTTAAAAGAAGCTGCCACCTGAGCCACTTTTCCTAGTTATGAAAAAGGCTAACACGCAAGATGGCTGTTTCCACTAGCAGACAATGTCATGCCCTCGGGGCTGATTGGCCAGTAGAATCGGTTCCGACGATACCATGTCCCTGCTTGGGATTTCTTGTTGACTGGCTGTTTTTTGCCAGTTGGTAGACTTAGTGGAGTGCAGTGGCTCTGAACGGAAGGGCAGGAGTTTGAGTTTGTCACATGCTGGGCAGGCCCTTATTAAACTCAGATGTTTGTAGCTCTGCTCTAGGCTCCCATTATTGCTCTAAACACAATGAAGATAAAGAGGTGATTCAGTTGGTTTTTAAAAGCTGTGGTGGGTGAAAGTGCTGCTGGGGTTTGGATCTGGGGCAGTGGGATGTTTAGTGGGGTTCTGTTTCCTCTAAATGTCTTCTCTGAGAAGAAGACAGTTATCTTTCTCTTTGGTACTGGTGATCCGGTCATTTTTTCCCCTTTTAGTACATATCAGCCCCCCAGGACTCTCTTGTGCTCCATTTACCCCTTAGAGCATTACTTCCCTTTTGGCTGTGTAACAGGCAGCATGTTCTGTGTTTTGCCATTTGGTTAATATGTTCAGATCAGTGGCCTTGTGGGGGCAGTACTTGGTGTCTCTACACATGACGCTTGCTCCTGTTTCAGCCTCCTAACACGGGGGTAAGTGCTATGTTTGGCCAATTGCACCAAGGAGCAACCCATGGATTTACTGAGGTTTGATCTCTGGGACCAATCTGGGGAACTCCTCAGCAGACCTGTGGGGCAGCTAAAAATATACCGCAGAATCAACATGGGCTGAGCTCAGCAGTTGGGGTAGTCAGCTTTGCTAGTGAAGCACTGAAAACCCTTCAGTGCAAAGGTCCCACTAGTGAAGTTAACAAGGAAAAGTTTCTAGTGGCACAAGGCAAAGTTCTCTACAAGTGAAACTGACACAGCAAAGCTCTGGGCTGCAAGGCAAAAGTCCCAGCTGGTGAAAATGACAAAGCCAAGCTCCATGCTGGTGAAATGCAGGGGCTTCACCCATTTACGCTGCCACCTAATGGGCTCCCCCTGTTTGTCCATAGGGTGGCAGCATAAACATGGAACAGCATGAACATTTATTATTCAATTCATGCTGCTCTGCCATGGGCTGATGTTGCAGTGTACCATGAGGCTGATTTCCCCCTTGCATCACTGCAATATGCAGAGCCACCTACTATGGTGTCTGCGTGTCTCTTTGAGTGTTTCAGGATGCTAAGGTCCCTGGTGCCCTGGAGTGGCTCAAGAGCCGTGTGCTGTCCGGAAAGGTCAGTCTAAAGACATCCATGATGCTGAGAAAGTGCTGCTGGCTCAAGGTTGGCTCTCCCTGTGGAATTACTAGCTTGTGCGTCCATCCCTCTGGGCATTTCATAGTATAGTGACATTTGATCTTGGGCATCCAATTTAGAAGAAAGTGGGGAAATGGGAGAGAAGGAGAAGAACATGTGATGGCAAATGATTTTAAGGAAAGAGGAGACAGAGGTGCTAATTGGTGTTCTTTTCTATAACAACATAATGGGTGTCTTCACACAGACGACTGCCCCAGCTCTGCTGCCCTGCCTCACCCCTGGGCGGGCTGTCTGTTTAAAGGCATTGCCCCGGCAACACTATGGTGTGGGGGAGTGGTGCTGCACGGGCAGACCCTGAGCCGGGTCTGTTTAAAATAGACTCAGGCACAGCTGTAAGCAGAGTACATAGGGGTGCACCCCCGGATTTTATTTGCGGCTGCACACTCCTGCTTCTGTGTGAAAATACCCAATTTGGGGGGGGGGGGGAGAAGAGCAAAATTGATTTTGTCCCCTTTCTAAATTTGGGGTGCACAGGGCAATCCTCTCCCAAATCACCAGACATTTGAATTTCCTGGTGGGTGGAGTCACTGCCATTTCCCCCAGCTGCTAGGCAAATTAAAACCAGGCAGCAGAGAGCAGAGCCATACTTTTCTTTGCAGCAGCTCTGTTGGCAACTAGGGATGCCACCTCCCTCCAGGAGGAAATGTCGAAGGGGCTGCGGCACAGGAGCTGTCCCACTCTATTCTGATGTAACCCAACTCCTATGCAGTGTCATGAGTCTCAGTGCCCCACAGGAGGTGGGGTCAAGTCAGAAAGGAGTGGGGCAAAGGGACGGATATGCCCTCTTTCTGACATAACCCCACCCCTGGCAACATGGGCATGGGCAATGTATAGGGAGGGCATGGGGGTCATGTTCCCCTGCAGATATCTTCCCTGATCCAGCCCTGCTGCAGCCTCATAATGGTCAGACTTCAGAGTCCAGTCCTGACCCCTACCATGGTCACACTTGTCTGGGCAGACAGGAAGTTGTCAGAGGGGCACCTTCCTTGCAGGAACAGTGGCAGCAGTGTGAGGGAGGAGGACTTGGTGGCAGGTTGCAGCGGCGCGTAAGGTAAGGAGGACTTGGCGGCAGCGGCAGGACCCGGCTGAGGAGGAGGAGGAGAGGCGGTGAAGGCAGTGGAACAGGCTAGCCTGCCCAGGTGGTTAATAATAACCTTTAAATTGCCCCCTCCCCTGCCCCATTGACAGTCACGAGTTGCCCATGCCTGACATCACAGCACTCCATGGGGATAGAGCCATGTTGGAAAGGGGGTGACAAAGTTCCCTGTGACTCACTTCCTTCCTGATGTGGGTGCCCCTGGAAGCTCTGATTCTCCAAGTCCACAGAGAAAACCCCACAGCAACTCACATTTGGACAGCCAGGATCTGGAGAAGCGGATACTGCCAAGTCCAAATATTCTGCAAGTTGTCTCCTACTATGTTCCACCAATGGGAAAAATAGTGGGGATCGGGAGTACTTATGTGCCCAGACTTGTGGGGTCTGGATTCATGGATAATGCTGTATTTCACAATATAGAAAATATACAGTCAAACCTCACTATAACACACCCTGCTTACCCTTACTTAGAATGAGTCCAACTTCTAGTACTATTTCTATCCGCTGCATTTTGCTAGTCCCTCATATAGCATAGTAGTTTATTTATTTATCCCACCCCTTCCATTAAGACTCAGGGTGGGTTATAATGGACAAAAAACAGTCAAAAGGACACAAAATAAAGCCAAATATTAAAAACCTCTAAATAAAATGAAGTAACCCCCCCCTTAACCCACCACTTTCCTACTCCTACCTGCTGAAGAAAAATGGTGTTAGGGCGCTTTTAGATGAGGCGGAAATGGCGGCTGAGCCCTTTATCAGCCGCCATTTTTGCCGCTTGTCTAAATCCCCGGCGCGCTGTAACGCCGGATCTCTTCTGCATGAAGCCGGCCCGGCGATCCTGCCCCCCTTCAAGGCGGATCGCTGCTGTGCCGGCTTCACGCCGCACTTCCGGGTTCTTTGCCCAAGTGCGCACGCGCAGAAGGGTGCGCATGCGCACAAACACTCTACGCCGCATCTGATGCTCTTCTGAACATCCGACACGGCGTAGAAAGGAAGGCGGGTGCCCGATGCAGGCACTGAACGATCCCGCTTGTGAGCGGGATTGTTTAAAAGTGCCCTTAGACTGCCTCCAGGGGAAGGGAGTTTCATAATTGTGGGGGGCACCCACCGTGAGCACCTCTCTGTTATGTGAGGGGGCACCCACCATGAGCACCTTGTTATGTGAACCTGGAGGGCAGCTGGTACTCACAAGAGGAAGCTCCTGGAAGACCTCGGAGGCTGCTATAATATTAAAACACAAGGGGAGAGATGGCCCCAGGCTGCTCAGGGCTTTATAGGCAAAAAACCAGCACCTTGAAGTGAGCCTGGAGAGTTATTGGAAGCCAGAGTCGGTGTAATGTGCTCCCGGCGATCCACCCCTGACAGAAGGGGGAGCTGCCATGTTGTGCACCAGCTGCAGCTTTCGAACAGTCATCGAGGGCAGCCCTACGTAGAGCACAGAACACCCCAATATAATGCACTTTTTCCACTGGTTCATTATATACTAGAGTGAGGGCAGGCTGAGAGTTACTCCAAGGATGGAGCGGTGTTGTCAATACTGCCAAAGTATAGGGTCTTATGCACCCCAGGAGACGGTGTCCCATATTTTGTTAGGCTGTCCTGCTTATGCCACCTGGAGACAGTTTTATATTATACCGATTATGCCAGGGGAAGGGTTTCTCCCCTCCCAGCTTGAGCTGATACGTCTGTGGGATGCGGACCCAGAAATTTCAGTTAATGTGGCCAGATTCTTTTCCCATGTGTTTAAATTTAAGTCGGCCGCTTGGAAAGAGCTGACCTCAGGTACTAACCCTTGCTAGTGGCCAAGCCCCGAAATAACGTATGGTATGGCATGCTATGGTTTTTGGTTCTTCTATTTTGGTAAAGTTTCTTTTACCTTTAGTTAGTTTGTTTATTTATCATTTTTATTTTTTATCTTCATTCTTGTATGTTGATTGAATTTATTGTTGTGTTATTTAATATGCTTTTTTACGATGGCCTTTGGCTATGTAAATAAAACTTTGAACTTGAACTATACTAGAGTTAAATTGTATTGTGCAGTGTACAAAACTGCAGTCCTGTATTACAGGAGACAGACTGTAGGTTTGGAAAATCAGGATGATTGGAATAGTAGAAGCCAGAAGAGCAGCCTTCTTCTGGGTCTATAAAATACAGTGCTACAACAACAACAATGCTTGCTTCTAGTTAAAGTTGGGTTGTAGAATAAATAGATGTAAGCATAGCTCTTGCTTCCTCTGTTTTATCTGTGCCTGGCAGACTTGACTGCTTGTGGGGACCTCCTCTCCTTTTTCCTTTCCTCCTTGGTCCCTTGATGTGGTTTAATCTTATGAGAGCTAGTCTTTCCGCCTGACCTTCGCACAGAAGGCTTTAGTTAGCAGGTCAAGCTGAGTGAGCTAGCAGATTGACAGGGAAGGGGGAGAGGAACACAAGAGCTGCTGACTTAGGATGGCCTTTCGTTGGATCAGACAGGGCAATAGCATCTTCTTTTGCTGCTACAGAAGTGTGGGAAGAGGGAGCAAGGTGGAAGAGGAATTAAAATTATCTTCTAGTCTATCATAAAGCTTCTTTATGCTGCATGCCGATGAGAGCTGAGCATGGAGAAAACATCCTGAATTGTGCTACAAACAATACCCAACAGAGAGAAAGTAGTTCAGTGATATCTTTTTATTAGACCAACTTCAGTTGGTGGAGGTATGCAAGCTTTCGCACCTCACAGGATCCTTCACAGTAACGACCCAGGTGATGGCAACCTTACTTTCTCTAAACCACGCACAGCCACCCATGAACTGTCTTTGCCGAGTCCTGCACATAAAAAGCACTTGTCTTGCTCTGTAGGAACAAATACTTCTTTGTGATGTTGGAGCAAAACAATGCAACTTGGCCCGGAATTGGAGTTGCAGCACTTGGCCCAATATTACTGTATGTGGTATGTGCTGTAGAATCACAGACAGGTAGGGGTGGGTCAGAGACTGGCTAGTGAAACCTAACTTGCCTTTCACAGGCAGGGGCACTGTATAACTAACTACAATTTTGCTAAGTGGTGGGGGAGGGGGCAGATGCGGTGCCCTGACACTCTGCTACCTGTTTTCCCTTTCCCATGCTGCTCTCCTCTCCTGGTTATACTTCCTTACCTTTCCTATCACTGCCAGGGGCTGAAGGGTCAGGGGAGCAGTGCTGTGCTTAGTTTGTAAAAAAATAAATTGCCAGGGCTCGAGCCTGCCCAGAAGCCATGCCATCTGCCCCTGTTTTTGTCATAGCAGGTAACTGAATCCTAGTTTCCAGCCAGCACCCCAACTACTGGACCACCCTGCCTCTCTTCAGATGAATATAGGACAGGCGTTCTTCTGATTTAATCTATACAATAACCAGTACAGGAGGCGCGGCAGGAAAGTAATTAATGAAAACAAAATAAATCATCCAGGGTTTTTTCTGACTTTTGTTCCCAACCTTGAAATGGCTAATATCAGTCTTTTCCTGCTCTCTCAACATTTTGGGGTGCACACCCTCATTGGGAACATTTCCTGGGTTCCAGTCCCTCACTCCTTGAAGTTAATTGCTGGGGCGAGCAAGCCCCCCCCCCGCCCCCATCCCCATTAAGCCCTGGAGCAGCGTCATTAGCAAAGTGAGGCAGAAGACCCTGCAGTGCAACATTATCCTTTGCTCTCTGCATCCTCCCCAAGCTCTGAAACCCCATCTGCCTTCCTCCTCCCTGCAGTTAAGTGCTCTCTTATACCCAATTTGCAGTGGGAGAGCGGCTGTGCAGCACTGTTTTCTGCCTGGCCAGAGATGAGATCCCCAGGTGGACAGAAAGTAGTGCCTGGCAGCAGAAAGAAAGTGGTAATGCAAACTCACAGTGTTAGGAGGGTCAGGCTTTGGGGGATATCTGGGAAGACCGGGGTCCCAAGCCCCTTCTGGTTACAATCCAGTTGACAGGTGTTATATTCAAACTGCTCTTAAAATCTTCCAAGGACATAGAGGCCACAACCTCCCTTGGGAATGTCCACTGCCCTACTTCTCATGCAGTCAGAAAACATTTTTGCCCAGTGCTTAACCAAGATCTAGCTTTCTGCAATGCCATCTGGAAGGTGCAGGTTGTGGCTTACTGAGCTCTCCCAACCTGGAGCTGGTGCAGCTGTCGGCACTAGGCAGACATGGAGGAGCCACATGAAGCAGGGACAGCTGCAGTCCCCAACTGGGGAGAGATTGTGCCTCTCCCTGCCTTACTGTCCATAGCAGCCCCAGGAGAACACCAGGCTCAGCAAGTTAAGGCATTTGGAAATACCCCATCAGTATGGGTGTAATCACATGAAAGAGTCCCACATTAGCCCCCCTCTGCCCCAGATCGACCCACCTGTCTGAATGGTGGCCACCAGATGTTTGCACTGGACTGGGGCAGCTCTGCACTGCATCATCCCCAGAAAGGCAGAGCATGTCACACGAGTTAACTTGGCCCAACCCAGGGCAATGGGCCCCCACAGCTGTGTGAAAGCCCCCCAGCGGCCCTGCTCACATACAGGTCCACCACCACCAGCACCATGGACAAGGCCATGGTGCTGGAAAGGATTGGGGCCCCGAGGGAAGTTGCCGCCAGCAAGCTGTTGCAGAGGTGGGAGTGTGGGCCCTGGCCAGCCGCCTATCCGCTGTTGGAGCAGACCCCAGGGAAGAGGAGGATTATTCCTGGTGTTCCTGGCTGGAGTGGCTACTTGTGCAGCCAGGGACACTGGGGTCGATCCTCCTCCTCTTCCCCTGAGTTGCCTCCACTGCTGTGGCTCCTTCTCCTCCTCCATGGGGTACACTCCAACAGCTGATGGGCAGGCAATCAGGGCACACAGCCCACTGGTCCAAGAACTGACCTGGGGCAGCAGAGGCCATTTCCGCTGGGGTCCCAATCCTGCCGCCTCATGAGCAGCGTCCTGGGGTTCTGCTCATGTGATGGGCTTCCCAAGCAGAACCGGAGCAGGGGGAAAGGGTGGTGGCTGCTTCCTCATCCATGAGACCCACACATGGGTCTGCCCTTTTGAAGAGCTCACCAACCTGTCCCCACCCATGTGCCCATCCCTGCCTGTATGAGAACACCCTTTGTCCCACTAATGTAGAACTTCGTGAGGCTGTGGAATTCTGAAGGGTTCATACTCATGGAGTCTCCAGTCTACTGTAGGTTCTGTCTTTCTGCAGCATGTTTTAGTTGATCAGTGAAACCAGCACCACAGTTGCAGTATCATGAATCTAATTTACATGTAAGGATTTGGAACACATATCGTCTATGGAGAGGCTGAAGGATTTGGGTATATTTAGCTTGAAGAAAAGACGACCAAGCGGGTGTGTGATGCACACCCTGTCACTGGGATGTTGGCACTAACTTAGGAGGGAAAAGCAAACACCACAAAACTCCAATTCTAGCACAACACCCAGTTTATTGTCCTTCACCAGTGCATACACACACACAATACTGTCTTTTGTCTGGATTATAATACAGATGCTAACCCACCTCCTCACCCAGGCACGCTCTCCTCCCTGGGTGGGGTTCCCATACCTCTGATTTCTCCTCTAGGCTCTCTTTCCTTCACTCAGTATTAGCTCTAGCCCTTTCCTCAGGGACCTTGGCAAGTGGACACTCTGGCTCAGAGCTCTTGTCTCTCTCCCCAGCCCAGACTGAAGCCAGCTTCTTCTGGCTCCCTTCTTATACCCCTCTGAGGTGCATGGCTACAGTAATGATCCGCCTTGTCTTAAAGGGGCAGGGCCTGATCATTATTTATTTATTTTGTTAGATTTTTTAGCCGCCCCATCCCCGCTACAGCAACTCGGGGTGGCTCACAACATATTAAAACATATACATTTAATAAATAACCACAAAACAACATTATAAAACCTAAATAAAACATATCCCAGGCGGAACTAGAAAAAAACAACCCTCCCCTTCCCAATCCCCTTCACCCATCTCCCTCGCCAAAAGCCTGGTGGAACAGCCAGGTCTTTGGAAAGAGGGGAGGTCTGGGGTCAGGTGAGCCTCCGGCAGGAGGGAGTTCCACAGCCGCAGTGATGCCACCAAGAACACACTCCTCATCGCCACCACCTGGAAAACCTGGGGGACTTCGAGGAAGTCACCCCGGCCAACTGCAGGGGCCAATCCAGGAGCCGGGGGTGTGAGGCGATCCTGCAGATAAGCTGGGCCCAGGCCATTACAGGGAGATATAAGAGCTTACAAATATTTAAAAGGCTGCCACCGTTATTCTCCTTGCTATGGAGGGCAGTACAAGAGGCAATGGGTACAAACTGCAGAATGGGAGATTTAGACTGAACCTCAGGGGGCAATTCTGGACTGTAAGGCCAGTCAGGTGAAAGGCCAGTTAGGTGATGGAATGGGCTACCTGGAGAAGTTGTAGATTCTCCATCATGGGAGGTTTTTAAGAAGAGGCTGGATGAGCATGCGTCTGGGATGTATAGCAGATCCTGCACCAAGCAGAGGGCTGGACCCAATGGCCCTTGTGGTCCCTTCTAGTTCTATGATTCTATGTATATAGAATATGTAAATTTAGGCAAATTTTAATAACAGGCTGGGGTAAAGAAACAACAACCAACCCTTTCCCTCAATCACCACAGCTCCATAGACCCCAAAGAACAGATCCCTCACAACCCCATAGAGAAGACAGCTCCCACTGCTTCGTAGGACAGACATTTCACAGCTCTATAGGTCCTCGGAGAGCAGTTATCCTAAAGCTCCATAGGGACCCAGACAACAGATTGATTTCCAGATGTTTAGGATTTGGAGATCATACATCACTTTGGGCACCACAGAAGGATCGCCAAATCCTAGATTGGGTGAAAACTAGACAGGTGGCACCCTAATTATTGCAAACCCCACTATACCCTGCATTGGGAACAGTGAATAGCTTTATTCCAGGAACTCTCACTCTTTCACTCAGATTGCCAGGAAAAAAATCTTTCTTTAAAAATGAACAGTATGATTGGGGGGGAAGGGTAGAAGAGGACAGAACAGTTAAAAAGGCCCCAAACTCACATATCACTAACAGTGCTTTCAAGGCCAGCTTTGCTCCTGGAATCCTAATTGGCTAGCGACATGCAGAGGAGCAGCTCCATTCCTCCTTGTAAGCCCTCATTGATTGGCTGCATCGCTAAAACATTCCTCCCTAATTTCTTCCTGGTGATGGTGGAGGGAATTATCTCCCTCCAGTACAGATGATCAGTCCTTCAGGAGTAGCAACTTCCCTCCCCGCTTCTTTGCAGTGATAAGTGCCCCACTTTATTTTTTCATCCTAACCACCCTGGTCAGGGGAATATAGAGGAGATTAAAGTGAGTTAGGAAGTAGTTACCTCTCTAAAAGCTTACCCTCCAACATTTGATGGAGAGAAATAGGTATGCTTCATGCTAATTTGCATTTCTTATTTATTAATTTATTTTTATTTATATGGAAATTTGCAATAGCCCACCAACTAATTTTGGGGCTGAGCGGGGGGGATGTCTTTGTGAGGGGCTCTGTGTACAGATGTTTATGTATAGAACTGATGGTTCAAGTTAAAATTCAGCCTTTTAAAAAGTCAAAATTCTGAAAGGAGTGCACGGACTTTGACTCTAAATTTTAGTTTTAAAGATACTTGGAGGATCCCAGGTAGGAGCAGGCAGTCTCTTTCAGAAGATAAAGAATCATCTCTCAAACACATTGTAACAGGGTGGTCGTGTCTGGAGTAAGTCCCTACAAGATCAGAGCCCCCAACAATCAGTGAAGAGCCTGGAGCACTGGTGTAATGTACTCCCTACGGCCCGTCCCCGTCAGGAGGCGGGCCGCCACATTCTGCACCAGCTGCAGCTTCTGAGTCATCACCAAGGGCAGCCCCACGTAGAGCACGTTGCAGTAATCCAGCCTTGAGGTGAGGAATGCATGGATGAGGGTGGCCAGGTCGGAGTTTGAAACATATGGCTGGATCCTACGCACAAGATGTAATTGACAAAAGGCTCCCTTTGCCACTGCCGCCACCTGACGATCCAAGTAGAGGCCAGGTTCCAACAGGACCCCCAAACTCCACACCTGCAGGGCCAGCATGGGGCGGATCCCCTCCACAAGGGGGGCCATCATCTCCGCTGCCGTACCCACCAACATCACCTCCGTCTTATCTGGGTTCAGCTTCAGTCTGCTCAGCCTCAACTAGTCACTCACGGCTGACAAGCACTGGGAGAGCACCATTTTCAGACAGACGGCAACCTTGCCTCTGCTCCTCCTCATCCCCGGATAGCCTGTTCGCCTAAAGGTGACCCACCAGACATGCAGGCTCCAGGACAGTGCTCCAGAACATCCTGGGGTGCCTCTGGCAGAGCAGGCCAGCCAAACCCAGGGCACTGTCCTGAGGCTGAGTAGCGGTCCATCTGATGCGCAGCCCCACACTGCTGCTCTGCCTCCAGCTGGTCATTGCCCCGGGCAACACCACAGCATTGCGTATGCTCTAGTCTGTAACTCTATGGTGTGTGTGTGGGGTACTGTGCATGTGGACCACAGGCTGAGGAACTCATCGGTTCCGTTTAGACCCGACCCAGGTGGGGCTGGATGCGGGCAGATGCGGGGGTGCACCCCCGGAGCAGGTACAGGGGTGGCCAGTCCCACGTCCATCTGAAAACACCCAAAGTTATACAGAGAACAGCAAAATGTTGATGTCATGGCAATATACGTTAACAGAGAATCTTGTATTAGAATAAAAATGTCTATTTGTCATTTTTAGAGTTTTGAAAGAGAATATACGCATATGGTCAATATATGGTTAGCCAGAAGCAAATACTTTAAAAAAATAAAAATAAATGATGTAAGAAGAATGAATATTTGTTTCAATGTATTGTATTCAGTTTATAAAGGTATGCAAGCTTTTGAGCCACACAGGCAGGGCCGGCCTTACTGTGGGGCGGCTAGGGGCCACCCAGGGCCCCGCACTTGGGGGGCCCCCGCGGTTCATGGGTGTGTGTAGAATTTTTTTTAAAATAAATATTTTTTTGGTTAATTTTTTATTTTTATTTTTTTAAAAGTTAGTTGGGGTGGGACTCGGGTCGGTGTGGTGCTGCACTGCACTGGCAGGCAGAAGCGGCACCGTGGGGGCCCTCCCCGCACCCACCCATGGCTGAGGCCCCACCTACCTCCTCCTCCTCCTCCGTCCTCGCAATCTGCCTGGCCCCTCCTTCTCTCTCCCGGAAGTTGCATGAAAGCAACTTCCGGGAGGGAGAGAGGGCCCATGGGTGCACAGTGTGCTGAGCAGGCTTTGCTTACCTGCTGCTGGCTTGCTGTGCTGTGTGGAAGTCAGAGGTCGGAGTGGAGGTGGCGTGAGGTGCGTCGGGTCCCGCGTCAGGATGAGGAGGATCTCCTGCTGCTTTAAGGATTGGTGGCGCCTGGCTGCAGAGCGGAGTCAGGCAGGCAGGCGAGGAGCCGCGTGGCCTGACGGGACAGAAAGTAGCAGCCAGCAGCAGCAGTGGGGAATCTGGAGGAGGCGGGAGTGTGGCCGAGAAGAGTAAGAGGCGCTGGCGGACCTGTCTGTGGCGGCTGGGGGATGGGACCAGAGGAGGCAGTCAGTGCAGCGTGTGTGTGTGTGTGTGTGTGTGTGTGTGTGTGTGTGAGAGAGAGAGAGAGAGAGAGAGAGAGAGAGAGAGAGAGAGAGAGAGAG
>QEPC01014667.1:1286973-1298817 GCA_003113815.1 Sphenodon punctatus
GTTTGAGGTGTGTGTGAGAGAGATGAAAGTGTGTGTAAGCTTGAATGGGTGTGTGTGTGTGAAAGAGAGGTGAGAGCATGTGCGTGAGTATGAATGGGGATTGTGGGGTGTGTGAGAGAGATGAAAGCATGTGTGTAAGCTTGAATGTGTGTGTGTGTGTGTGTGAGTGAAGAGAGAGAGGTGACAGTGTGTGTGTGAGTTTGAATGGGGGTGGGTGAGAGAGGTGAGAGCATGTGTGAGAGAGCGAATGAATGAATGTGTCCGAGAGAATGAATGTGTGTGAGGGGTGTGTAAGAGAGAGAAGAGCGTGTGGGTGGGTGAGTGTGTGCACGCGAGGGGGAGTTGCTCCCTCTAGCCTGCTCCCCCTCCCATGGCTGTCCCCCCTCACCCCACTCCCCCATGGCTCCTGGAGGGGGAAAGGGAGCCACCCCCCTGCCCAAGGAGAGGCCCAGTGGAACGTTCCTGCTGTCGCCTCCTGCTTAGCAACCTCAGCCTGTCAGCCTCCAGCCCTCCCAGAAGACCCAGGCCCAGCAGCAGCTGAGGGAAGGGCCACCCGGCCAATACCTCTTCCTCCTCTTTCTTGATATGAGTTCATTTGTGCTGCTACACGCGTCTCTGGGGCTTTGGGAGTAGAGTGGGGCCATCGGGGGGATGGTTTGGGAAGGGGCTGGGGGTGCTGTGGTCGTGGGGGAGTTGTTTCGTGTTTCATACGTTTAACTGGGTTTTTAGTGCTTTGGTGCTTGAGACCCTTAAATCCAAGAACTGGAAAGGGGTCACATTGACAAAGTTTTGCTGAGAGCTGTGTTTGGCTGCTCTGGGCCTGAGGTTCAGTTCCTCATCCCTGCTTTCGTGGGAGGTGCTGTGACTGTGTGGGAGTTATTTGATTTATGTTTGATCAGCTGGATCTATGTTTGAACGCCTGTGCTGGAGTGTAATAGGAATATGCTCCAGAGAAGGAGGGTTCAGGCCATGGATAGTCTGTCCCTATCCGTTGCGTGCATGCCCTCCTGTGTTTTAAATAAGAGTTTTTGCCGTTTAATCATATCTGTGTCCTGGGTTCCCTTTCATCTAAACCAGATTTAAATGTTCTTTGGAGCACATTGTACAGACTAGTTAAAAATAACTTATATGACAATTCTCTAATTGTCAAAGGGAAGTGGGCAGGGCCTTGGAAAGTGGGAGGGGCCACAGGAAAGTGGGAGGAGCCATGGGAAAGTGGGTGGGCTGTGGAAAGCATGTGGAGCTGAGGGGCCCCCGCATTTTGTGTTCGCCCAGGGCCCCGCAATTTTTAAGGCCGGCCTTGGACACAGGACTCTTCATCAGGGGATGGGGAAGTCCAAACTAAAAATGAGCAACTGCAAGACAGATAGATATACATACACAAACATGCACAAGTGAAGGTGCTGACATTCAGATATAGATAAGAAACAAGCAAACTGCAAGGCAATATCGATTGCAACTGTTGGAGAAGAGTAGGGTCATCAACATTTAAAAGCAAGGTGAATGTCTGGAAGACATACACTAAGAAAAGAAGCAGGAGTTAAAACCACTTAAAGGCACTGGGGCTGTTCCCAAACCCCACGGATTCTGTTCTCAGTCACGCGGATCCCCATCGCAGGTACATTGTGTCGCACAGGAATTACGCTCATGGGCACACATGCGGATGCGGGAGATCTGCAGGGTTTGGGATCAGTCCCAATGAAAGTACATATCAGGTGAAATGAAAAAAGGTAGTAATCACTATAAATGATTGGGGGTTGGGGTAGGGGTGGGAGAAATGGGGAGGTGGTATTGGGTGGATTTTGTGGGGGCTTGTGTTGGGGGGTTGTTTTTGTATTTTACTGTTTTTATGGTGCGTGAGTCGCCTTGTGCCTTTGGGAAGGGCGGCATAAACATTTGATTAAATAAATAAATAAACGATAAACAAATGGCTGGAATGGCTCAGGAAAGAAGGAAGTGTGGCTCAAAAGCTTGCATAACCTCCCCAACAGCAGTTGGTCCAATAAAAGATATCATCTGAACTACTTTGTCTCCATCGGTTACTTTTGGGACCAACCCAGCAACCACATCATTCACATCCTCTCTCAAAACTTCAGTTTAGAAGTCAGCTTGATAATGAAAATAAAAAGATTAAAAATAGAAAAGTAAAGCTAGTTTCTAATTTCTAATTGAAATTTCATTTTTATTGATCCCATAGGAAAAACGGAAAACTTTGTGAAAGATTTCAAAATGTCCCAGCTTTTAGGGTTAGGGTCAACATTTGCAACAAAATCCTTGGGCTGCTTAGCATCAGTTCTGTCTGCCCTCCAGCGCTGGTGTGAGTCCTACTGGGATTCCTCTTGGGTTAGAGGTAAACACTGGTTGGGCAGTGCAGTGTTTAGTGTTGGCAATGTTGAAGGAAACTTAAATTTCAAAACTTCCACAAAATCCATGCCAGTTTCATAAATGCCGTTTTTGATTCTGAAATTTCCAAAGCAGACCTAAAGCCTCCATTTTTTTTAATTTTTTTTTTCAAAAATGGCAGTGACCTTTTCAACTGGCTTTTGAGTAAGACATAAATAAAAATGCTGCTACAGCCCCTTGCTTGGGCCAAACCCTCTGTGACCCATCACAAAACCAAGCCAAGGTATTTAAATTGATGGTGCTACTCTTTGGAATAATCAAGGCCTCTAATTATGTCTCTCCCGAGTGGTATTGGCTTCCGTCAGCAATGAAGTTTTTAAAGCAGTTTCTAGGGTTGGTCCTAAATTTTGGCTCAAGTGTAGGTTCCAGCCCATCCATAACCTGGAAGAGAACTGTTTATAAATGTGAATGAGGAAATGTTGAAACAAGAGAACTTGGATACATCCTAGCTGCTAACTCCAGAGCTGAAAGCAACCAGAAGCCAAGCTCTTTCGTACCCAAACCCTCCTGCTAATTTGTTTATTGGCCCAGCCTAAGAAACTGATCCCTTTCACTTTGGCACATGCCAGTTTATGTGTCTGCTCTGTTTCTGTGCTTTCATCCTGTGGTCTAGGGAGGTAAATTCGCTTTGTGGGGCATTTCCATCAGCTCGATGGTATCTGACGTTGGAAATTAAACACTTGCATTTGGTTTGAATTCCATGGTCCCTGCACGGTTTGTGCAGCTCAGATATTGCTCAGAATCATTGGAGTACCACAGAAGCTGATTATGTGAAAAGAAGAAAAAAAATATATATTTTCAGTTGGGCCTCCCTCCCCTGCTTCTGAGATATTTTGGCTGTATTCTATTATGCTTCTACACATGGTGTCCACACTATATGATGTGTGGGAAAACCTTCCACTGAAAGTCATCCCATTTGTTACACCACGAGCTGTGTTCTTGTAGGTCACAGCCATTCATTTATGTCCAACAGGGATCTTTTCTCTTTAGGAAGAAATGCTAACTCTGCTGTTCTTTGGTTTCAGTTTGGCTTCGTGTTCTCTTACTTTTACTCCCGCCCCCCCCCCGCCCCCCCGGTCTTCCCATTCCTCCTTCCTTTTCTCTTTTTGTTCTCTTTAATTCCCCACCCCACTTTTATTTTCATTCTCTTTCTTTTTCCCTCTCTTTCTTCTGTGTTTTTTTTTATAAGTAAGATGGCTCCACGCATGGCCCCCCCACTGTCCATGTGATAAGCTGTTCGTTTGAAGTTGGTGTGGGGGGAAGTGTGCTCCCATGGTCCACACACCGGTCACCCAGTCCCTGCACAGAGAAGTCCTGAAAAATCTGGAATGCCCCGTGTGGGGACTGGGTGGACGGTGTGTGGATGGGGCAGCCATGCGGGAAGCCGCTTGTGTGAAGCACTCCCCATGCACTTTCCATGTGTGGACGCCCCGCACCTGCCCCACGCACCGACCACGGACACCCCTCCCTGCTGCTCTCATGTAAAAACATCCTGAGTTCTTTCTTCTTTTTCCCTTTTGTCCTTTTCTTCCTTCTTTCCTGTTGTATAGCATTCTCTGAGCTTCCGTCAGCCATGCTAATGGCAGTATTTTCTTCCAACTGTGATATGTATATTCCAAGTGAATATAGCATGGTTGCCAATCATAAATGACATATTTGAAATATTGATCTATTGAACTATTTATCAATTAGTCTATCTAATGTACTTTGTTCTTTCATTTTTGAGTTATTGGTAGGATGCTGATTTCCAGTTTTCCGAATTTTGCCCATTGCTGTCAGCACAGAGTCCTTCGATGGCCCTTCTTACACGGGCAGCGGTGGGTGGGGGGATGGGTGTGCTGCCGCAGTGGGTGTAGGTGGGTGTGTGCCTTTTCCCAGACACCCCCCCGCCTCCACCGGGGCCCTTTTCACACAGACACACTAACACTGATAAAATGGGTGTTACATTTTATTATACATGTTGCAGGGCACTCATAGAGCACACCCGCAGCATGTATAATAAAATGTAACGCCCATTTTATCAGTGTTAGAGTGTCTGTGTGAAAAGGGCCCAGTTTGCCGGATGGCTCCGTGGTTGGGTGATGGGTGGAGATGGGTGTGTTTTGGGAGTGTGCATGCACCCCCACCCACTGCCCATGCTGTTCACACGGATAAACACCCATCCACCCACCCACCGCCACGACGTGTACACGGATGCCCTCCTGCATCGCACACCTGCCCGCACACCAAGCGGGGGGGGGGGGGGGGCATCTGTGTCAAAATGGCCTATAAAAGACTAATTCCACTACCCTGACCAACAGTGTAAATCAGGAGTAACTCAAATGATGTCAACAGGATTATAGCTGTGTAACATAAGGAGAGACAAGCTTGTAATTATTAGAGACGAAATGAAATGAGTAGCCTAAAAAAAAAAAAAATCAAGCAAACTTGCAGGGACAGCCTTTTCCAGGATCCTGATTGGCTGTGGGATCCTGCATTCTGATTGGCCAGGTAGGTCTACATATACTTCCAGGGTCAAAGGCTACCTTCAGTCCTGAACTTCCAACTACAGCAGGGGTAAGGAACCCTTTTCTCTTCGGAGGGAGGAGGCACTGAAGAGTAGTATAAGCTTCAAAGCTCACATAGAAGTTGGGGCTTAAGGGATGTAATCAGGAAGAGGATGACCTAGATCATGGATCTGTCCCATATCCTAGTGTGCATAGCCTCATCTCTGCTCCTTTACCCTGTGCTCAGTGTTTCAATACCAGTAGAAACTGGATCCAGGAGTCAGATACAGACACTGGAAAGCAGTAAAATAAAAACTGCTAGCCATGGGTTTCCATCCCCTGAGTTACAACCTCACTCCTGTTCCTGCCTTGCTTTGTGGACTGACCTCCTGGTATTGACCCCTGCTTTCTATCTCCAAGAGGCCAATGAGTCCTGGAACAGAGACTCCCTCCTCCCCTCTGCTTTCTGTTTGTGCATTTCAATCCTGCACCAAATGGAGGAGTAGCTCAAGGGGACTCCTCTATGTATGTGTCACTATGGGAGATGCCACTGGGAAGGAAGAAAGGGGAGATGTCAGAGAAACACAGGGAAACCAACAGCTGTATAAATATATTGCTACTACTAAACAAGACACATGCAGATTAAAGAACAAATGGCAAGTTTGCAAGTAGAAAGGGTGTAGTCTGAATGAGCCCATAGTTGAAATAGGAAGTGAACCTGACCTAACATCTTATGCGTAACTGCTTTATTTTTTCAACCACCATGAATCATGGTTCCTTTTGTCTACCATTTGGGGAGAAAAAAATCCTGAAACCTCTTTTTTGATATCACTGAACACCATTTGTAAAACTTTTCCCATTTTATAATGTGATGTGTTTTCTTAGCAATGTATGTGTCATAACGTCTTAAAGAAACCATCCAGGGAACAGGTGCTATACTTCTCTTAGCAGCAGCTGTCATTAATTAGGACTTGCACAGTTCAGCTGGTTGCTAATTGGACACTTAATTGCATTGCTAAAACAACTGGTGGATTAATCACCATTTTCAAAAGGTGAAAGATTGTGTGTTCATGAATCAGCACACGGCAAAGTGGACATGGAGAATGACTTTTTAAAATCTCCGTTTAATTTTCAAGCCTTGGTTCAACAGCCCATTCCTTTCACTAGACGATACCAGTAAATGCTTGGTGTCTGGTGGGATAATTAGCTCTTTGGAGAGCACTGACAGATGTATCCGTAGCCGCAGAAGGGAGCGCGGGGGATGAGAGTTCATTTGGATGGCATTCTGAGAGGTGCATACATGTTAGCAGAAAACTGGGGGGTTTGCCTGTACTGCTGCATTTGTTTGATTAACTAACAAGCTTTCTTATCATCTTATGTGGGATCATATTTCATATGTATTCTGAAATGTAAAGATACCAGTGACATGAGTTAAATATTAGGGAAAATCTTCTTAATTGAGAGAATAGTTAGGCAAGGGACTAGGCTGCCTAGGAGATTGTGGAATCTTTCCTTGGAGGTTTTCAAAAGCTGGCTGGACAACCAGTGAGGATGCAGGCCAAGGGCAATCTGCCTTGGAGCAGGGGTTTGACTAAATGGCCCTTGCGGTCCCTTCCAACCCTACAGGCCTATGAGTAGGGCTACATATTTTTCACGTTTCTTGTGAAATATTGCTCCCTCTGTGACTTTCTGCCTTTCACCGTGACTTCTGTGAAAGCTCTCCTTTTGCCTTTTTGAGCCGCAGCGCCACATTGCCGTCGGAGGAAAACACCCCTCTGCGCTGCCCCTCTATTGCAAAGTGTTTCCCATGTAGGGTGGGGTTTTGTAACCTCCTCCTGTTGCGGGGGGCAGAGTTCATCACGTCGCGTTGCGTCGGAGCTGGGGCGGGGGCCGCTGAGAGCTCTTCAAAAGGTGTCCTGGAGCAGCAGGGAGCAGACGGCAGCTTTCCCGCTGTTGCTCCTTTTGCCCATTTGAATACCCTGGGGCTTACAATCTAACAGGGTTACATCATCCGTGAAGAAAATTCTTCGATTGCTGCAATATCCTTGGGGCTTACCATCTAAATTTTAGAATCCTGCACAAACAGAACATGTACTCAGACAAACAGTGCAAGAGCAAAGTTGGGAAGACTACTGCCAAAGAAAGGAGTGCTAAGTAGTAAGTACCCAAAAAGTACGTTCCATGAGAGTGGCAGTCTTATGTTCTGTACTGCCTGTAATATCCCAGTGGACTATTCCTATAAACGAAGCTGTGACAAGCACTTGGACAGTGCTGCACATAAGAGAAAGGCAGTTGTGGAAACACTACAGAATTTCAACATACCATTTGACAAAGTAACTGCTTTTGTCGCAGACCATGCCGCTTACATGGTAAAATGCTGGGAGTGGAGTCTGAAAGGACTACTTCTGAATGCAGTGCACATCGCTTGCAGCACTCACCTACTCAACCTTGTTGGGGATACCTGAAGAAAGAACTTTAGGCATGTGAACGAACTTGTGATTGCGGTAAAGAGGACTTCTACTGCATGTCCTTCCCGCAAGGCTTGGTTCAGGCAATTTCTTTTTGTTCAAGGCAAACCTGCATCTGTCCCCACAGCTCCAGTAATTACCAGATGGAACAGTTGGTTTGAGGCGATAAGATTCCATAGCAGGGACCTTCAAGAATATATTGATTTCCTGGAGGAGGAAACGGGGCGTTCTACAAGTATCTCATAGGCTATGAGTTATTACTGCTTTATCATGGTAGAGCTCAAAAATTTCTAGGGCTGAAATGAATTCTTCACTGGTTTCTGTTTCTGACGAATTTGGTCCTTTCCTTTCAGTTTGAGTGAAAGAGGGTGAAAACAGACATGACGCTAATCACCCTTTAACCACCCTTGGTGGTCATTTATGCATGTTTCAGGGCTGCATAGGGCACCAATACAGCCCTGCAACATGCATAAATAACCACCAAGGGTGGTTAGCGTAATGTCTGTTTTCACCCAGAGAGAGAGGGGTTGTTTGCTTCAGCCTTCCTTTTGGTTATTTGGTTCAGTCACTGTAGTATTTCGGTTACATCCGAAGTGCAGACGCACCGCACGGCGTGCTAATCAAATATTATGCAAAAGCCTAGAAAAATAGCCCTACAGTGTTCTCACTGGGATTTGGGTTCTTTGGTATAGAGCTTTGGAACTGAAATATATAAATGAATCTAATTACAGGAACATCACACTAATGACTGAGAGGCTAATCACTGAATTTTGCTAGTTAGCAAGAAAGTGCTTGAGGATAAATTATTACTTGTACCCTGCTTTGTTTCTGTGGCTGCACTAGTCTAGTTGCCATTAATTGCTGCTTCCTGAACAGAATTTTGTAGAGTAGAAGCAGCTTTATCGGGATGCATTTGGAAATATAAAAATATCAAGTTTCCAGTTTCAAGGATAAAAAAAAAAATCTGAAATACGCAGCTATTACAATTAAAGGAAAAATGACTTTAAATACAGTTATACTGTGTTCATATCTCAGAAAATGCATGAGAGCCATTTAAAAAAAACTTTACATTTCAAAATGAAATGAAGAAGAAGGAAGTCCCATCACATTATGAATAAATGTTAAATGCATCTTTTGAAACATGAGTCAGCTGTTTTCATGGCCAGGCTGCTTTGACCTTAACTTTGGGTAAAAAGAGATGTGTGGGTGGTGGGGCAGCTGCCTGGCTCAGCCTGGGGCAGGAAACTGCAGCCAACAGCCCAGGTCGGGGCACCGAACAAACATGCCCACGACCGGAGAGCCATCCTGCTGCCTGCATGGAGCTAAACAAACGTGCGGGCAGCCAGCCCCGTCCACGCTTTGCTTTCAGGGCCCTATCCCCCGCTATGATGGGCAGCCATGGTGCTTGGTAATGGTGACCCCTGCCCCGGGGTGGGTATGACGGACTGAACAGACATGCTAGCCCACATGAGTGGCCCTCAGCCCGGGCTGTGACCTGGGAGATTTTCCAAGGACACAGCCCAGAATAGCCATCTACCCACCCCAGGGTAGTTCTGGGCTAACATCTGGTGGTGCCTAAACCGACTTGTTGGTGGGTACCAGGCCAAAGTGAGCCACCATAATGTCTGTTTTGACCTTTTGTCTTCCGCCATCCTCAGTAGGGGTAGCACAGCTTGCATTCCCCTTTCCTGCCTGAACTTGTTTTAGGAGGTCTGCCTATTTGCAACTTCTGGGAAGGTGATTGCTCTGAAAAGTGATCTCTGATGTTGCATCCTAATTAAATGAAATGAGGTCTTACTTAAATAGCAATGAGAAAAACAATCCCCGGAGTTCTGTATTATTTAAACAGAAGTCTCAGTTCTCAGTGTCCTGAAGTGATGAAAACTATGCATTGTAAACAGAAAGCACTGATCATGATTGCAGAACTCGGCTATTATATCACAGGAGAGTCCAGCGCTTTTGTTCCTTTTGCACTGGAGAAGGGCGATATAGCAACACTCTTCTGATTCTGATGGCACTAAAACCAATGCCCAAGATTTTAAAAAGGCGTGACTAAAGTTAGGTTCCTAACTCTTTATTTAGCAACTGTAACAGGTTCACCCTCACCTGCACCTTCTGTGCCTTGGTTTGACTTCAGTTGAGACATAGGACTCAGTTTGAATGAACACTTCCCTTTCAGGCTCAGTTTATTCCTTGCACACGCATTGGTCCCCTTCCAGAATTATCTGGGTAACCTGAAAGCCCCACCTGTCTCTGTACACACACTCCATTAACGTGATCAGCACCGGGCTGGCCCCCTCCATGTCCCCGGACTTGGAAGGTTTATTTTTGTTGCTTAGGAGTTCTCTAGCAGGCTTATAGGCTCTGCCTCTGCTGGAGAATTACCCCTCCCATCAGTTGTCCTCCTCCCCCAACACACTTTTTTTCCCCTTCTGTCTCTGTTAGGCTCTCAACTTGCTTTATACCAGAGAAGTGGTCATCTGATCTGGCCATATGCTCTCTGGGGACTCTATTTCCAAGCATCTCAAGGGCAGCAGCCACTCTGCCTTAAGGGACCAGCTCCAATCTCCCTGTGCAGAGCGCTCAGCAGATCATTTTTACTTCCTTGTGTATGGGTTCAAGTCAGTTTTGTGTTTTTTTCTTCTGAGGCCATATTGTTAGACTGACTGACTAACCTACACGTCACTGGACAGTCTGGCAAACGTGCCATTTGTCCTGCCATTCCACCCTTAAAGGAAGATAATTCTCAAGTGCTCTGATTCTGGCACAAACTCTGTTCAGATGAGCATGTGCCAGAGTGGGGCTTTCAGAATTACAGTTGCCAGCATGTGGTCAGTTGCAGAGAAAGTCCTAGCCCTCCCTTCCTCATGTGCATGTACCCACTGCCCTGCCCTCTCCCTCACTACTTTAATCCATGCTAATTGGCTAACCCCTGGAATGGATGGGGAGTATCATCCAGCATAGCAACAGTCTCTCACCCACCAGACCCTGCCCTATGTGACACTCACCAGTTGTTAGCAGTCAGTGCCAATGGTATGTGCTGTGTGTGAGCATCACACTGGGCATTTTTACACACATGTTAAAGTTCGAGATTTTTCAATCTTGGTTTACAAGTCCACACACACACTGCCCTGAGGCAGCCTAAAGTAGCCACAGCTGTAGATGTGGCAGGCTGCCATGGAAACCAAGTGACCACAGCTGCCTGGAGCAAAGCCGTTTATCAGGAGAACTTTTTACACACAAAGGTTCTGGGAGAAGTTCTACGCAGAAGTTAAAAGATCCGGATGTTTAAGATCTGGGTGAGTGGTTTAGACACACAGAAAGTTCAGGATGTAACAGCAAACATCCAGGAGAAATGTGTGTGTAAAAACACCCATTGTTATTGAGTGGGTGTGCGGTGTGTGTCTTGGTCAATGCATTTGGTTAGGCTGCCAATTCTTCACTCATTTCACAATTTGCGTTCTGTAAAATATCTCAAGAAAGGTGGATGCTCTTTTTTATTGGACAAACTTCTGTTTTAGAGGGTATAGCAGCCTTTGGACCACACTAGACCCTTCCTCAGGCTGGGAAGGAGTCAGAACTAAAGACTGAGCAATTGTAAGAAGCAAGGGGCATCCAGGACATGGGTGGACTTTGGGGTGATGGGGTTCTGGATCAGATCTGGGAAAGAAGACAGGAAGGGGGACAGGAGGCAGGGCTAAGGGCCAGGACAAGGAACAAAGACACAGACCAGTCTAGAGAGGGGAACAAGAGCAGGAGTGGGGGAATAAAGAGGGGAGTAAGAAACAACAGGTAGTGGGAGTGAATGCAAGGCAGGAACAGGACAAGACAAGGAAGTGATGTTCCACCAAGCTCTTCCTGTTTCTACCAGCTTGTTTTTTGTGCTTGCAGGAAGGCAGGGCAAGGGCTGGAGAGAGACAGATGGGGTGGGATCAGGACAAGGTGTGAAAGGACTCTTGAGGGAAGTGGTTGGGGCAGAGACAGGCTAAGGTGGTGGTGCTGTCAGGCTGGCCACGACTTCTGGAGACCTCAGGGTGGAGGTTTGAGCAGTGGCCGCTGGTGGCTTTTGAGGCTGGTGGGGCAGTGGGTGGGTTGAACCTTCTGCCGATATCTTTGCCACTGGCGGGCTGGAGCCAGGGGCAGCGGTAGGTGGAGCCAGGGGCAGCGGTAGGCCAGTGGCGTGACTTAACCCAGCAGCAAGGAGTTCCCAGGGTTAACATTGGATGGACATTACATTAGTTAACACTGGGAACTCCTTGCTGCTGTGTGAAGCACTCCCACTGGGGGATAGAGAGCCCTCTTACCGGGGTCCCATCCACTCTCTCCCACCTGGTCCAAATTAACCATAGCAGGTTACAAAAATAGATTACATTGCCATCGCCTACCTTTATCCTGAATCCTCAAATCCTCGATTTTCATGGCATCCTTTTCATTCTCTTCTCAGAAGAGAATGAAAGGGAAGAGAAGGACAACAGAGGAGAAGTAGG
>QEPC01014667.1:1305371-1321111 GCA_003113815.1 Sphenodon punctatus
ATAGCAGCACCTCTGGACCGGTCACACCGTGTGCGTGCACAAGGCACAGGTGGCACCGGCAGCAAGAAGCAACAGGCCCTGGAGGCCAGGCTGGCTAAGTTCACCCTCTCCCCCAGTAAGGCAGTGGATGCAGTCAGTCTCTCTGTGCCTGCCTCACTGCCCGCCCGGCTGCCCCTGCAGTGGAACCACTCCTGGGGAGTGGTGGTAGATGCTCGGTTGGGAAGGTGGTGGTGGGGAAGCAATGGAAGGCCATGCTTGTCTATGGTCACTTGGCTGAGTGCCAGATAAGGCAGCCAAGGGGTGCAAAACCAGGGGGAAGGGGAGAGGGGGGGGAAGAGAAGCATGGGGAAGCCATACTTCTCCATGGTTGCTTGGAGTGGTGGAGAATGGGAATCCTTTCTGTCCAGAGGGAGTAAATTTTATGTAAATTTACACATTTGTATAATTAGGTGGAGTCTAATTATGCAAATTAGGCCCTGCACCAAGAGTTCGCACATGGCCTCACAAACCCTGGGGCTGGCCCTGAAGGGGCCTATGGTGAGTTTGTAAAGGGGAAGAAAGTGTTTTGTGAATGAGATCTGTGTTTCTCTGCACTTCAGTTCTGTACTTGAATTTAGGCAGTAAATCTAAAACTGTGGTGCATGAATACTTTGGTAACTTGTTATATAAGTATTTTAGATAGGGTGGCCAGATATGCAAATTTTAGAGCACACTTATGAGAAATACAGGTTGCAAGGCTGCATTGCAGCTACTGTAGCCCTGCAACCTGTATTTCTCATAAGTGTCCTCTAAAATGTGCAAATCTGGCCACCTTAATTTTAGACAGAATAATGGTGTTGTCCAGGAAACTAGGAAAGCCATTTTAGAAATAATAGTATGTTTTAAAACATGACTAAATGCTGTTTGTGACTTCCAGACCTGTCATTTTAATCTCTCTCTCCCAATCTCTCTTCCTCTCCCTGAGAATCCTAATCTTAAAATTGAAAAGGAAAGCACACAAAGGAAAGAGCCAATATGAAGTCAGGAGACTGATCTGTAACTCTGTCTCCCACTGCATAAAAATGATTAGTTAGACTTTGGGTTCTTTCTTTTTGAGGAGGGCCTGATCAAAGGAACTGTTATTGTTTGCAAAAAATGGCATACCTGTTACTACAGGGTTTCCATGCTGCATTAACATCAAATGCCACATTCCAACCAGTCAGTCAAGTTCAGATTCCAAGGATACTTGTGTGTGGGTTTCTTTCCCTCTAGCAAGCACCAGGAACAACTGTTGCCTGCCCCACATTGATCGCAATAATAAATAAGAGAGGAAGTGCACCAGAAGGCTCAGAATGAGATGTCTGAGGGAGCAAGAAGCTTGTGGAGAGAGACAAAGACATTCCCACTTCCTGAGAGTTTCTAACCTTGGGATAGCCCTCCTTCACCTTCCCAATGGTGATCATGATTCAATAGACTATTGGTGACCTGTGGTTCAGTCATAATGAACATGCCATTGGTAAGAAGGGAGTTGTCAGACGCTCTGTAGAAAAATACCAAGGCCTACGTGCAAGAGGAAACTCCCATCCTATAGCTCAATAGTTCTCATACCTCTAAGATTGGTCCCACCTGCCTTAATCATGTGGGTATTTGAGGTACACCACACACTGGTGGATTTTAGATGGATGGCAGTCCCAGTTCTACCTGAGCCAGCCCACTGCACCCCTGGGCTGGCCCATCTGTCTAAAGGCAGTGCCAGATGTGCAACTGGGACAGCCCCATTGGCGACACTACAGAAGTTCATTCCAGAGCACTGCCAGTGGAGCAGGATGGCCAAACCTAGGGCAGCAGCCAGAAGCAGAACTGCTGTCTGTCTCATGGGTGGACCCACGCTTCAGCTCTGTGTCTGGCAGGCCATTGCCCCTGACAGCACCATAGAGTTATGGGTGCCAGCATAGAGCATCTGGCGATTGCCCGCAACTCTATGATGTATGTGTGTGGGGAGCACCATTTAGGAAAACTGATGGCTGGGTGGATGTGGGAGTGCACCCCTGGAGCAGCTCCAGGGGCAGGCTGCCTCTGCATCCATCTAAAGGCACCCACTGTAAGGGGCTGGCCTCAGACCAGCACTGTTGGGGCCCTGGGCATGGTGTCATGATCACACTTCCAGCTTCCTGATTGGTGGTGGTTGTGCAACTGTTTGTTCTTTGAGATCAAAGTAGTGATAACTCAGATGTATGGTGCCACTATAGCTATTTTATTATATACAAGCATACAAAAGATAATAAAAGTGTCTCGCATCCCTTTATGCACACCGGGGAACTCCTACACCGGCTGTGAGATGATCCCCAGGTGGGCCCCAAGTTCTGCTATGCCCCTCGGCATCTATGCGACACGGGTTAGCAGTGAAGTTCCAAAATGGTTCCTCAGCTGCTGTTTTATAGGATTTCTGATGTTACACACTGACTTCTACAAATCCTGCACATGACCAATTCTAGCTAGTGCAAGCTGTCGGACTCTATCTTTCCTTAGCCTGAGTCATCCAGCTTCCAATTAGTCTTTCTCTGAGCACTGATAAGGGAGCTTCTCATAACATCTCTAACTGACCTTGACTTTTAAACAACTTATACAATACAGGGAAGTTGCCAAAGAGGCTTACATAAAACATCCATTGCATGAAATGAGTTGCCAGTTCTCAATTTATGTTTTTACACACGTCAATCAAAATGGATTCTACAGCATATGCAGGCCAAAATCAGATATATAAATGCCCACTAATTTGGCTCCACCGGTGCACAAAGGTCTTCTCGCAATCTTTTCACTACAGTGGTCAGCCAGCAACTAAGGCTGGCGGGAGCAACAGGAAGCTGGGTGGATCATTTGCTTACCCCACTCTTCCTGTCCCCTGGCATCTGTTCCACTCTGCTTTGTACCCCCCTGCATTTGTTCTGCCCCATTCAACTCCATTTTCTCTCTGTCCTGCTTGGATCTGTTCCTCTGGACCCCACTTGGATTCTGCTCTGACCCCGCTCCAACTTGAATCTAATCCTGCGCACACTTCTGACCCCAGCCTCTGCTTAGACCATGACACATATATGTACACCTTCCTCTTTTTCCCTTGCCACCTTGCTCTTGCCTCCTATCTCTCTGCCTTATTCTCTTCCCACCCCTTTGTTACCCAGCCATTTTGGAAAATCCCCTATTGAACTTGTGGTCTGACAGCTGTGCTCCTTCTTACAGCGCTCTGGGATACCTTCTGGGGCCCTGGTCTAATGTGCTTCTGGCTATTTCACAACGGTGTGCAACAACACTGAACGGTGCTAATATTAAATGACCAAAAAAATCCCAAAGTGACTGAAATAACCAAAATGAAATACCCCAAAATGGATATTCCTTTCTGAAAATGAAGTGGGAACCAAACAGCGGTTCATCTCTGCTTTGTTGAACACGATTCAGAGCAGGAAAAATGATTGGATAGGGTAGATGTCACCAAAGGCTCCAGCTAATGCCCCAGCTAATGCTCACGCCTGGGTGACCGGGGACGCATTCACATCTGTGGCGGCGAGACCCGCGAGGGAAGACGCGGCAGTGGGGAGGAGCCGGAGAGCAGAAAAAGAGCCGGTGCGAATGGGGATGTGCCACGCCTTCCCTTGCGCATGTCAGGGCAAGATTCTGCTCCCTGACATGCGTGAGGGAAGCTGCAAAACATCCCTGTTTGCACCTGAGGGAAGCCATGGCACATCCCTGTTTGCACCGGCTCTTCTTCTGTTCTCTGGCTCCTCCCTGCTGCCATGTCTTCCCTCGTGGGTCTCGCCGCTGCAGTTGTGAATGCGGACTCACTGGGGTGCTGGCTAGGACTGCCAAGACTTCTCCTGTCCCAGCACCCTGCTACAAAAACCTCATTTTCAAAAATGCTACACTTTTATATATTGCCATATTTCTAGAAAGAAACTTTTATGTGGAGATAAAAACACCTCTGAGTGTGATCAAATAGCCATAGACCATGGGGTGATTGCCTGTCACCCCATAGTGTGATCAAATTGACATGTATTGTGCACCTGCGACTTTTCAACTCTTTCAGTGTATCTCCCTGTATTCCCAATCTCTTGTCTCCCCAACATTGTACATCCCAGACTGTAAGCCCCTGGGGTAAGGATCTACTTCTACTTAATGATTTGTCAGTGTCAGTCACATTGCTGGCGCTATATAAATACTAAATGGGACATTAGCTAGGTTGGAATGGGTCCTGGTGCAGAAGAGGGAATGGGGCCCCCACTGCTCTCCCAGTGCCAGCTGACAAAGCTGCACTAGGGTTTGTGAGCCCCCCCGGCCTGTGGGCCGTTCTGCAGCAGCACCGCCTGTCCCGATTACAGCGACACACTTGACTTAATAATAAATATCAAAACTTGTTATAAAGGAAAATGAGACCCTATTATTTTTAACATGCTCCTTGTTCCTACCCAGCAGCTTGGCTCTGTCCTGGCTGCTGAAGGCTATTCTTTTCTAGCATCTTAATTAGATGGTAGACAGGCTTCACGTGAACCAGATAATTCCAGTGATTGCAGAGGAATAAGGTGTCACTTTGTATAGTTTATTATGAACCCAACTGAGTATAGCCATGGAGCTAATGCCATAGGAAGGTCAATCGTCCACATTACAAAGCCAGCAAAGCATAGTTAAGCACACTTAGCTTGTGAAGTAGCTGAAGAATGAAGCCATTGTGAAAGACTGAATTACTTTTTCATGTCTAAAGTAGGAGATTCTTCTTGGCTGAGTGAAGTCCCTTAATCGGGTTCTGACAAGCCACCGTGTGTTGTGTGTCAAGTCTGAGGGAAGAGATGGGATCCTTTTGGTTGCTAACAATGTTCAGCTCCTGAATGCCTTGACCACATTAAGTAAATTCTGGATATTGCCAAACCATCAAGACCTGGGATGGATGGATGGATTGTGGTTCTGGAGAGCAACCCCCACTTTTACTTATAGTGCCAAGGAGACAGGCAACATATTTGAGGTGATCAAATCTGCAGATGACACAAAGTTACTCAAGGTAGTTAGAACCTAAGTGGACTGTGAGGAACTGCAGGAAGATCTGGTGAGACTGGGTTACTAGGCAACTGGCAGATGAAATTTAATGTTGACAAGTGCAAAGTGATGCACATGGAAAAAAATAATCAAAAGTATATGTACACAATGCTGGGTTCTAAATTAGGGATAATGCTGAATCTCGGTCCTCAGTTTTTCTCGGGAAACACTCGTCCGAGTGCATTCAGCCTCAATATTCTGAGTTCCAAAGTTCTGAGGAAGGGTCCCAGAACTTTGGAACTCGGCAAACCTCGGCTGAGTGCAGAGAAGGGGGTCAGAGGGCAGGTAAGCAGGGGCCGAAGGCCAGGGCTAGGCCCCTGCTCCCAATTCCCTGGTGCACGCTGGCCAAGGAGGGACTAGGCCAGCGGGGACCAGGGAATGGGGGGTGGGGGCCTAGTGGGTAGTCTAGTTGGGGGGGGGTGTCTGGGATTGGGTGCTTGGGAGTGTAGGGACCTAGCAGGTGGGGTCATGAGGGGGGGGGGCGTTACTTACCTTCTGGAGGGGTTCCATGCAATGTGTGGCTTCTTCCTGGCTTGTAAGTTTGAAAGTAGAAAAAAAACAAAACTGAGCATGCTCAGAAAGGGCCCTTTCTGTGCATACTCGGCCCTTTGAAAAGATTGGTGCTGGCAGTGTTTTTTTTACTTTCAAACCTACAAGCTGGAAAGAGGCCATGCATCATGCGGAACTCCTCCGGAAGGTAAGTAACCCAGCCTGACCCCCTTGCTAGGCCCCCCGCTCCTCCTTAAGCACCCCACCTCTGACCCCCCCCAGCCATTTCCCCACCTTAAAACTCGCCCAAGTATTCTTGGAAGGTCCAAGGGACAGCCTGAAAACTCAGGATCACTCCTTAGACCCTCGGAAAATAGTCACTTTTTTTTTTCTATTGGACATCCCTAATTAGGGGTTACCATTCAGGAAAAGAATCTTCGAGTCATTGTGGACTAATACATTGAAATCTTCAGTTCAATGTTTGGCAGTGGTCAAAAAAGCAAACAGAATGTTAGGAATTACTTGGAAAGAGAGAGAGAATAAAACTGAAAATATAATGCCTCTATATAAATCAATGGTGTGACTGTACCTTGAATATTGTGTGCAGTACTGGTCGCCCCATCTCAAAAAAGGTATAGTAGAACTAAAAAAGGAACAGAGAAGGGTGACAAAAATGAGCAGTAGTATGGAACGGCTTCCGTATGTGGAGAGACTCAATAGGATAGGAGAAAAAAGGTGACTGAGGGGATATGATAGAAGTTTATAAAGTCATGAGTGAGAACACAAGAAATGCCATACTGGGTCAGACCAATGGTCCATCTAGCCCATCATCCTCTCTCCGACAATGGACAATCACAGTGGCTTGGGAAAAGCACCCAACAGGTCACAATGGGGGATCCATTCTCTGTTGTTTTCCCCCAGCTCCCGTCATGTTCCCTGATCCTGTCTGGCTAATAGCTGCTAATGGATCTATCTTCCAGAAACTTGTCTAAACCTCTTTTAAACTCAGCTATAGTACCGGCCCTTACCACAGCCTCTGGCAGTAGATTCCACAACCCAATTATACGCTGAGTGAAAAAATATTTTCTTTTATTTGTTTTAAACTTACCACTCATGAGTTTAGTGGAGTGTCCCCTAGTTCTAGAACTAGCTGAGAGGACAAATAACTGCTCCTTGTTTATTAGTTCCACACCACTCATGATTTTATAGACATCTATCATAGCTCCTCTCAGTCATCTCTTCTCCAAACTGAAGAGCCCCAACCTACCAAGCCTCTCCTCATATGGGAGCCCTTCCATACCCTTGATCATTTTTGTTGCCCTTCTCTGTACTGTTTCTAGTTCAGCTATGTCTTTTTTGAGATGGGGTAACCAGAACTGCACACAATATTCCAGGTGTGATTGCACCATTGATTTGTATAGAGACATACCTACCTTGAATAACTTGGTGTCGTCTGCAAATTTTATCACCTCACTCTTAACACCCTTTTCCAAATCATTAATGAATACATTAAACGTCACTGGTCCCAATACAGATCCCTGAGGCACACAACTTTTTACATCTCTCCATTGTGAAAACTGACCATTTAGTCCTTACCCTTTGTTTTCTATCTTTTAAACAGTTTCTGATCTATAGTAAGACACTACTTCCTATCCCATGACCTTTTAATTTTCTCAAGGGTCTCTCATGAGGGACCTTATCAAATGCTTTCTGGAAATCCATGTACACTATATCTACTGGGTCTCCCTTGTCCACATGTTTATTTACACACTCAAAGAATTTCAATAGGTTAGTGAGGCATGACTTACCTTTACTAAATCCGTGTTGACTCTTCCCCATTAAGCCATGTTTGTCAACATGCCCTGTAATTCTGTCCTTAATGATGATTTCCACCATTTTGCCTGGCACAGACATCAAGCTTACTGGTCTGTAGTTTCCAGGATCGCCTCTGGATCCCTTTTTAAATATTGGGGTTACATTTGCCACCTTCTAGTCCTTGGGTACAGTGGCAGATTTTAGTGACAGGCTACAAATTACTAACAGTAGGTCTGTGATTTTTATATTTGAGTTCCTTCAGAACTCTGGGGTGAATGCCATCTGGCCCTGGTGACTTGTTAGTATTCAGTTTGTCAATTTGCCCTAGAACATCCTCCAACGTCACATTGATTTGTAACAGCTCTTCCAATTCCTCGCCCACAAAGCAAGGATCCGGCGTGGGTACCTCCCCAAAATCCTCCGCAGTGAAGACCGACGCAAAGAACTCATTCAGCTTCTCTGCAATGTCCTTATCCTCCCTGAGCGCCCCTTTTACTCCCTTGTCATCTAATGGCCCAACTGACTCCCTAGCAGGCTTCTTGCTTCTGATGTATTTGAAAAAGTTTTTGTTGCTTGTTTTTGCCTCTTTAGCAAGCCTCCCTTCAAAATCTCTCTTGGCCTGCCTTATTAACACTTTACATTTACATTGCCAGTGTTTATGCTCTTTTGTATTATTTTCATTGGGACTAGCCTTCCATTTCTTAAAGGATGCCTTTTTGGCTCTAATAGCCTCCTTCACCTCCCCATTTAACCACAGTGGAAGATGTTTGGTCTTCTTGCTTCCTTTTTTAACTTGCGGGATGCATTTAATCTGGACTTCCAGAAGGGTGCTTTTAAACAGCCTCCACACCTCTGGCAAACTTGTAGCCCTTGCAACTGGGCTTTTTAGTTTCTTTTTAACTAATTTCCTCATTTTGTCATAGTCTCCCTTTTTAAAATCAAATGCTACTGCTGTACTTTTCTTTATCTTTCTCCCTACAGAAATTATGTCAAATGTGATCATATTATGATTGCTATTGCCTAGTGGCTCTGCCACAGTTACTCCTTGCACCAGTCAGGTCCCGGGCGCGAACCCATGTCCTTGAGATGCGGGAGAGGTGCCTTTGGGGCCTGCGCCACCTGGTGGACCTTTTACCCTTCTGTATTCCTCCCTTTTAAGTTTTCCCATCGCTTGTCCCTTGTGTGGCCATGCCCTTTCCCAGCTGGGACTTGTTTCCCCAGTCCCGGCTCCCAGCTTCCTGATTGGCCACAAATAGTATTTAAGCTCTGGTGTGGCCTCAGGAAGCTGGTGGAGCAACGTCTCTTCCCCACTTAGGAACCTTTCTTGGGTATATTGTGTGTCCTAGTTTGGCTCCCTATTCCCCTGTTTCCCCCTAGTCCTTGATCCCCTTGTTGTGTATGATATATATTGCATGTCCTAGCTTGGCTCCCTATTCCCCTGTTTCCCCCTTAGTCCTTGTGCTTGATCCTCTTGTTGTGTATGGTGTACTGCGTGTCCTAGTTTGACTCACTATTCCCCTGTTTCCCCCTGAGTCCTTGTGCTGGACCCCCTTGCTGTCTTTGGCATCTTGTGTACCCTAGGTGGGCATCAGATTCCCCTGCTTTCCCCCCTTAGTCCCTGTGCTGGATTCCCTTGCTGTGTGTGGCATTTTGTGTGTCCTAGCTGGCCCCTATTCCCTGGTCCCCTCTTAGCCTTGGGCGCAATTCCTTCTTGTTGTATCTGTGTGCTCCTAGTTGTCTTCCTGCTTCTCTCTTCATCCTGTGCTGGGTGTAGTGTGTCCAGGCAACTTCTCTACTTCCTTGCTTCCCTCTTAGCCTTGGATGCACCTTCCCATCTTGGTGCAGGATCTGACTTCCTCCTTCCAACCTCAATGATGAACTAGATCCTCTCCAACACTGGGTTCCCCAGCTGCAAGGGAGAGTAAGCTCTTGGGCCTCCAAGACGAACTGAGAGGTCCTCTATCCTGCACGCTGCTCCTCCCTCTGGACTTCCTCCCTTTCCCTGTCTTGGGGGGGAAGGCTTCCCCCATCCTCGTTCCCCTGATATCCGGCCCCCCTTCCTGACAACCAGGTCCTGCGTGCCACTCAGGACTAGATCTAGAATAGCCCCTCCTCTCATTGGCTCCAGAACCAGTTGTTCTGGAAAGAAGTCATTTAGGGCATCCAGAAAATTGACCTCCACATCCCGCCCTGAGGAAACATTCCCCCAATTACCCATTTATTATTATGATGATGTTGCCGACTTTAGTAGCCTGTCCAATCTTTTAGCATTGCTTTATCAGTCTCTTCATTCTGGTTAGGGGGACGATAGTATAGCCCTACTGTGATACTCTTCCATTTTATATCTGGAATTCCTATCCATAGAGATTCTAGAGAAGAGTTTGCATCCTTTAAAATTTTAATTGTACTTGACTCAATGCTGTCTCTTACATATAGAGCCACCCCACCACCAACTCTTATCTACTGTCATTCAGATATATTTTGTACCCTGGTATTACAGTGTCCCACTGGTTATCCTCATTCCAACATGTCTCTGTGATGCCTATAATGTCTAGATCTTTGTTTAGTGCCATACACTCTAATTCTCCCATCTTACTTTTTAGGCTTCTAGCATTTGCATATAGACATTTATGTGGATTCTTTTTATTCTTCTTACTGTGCACATTATAGGGGACTGTATCCGGCACCCTGCAATTGTTGTTTATCTGTTCTCCAGCGAATTCAAACTGAAGTCCCTTAATTTTTATCCCTTCTTCAGTCTTAAGCAACTCTAAATCCCCTAAGTTAACATCATCCTGCATAGATGCCACAGTCCGAACTGTGCACTCCACAGTGCCTATCGACTTTCCCCCAGGTTCTAGTTTAAAAACTGCTCTATCACATTTTTAATTTTTAGTGCCAGCAGCCGGGTTCCATTCTGGTTAAGGTGGAGCCCATCCGTCTGTATAGGATCCCACCGCCATAGAATGCTGCCCAGTTCAAGTATTTAGTGGAACAAGGATTTATTCAAGTGGAACAAGTATCTAGGGAGCAGTTATTTACCCTGTCAAATAGTACTAGAGCTAGGGGATGTGCTAAACTAAATGGCAGCAGATTTAAAACAAATAAAAGGAAGTAATTTTTCACACAACACGCAATTAACTTGTGGAATCTATTGCCAGAGGAAGTGGTCAAGGCCAGTAGCATAGCTGGGGTTATAAAAGGATTGGATACGTTATTGGAGAATAGGTCCCTTAATGGCTATTAGCCAAGTAGGTTGTGGGATATAACCTCTAACCATTGGGAGCTGGGAGTGAACAATAGGGAATGGATCATCCCATTGTGACCAGCTGGATACTTCTCCCAAGCGACTGAGATTGGCCACCGTTGGAGACAGGTTGCTGGGCTCAATGGATCATTGGATTGACCCAGTATGGCCCTTCTTATGTTCTTATTTTAAGCTCTTTTATTAGAAACTGTACAGGAGTCAGACCCAGCATTGGATCAGACTACTGTATAGCACATAGTGAGACTAGCTAGATCCAGGTTTCAGATGAGAATGTCTAGGGGTATAGCTTGTGAGTTTTAGACACTTAAGAATGCATAGTCTTAATCACCTTTTTAACCTTTCCCCAGGGTATAAACATACAAAGTATGCCCGTCAGGATGTCCTGACTTACACACATCCCAAATATTTCAATGGCCATGAAATATTGGCGTTGCTCTACCCTGTGACAATAGTAGGTATGAAGAATGTAGGTAATAGATAACAGATGTTTGAGTATGATTGAGGGAAGATAGGGAGTTTCCTTATTGTAGGAGAGGTAGTCAATTACTTAATAGCCATAGGCAGACCCAGCTGTTTGTCTGGGGAGCCCATCAGAAGGCAATTAGAGGAAGAGGCTTACAACATATATTGTAGGGTATACAGACCTTTTAATACAGTGATTCCCGGGACCCATCAATGGGTCCCGGAAGGGTCTTAGGTTGTTCTAGGGAGGGTTGTGGGTAGCTAGAGGGACCCATGGTATACTTCGCCACTGAGGACCTGGGGTATGGCATCCAACAGCTTCCCTGCTTCTCTGTCCCCTGCCTCTTGCAGCTTCTGTCTCCCTCATGGCAGCTTCCCACTGCCAAGTACACCCCTGCTATAATCCCAAAACCTTCCATGGATTGACTAGTCAGCCGAGGTCCCACCTTCTGCAGAGGAAAGTGATGTCACAACACTCTGTAAAAGACAGAGCCATGTCAGAAATGGGCAGAGCTAAGTACTCTCTCATCTCTTTCTAACAGGGCCATGCCTTTTATGGAGCATTGTGACGACATGGTGATCTGCGGGAACAGGGCCTCCCCCAGCTGTGAAACCTGGCCCAGCTCGAGCCACACGGTTCACCTGACCTGATTCAGGTCTGATGGGACTAGCTGGGTTGGTCTGCAAGCCTTTAATATGGATTAATTTTCTAGCAAGGCAAATAAGATGCTTGACTTTTGACACAGAGGCAAGAGCACAGTTTGCTTTCACTGAGTCAGATCAGCATCTTTTTCCCACTAAAAGTCAGCGACCTTTGATTTTTTTTAATTGAAATTCCTCGCCAGTATTTGCAGGGAAACTGATAGCTGCAGTGAAAAATGTTATGAGGAAACTCCGGGAAAATCTACCTACTTATCAAAACACTCCTACTGTTTTCTGTGCCCCAAATGTTGATCTGTGCTAAGTATAACATACAATCCCTTATCCTTGTGAAAACAAAAAGATAATTCAGTGCAGTTGTTTACACAGAAGAAAGCTTTAGGGCAGACCACAAGGAAGAGGCATGCCAGCCGGGTAGGAGAGACTTCTGTAATGTCTTCTGTGCATTCAGCTCTTGTTGAAAGGCATGAGACAGGTGCTGGGAAAAGTTATCCTAGCGAGACAGATGTAATTATGAGGCAGATTTCATCTTTCCTTTGTTTCCATCAAGTTCAGTCTGTCTGCATGCGTCCCATGTGTGCTGGTCTTGTTTTCCTTTGTTGGAAGCACAGAAACTGCGATGGAATCTCCTTTTTAATTGGCTCTGCACCAAGATAAAGGGAGTCGCCTAGGACTGTCATTCCTGAAAGCCTGGAGCATGGGACTAGTGCAAACTTGTCACAATGTTTAAAGGTGTTATCCAATCCAGTCCCCGGTGGACCTTTTGCCTGCACCATCTAGTTTGTTGATTACATGAGAGACTGTTGAAAGTTAGTGTTTTTTTTGTTTTTGTTTTTTAAAGGGACTTGGTATTATGTCAGTTTTTTTCTTTTTCTTTTTAGGAAACCAAAGTAGTATCCCATGGCAAACAGGGAATGATAAAAGAAGAATGTAACTATTTTCATTTCAAAGCTTTAATTACCCTCTCTCTTAAACCCAAGTGTTGGATTAAACACTGGCTAACAAGCTAAAATTGGTTTAGTTAGGGAAACCGCATACATGAAGCTGTAGAGGGCAGGAGACCTTCTGTCTGTATTAGCCTGATGCACTGGAAAGCCTTCAGATGTGTTTAAAATGGAAAGATTTAAGTGTCTGCAAATATTTATTTGGGGGCAGTGGGTTTCAAAAACTGTGTGTTTGCAAACTTGGCTTCTTCTAGGGATGGGCGAACAGAACGTGGTTCGGACGTTTGGTCCAAAACCCGAGTTCAGGTTTGGCTGTTCGGTTCGGCGGAGTTTGGTTCGGTCGAACTTGGCCAAACAGCCAAAAATAGCGCTATCAATACCAAAACCAAATTCTATTTTTTTCCCCTGGTATCGGTATCATTTGACCCTGAAACCACCCCTGCTCTCCACCCCTGGTGCCAGGAAGTCTGCTCCTCAGGTGCCTCCCGTTTCCAGTCACGTTTTCTCCGCCTTCCAGTCACGTTTTTCCCACCCTCCCCAAACTCATCCGATCTTTTCCGAACTGTTTGGCCATTCGAGTGTTCCGTTAGGATGTTCGGTTCGGTCGTCCAAACAGACCGAGTTCGGCCTGAACTTCCGAACCGTGTTCTCCCATCCCTAGCTCCTTCTAGTGTGATTCACTCGAGTCCTTTGGTAGAAATAAATGCAACAAAAGTTTTTGACATGTATGCCAAAGAAGCAAAAAAACGTTTGAGTAACTGATGTTTTACATGTAACAGCTCAGCCACCCACTCTGTGTGGAGGTGGAGGTGGAGGTGGAGGTGGGAGTTGGTTGGAAGCTCCAGTGGAGAGTGCACTGGGTCCTCTTCCCCACCCCCATGGCTCCTGCTGCCACTGCCAGGGTTGTGGCACTGAGGAACGGACAGGTCTGTTCCTCAGTGCCACAACCCCAACAGCAGCAACAAATGGCACAGAATGGACCCAGAGACTTCTCCCAACCTGGATCCCCAAAGATGTCTCCAAGTCTGTTCTGCAGCACTTGTTGCTTCTGCTGGGGTTGTGATGCAAGGGAACGGGGGAGGGGGAGGACCCAGTCCACTTGGCTTCCACCCTCCCCTGTTCCCTGCTTGCAGATAATTGTCGGGATGACTCACTACAAGCTCCCTAAACAGGCAGCTAAGCTGACAGTCAGAGAACGACCCAGCCCTGAGGTAGATGTGCTGCGGTTTTGGGGGTCCAGTTCAACACCTCATATACCACATTTTAGGGGGAAATGTGTGGGTCGCTCAGAACCTGAATACACAGCCCCAGCATTTGTTTTAAATATGCAAGCCGAAATGCGCCTTTTGGGTTTATTTGTGTTTTTTGTCAAAACCCAAATACACAACCCTAAACATAGTGTGCAATTCTCATCCATTAAAAGTCAATGGAAGCTGAGCCATTCACTTCAATGAGGACAGGAATGCACCCATTTTCTATCAAAGGGCTCATGTCTTGAAATAAAGACAGAGTTTGCTATGAAGTTGAGCATTACCCTAGGGACTGATCCACACTCTGATGAGAGACTGAGATGGTCATGGGACTCCCTAAACGGCATGGAACCCTGGAGTGGGGGTGTGTGACAGGCAGGCTATGTTGGGGGGGGGGGATTTTAGTTTCCTGGAGCGGCAGCCCTAGCCTGTCCCTTAGACCTGATCCAGCAGCTGCAATAGCTAAAAAGTAAGGGGAGAATGAGCTGGGAAGGCACCTGCACTGAATAAAGGAGGGAGTTCACAAGCCAGGCAAAGTTCTTGAGGGAGGGAACTGTGACTGGAGGAAAGGTCCGAGGCTGCAAAGAGCCAAAGCCAGCAGAGATGTGCAGAGAAGGACCCCGGTCCTGCTCTTCTGTCCGGCTGGCTGGATGTTGAAAGGCAAGTGAAGCTTGGGGAAAAAGAACCACCCTGAGCTCTGGAAGGATGCTAGGGGCTGGATATGATTGCTTAGGACCCGTACTGACCTAGCATTTGGTTGCGGTAACAATAAAGCACAGTGGTGACTAGCTGTACCAGAGCAAGTGGCTCTGTGTGTTGGCTTCAACGGAAGGCTTGCAGGCACGAACCTGCAGCAACTTATCCTGAGAATGTAGTCCATTGCAGGGGAATATAGCTGCTAATCCCTTCCCAGATGTGTTCAGGAGCCCCGGTCACATTACACATTTGGCCACAGTGTAATGGGTGGGGGAGCCCAAAGGTCAGGGCTGTAAAGAGTGAGTGCAGGCAACCATATAGTCAGGGATAGGTTGGGTCAGTAGATCCACTGGCTGTCTCTGCTGAGGAAGGAAGTCATGCAGGTTGGAAGTCAGTCCATCATGGAAGGGGGCGGGCGGGCTGGCTGGGTTGGTCCAGAAACCGGTGGTGAGAGACAAGAGCCAGGCGCTACTGGCATGCTGAATCCAGTTACTCAGGCAGAAAGAGGAAGTTATATAGGGTAGTGACAGCCAACCAGTAGTCTGTTGCCAGTCACATGACCAGTCATGGCTGCAGAGCTAAGTTTGCCAGTCCCTTTGGCTGTCTCAGCTGTGTTATGGTTCAAGGGTTAGGGTGGCCAGATTACAGGGGCAGATCCAGAAGTGATGTGGATGGGGGGGGCGGCTGAAGTCCAAAGTTAGCATTGGCCTGCCCAGATGATTAGGCCCTGCCTCCAGCCCCACCTCTAGCCCTGCCCCCTGCCAAGCAAGCACCATGGAAGCTTCACCCTTGGCCAGACACAGACACATTCTCTCTCTCTTCCCCCGCCCCCCCCAAGCTCACTGGATCTACCAGCACAGTCCTAGGGCTTCTCCTCAGGCCCATGGGCCAAATGCAAATATGCATTTATGTGGGCTTTTTCCAGTTTCTAGGCTGCTTTTAGATGATTGGTGCGTGCTCGCGCCAAAAAATTACACGCCTTTTTAAAATCTCACTGCCACCCCTGTAACACTGAGAAACCACCCATTTCCCCTCCACCTCACACCTCCTCCCCACCCCACCCCCCAGTCCTGCCCCACAACTCCCGCCATGCCCCCT
>QEPC01014667.1:1322126-1347262 GCA_003113815.1 Sphenodon punctatus
CGTTTGGCGATCCCGCTTGTAAGCGGGATCGTCTATAAACGCCCTCAGTTATGGGGGCAGGAGGAGGATGTGTGGGGGGAAGGGTCGGTTGGGCATGGGGGAGCGTTAGGTTCAGTTCTCACCCAGCAGAGCCAGGTGTACTGGAGAAGAAAAGCAGGTTTAAACTCCCCGCCCCAATCTCTTGGGGCTGCTCCAGATGGACCGACATGTCCCGCTTGCTGCCCTTGCCTCCCAGGCGCACCGCGCTGATGGCAAAGCAGGCAGCCGGCTCCTCTCTCCCGAGGCTGAAGTCCTTCCCGGCGGGGAGCAGATCGCAACAAGCCCAAGTGGGGTCCGAGCTCCCCTGGGCAGAGAGCGCAGCAGGAGCCAGGAAGACGGTGCTCCAGGCTGGCATCCTTGCCTGCTGGGCTTTGGGGTGACTCAGACACCGGACGGAGAAGAGAAGGGATCTCAGGGAGGTTGCAGAGGGATCAGACCCAGAGCCCAGCCTTCCATGGGATTGTGTACGCAGCAGGGTCACTCACCGGCGGCTGTAGCCCTGGCTCAGTGAACGGCCTGCTTGGATGCACCAGTCTCTCCTCTGTGCCCAGGACACTGTGGTTCCAGCTGACCGGGGCACCACGCTGGACACAGACAGGCAGCCTGGGGGCTGCAAGTACCGGCCCGGGCCCCACCGTGCCTCCAAGTCCTCTCTGGCCTGCGTGCAGGTGGCAAGCCCCCCCCCCTGGAGCCTCTGTTTCCCCCCACACACAAGCGGTGCTGCAGTGTGCACCCACTGGTGCCTACTTCTCACAGGGAAGCGGCGGCAGCACCAGCACCACTTGTGCGGGGGCAAACAGAGGCTGCAGGGGGGCTTGCTGCTCGCGCACAGGCCAGAGAAGAGGAGGCACGGTGGGGCCCGGGCCTGTACTTTCAGACTCCAGGCTGCCCTGCCTGCCCCTTCAGCTCCCCCATGCAGTGAGCGTACGAGCACATGGCAGAGACCAGGACCCGGAAGTAAGTATGGCTATGGGGGTTGGGTCAAGCGTGATGTCAGCCCATGACTGACCAATGGGGGGCTGATGTTCCCTTAGCCCACCCCCCCAGGTGAATCCTCTGGTGAGAGATGCAAATTTTAGAGGACATGTATTTTTTATATAGTTTAAAGAAAAAGTATGTAACAGGAACATAAATAAATATTTTATACACTAAGATTACATGTAAAGTAAACATGGAAACATCTCCAACCACATGCTCAGTCTAAAATAAAGAGCCAAAAAAACCCCAATAAACCCCCACAAAGAAACCCCATGAACTCCAAATATATAGGTGGGGTGCAGGTGTGTCCCATCTTTAAGCCTCTCTCTCGACATATGTAGTTCCATCTAGTCTTCTAGATCTATCCCATGTAACCTTAGTTGTATCTAGGCCCCTCCAGTCCATCAAATCGATGAAAACTTAATTGACAGTGGTTGAGAGTCAGTATCAATATGTTCCATAATTATAGTCCAGCAGGGTGACCAAGTTGCGTAGAACTCCTCCAACGAGTCATGAATACCCGCCGCAATTCTGTCCATTGAGAGCACAAACCATTGCCTTTGTAGCCAGTTTTCCACTGCAGGTCCTTTCGTAGATTTCCAGCTGCTGGGGATGCTGTGAATAGCTGCCACAATCATAACCTTGCAGGTAGGTACCTTCAAGTTCTTTCTTAGCTCTGTTGGCCATATCCCCAGCAGGGCAATCTTTGGATCAAATGGTAATGTGAGCTCAGTGGGTTTTTCAATTTTGTTCCATATTTGTCTCCAAAACGACTTCACCTTTACACATCTCCACCAGCAGTGCAAATAGTTACCATTTCCCCCACATCTTCTCCAACGTAATGGGCTATATGCTTTATTCATTTGTGCAATTCGCTCGAGTGTTAAATAAAATCTAAGTGTGAGTTTAACTTGTGGTTCTCTAACCATCAAAGATTTGGCACACTTGTTCACATGTGTCCAGATTTGTGTCATATTGTCCTTAGTTATCATAAAGTGTAAGTCATCTCCCCAAACATCTAAATACCCAGTATCTGGGAGGCTTAGGATAATTTTCACTGTCTGATATATTCTGGATATTATACCCTTATTGGAGTCACCTAAGAACAGAATTGCTTCTAGTGGGTGTAGTGCTCTCTGCAATTCTTTCCTATTGTGTGGGTGATTAAAATAGCTGTGCATCTTGCAATATAGCCATATGTCCACTTTGTGTTTTATCCGAGTCTGTATGGTATCTATTGTCGTCATGTCAGCTCCCACATATATATTTTTAGCTTGGCTTAAGCCCTTACTCTGCCAATGTTGAAGCATTTTTTTTTTCCTTTTTATTAAGTGATAATTTATTACAGATTAGTGGAGTGAGTGGAGTTATTCCTTGTCTGGTTTCCAGTTTGTGCTGGCAGCTTTTCCAGATTTTCATTATTGGATCAGCGAAGGGGTGCAGGTCCATGTTTTTCAATTTGATTTGATCTTCCCTTTCTTGCTGGAAGACGTCCTTAAATTTAGGTACGTTAACAATGTGTCTTTCTAGTTCTATCCACTGTGGATCTTTTGCCGAGTCAAACCACATTTTAGCACCTCTAAGAATCGATGCCCAATAATAAGCTTTAAAGTTAGGGAGACTTAGTCCACCACATTCTGTAGGAGTAAATAGAATTGACCTTTTGATGCGTGGTTTCTTTTCCCCCCAAATTATACTGAAAATAATTTTATTAAGGGCGTTAAAAAATTCATTGGGAACTTTTATGGGCAGAGCCATAATTATATATAGTAGTTTGGGTAAGATAAACATTTTTATTACCAAATTTTAGAGGACACTTATGAGAAATACAGGTTGCAGGGCTGCATTGGCTCCAACTGTCTGACAGAGTTAAAAAGTAACTGTAAATGAGTAGAATGTGTGTGTCTTTCTCTGTTGATGTGCTGCTTATTTGCTTATTCTAATGAAACCTGCTTTCTTTGAGAGAGTAGATCCTGACTGCAGTGATTAGTCAGTGTGTTACCAGGCAGAAGCCTTTGGCAGAGAATGCTTTACCTAACAGCTCTTTTCCTTTTAGTCAGTCAATGGGTGATTTCAGACATGACGAGGCGCCTATTGGCCCCGTCACGGAATCACTTTTTGATTCCCTGCCGGAATCAAAATGGCCCGTCAACAGACGAGCCGGCTGACTCCGGTGGGGAATCTGGGGAGGGGGGGTGGGGCTGCACGGCGCAACGTGAGGCCACACAGCCACGCCCCCCCCCACGCTCCCCCAGCAGCCCGCCCTCCTTGAGCCGGGCGGGTGCAGCGGCCAATATGACCACTGCGCCCAATTCTGTCCTGGGGTCTGGGCCATGGCCCGGAATCGGCGGCGGTAACAGATGTTACTGTCTGCTGATTCCGGGCCATGGTTCAATTAACCACGCTTTTGGAGATGGTGCCCGGACCATCCTCGAAAGTGTGGTTATTTTGCTCATTGCCGGTGGTTCATCGTGGTGAACATCTGGCGGCGAGCAACCAGACGGGACCATCGCCACCACAGAGGATTGTCCGGGTTAAGCGTGATCTCGTAACGTCTGAAAATACCCAATGTCTCAGTTGGACGTGGGAGTGTGTGAAACCAGCTGCTCCTAAAATCCAGCAGAATTGATGGGTTGCCTGGAGAGGGTTCTAATTGGAGAAACACACTTGAAACGCTGGGTTGTTGAAATGTTTCAAGGGCTGGGGTGGGTCTGACTCTGAGCCCTGGTCCCTAAATCTTGTTTTTCAATGAGTTCACTCAGCAAAAAAAGCCCTGATATGAGGACTTGAGACCCTTGGGTCATGACGCTCATTCGGTGCTGAATAAGCACAGTTCTGGATATATACCCAGATGAGGTTGGGGGTTACTTTCCTACATGAGTTACTGGAACACCCTTTTAAACCCTGTCCTAGGAAGGTCTGAGTTAAGGTTGAGTGCATTTTCCAACAGCCTGTGATAGCATTCTCATAGCAAGAAGCATTGGAAGTCTCCTACTGGTTTTTTTCCACACAAGCTTGAACAATTGGTTTTCCTATCTCTCTATAGTCTGAAATATCCAAATTAATACGCTTCTACCTCCCCCATCACCCTTGCATCTTCTTGTTCCGTGCACACTAAATCTTCCAGGTTCTTGGATGGCATCTGGGTTCGTACTCCACCTGGAGCAACATTTTAATCCCCTTCTCTCTCTCTCTCTTGTAGCAGACAAGATGTCTCTATGTAATCCCAACTGTCTAAAGAACTGGTTCAGAAGCTATGGTCTATATACCCCAGTGACCCATGGAAGCCTTCTTGGCGGTCTGCAGCATGGGATATTTTGAGAAATAAGCAGAGGAAAGAGCTGGGGGTTTAAAGTGGTCTACAGAATGGAAAATGTGGAGAGCTGCTGGTCTAAACTACTCAGAGGAGAGCCAACTCTACAAGACATTCTAAGGCATTTGCTAAGAAAGTCAATGATGGACTAGCAGCCCCAAACTTAAAGAAGTTGTAATTCGAGTCATTACACTCACTTCGGCTTGAACCTCCTTGTATAAGCAATAACACGTTCTTTGCCATTCTGGATTTGTACCAGTAAGATTCCTAAACCTTTCTCGCTAGCATCTGTATATAATATAAAGGGTCATTTATAATCTGTGTAAGCTAAGACGAGGTCTTTCATCACATTTTGTCAGAAGCACTGGAATGCTTGCTCTTGTTCTGGGGTCTGATCATGTGGATATATTAGACTGTGAGGAGAAATGTTGTGTGTATGAATGTCCTTCTAGTTAGAGAAAAGGGATTGCACTGCTGGGACTGGGAGTACTTGGTCCCTGATTTCTAGAAGTTAAGTGTTGGTTGGGAAATTGATTTCCCACCCTTGGGGAAGTTCCAGAATTCCTGACATTTTCCATCCAAAATTGGGATGAAAATTCAAGATTTGAGAATTTCTTATCAAAGCACAAAATTAATTTATTTTTATTTTTGTGGTCCAGAAAAGTCCAAAACAATTTTTGAAACTGAAACTGTTAACAAATCCTAAAATCCAACTTGGTAAATCACTGGTGTTTAACACACAGGAATAAATCCAATTCACAACTGTTGACAGGGGCCCATGGACTGGGGCAAGGAAAGTCAGTGCAGGATGAAGTCTAGGGAAACATGGTGGGAGACAGTTTGTTTAGGATGTTGGAAATGCAAGGACTGTGAGATCATTGCATCCATTTGCCCAATGCAGAGTTTACGGAGGAGTGTGAGTAGCTAATCATCAATAAGCAGGCAGGAAGCATACTTAAGCTTAAGTAGCTTTATTAGGAAATACATGTAGGATAGGAAAGGCCTACATCTATGCTAAGTCCTAAGACTAGGTGTGTTCAAGAGGGAGGAAGGAAGCTCTCTGAGACACAAAGAGATGAGAAATCTCCTGGGGGAGGAGACTGACCAATCAGGTCCTGACAGGAGTAGGACAAATTGGATGTGGGAAGGGTTCCCTGATCTGTCTGTCTACTCCTGCTGTTTCTAGCAAACAAACAGGATGAGGTGCTTAGGGGGGATGCAACCAAAAGAATGTATTTCCAACATAGGTTCGGGTCCAGAGAGTTGGTGATGGAATCAGAGTCCAAGATCCAGGAAATAGTGTGGGATTAGGGTCCAAGAGTCATGGTGGGGATAGGCATGTAGACCCAAGGAGGCAATTGTAGATGAGGCAGGGCGGGCAGGACTGGACTGGACTGGAGACGACAAGGCAGAGCTGGTGCTGGGCAGAGTTGGCTCCCTGGGCAGTTGCATAGGGGGCTCACTGGGCAGCTGTGTAGGGGGTGCATCCTGCAGATGCCAGGTATCCATTGAAACAGACACCAAGCCCCTATCAAAGCAGACACTGAGCCCTAGTATCCTGGTGGCCAGACTCACCAGCAGGATCAGAAAGACTGAGGGAGGGAAGTTAAGAAGGAGGGAGGAAGTTCCCTCCAACTTCTTGGAGGGAAGGTTAGAGACAGCCTCCAGCTGGCCCAAAGGACACACTAGGTTCAGAGAGTGCAGAGCCTGTCCAAGGTGCGTGGAGACAGGAGGAGACACAGAAGGTGGAAACAAGAAGTCAAGACAGGAAGGAACCAGAAAGTGACTGGGAATCAGGAAGTTGACTGATGATCCACCCAGCTTTCTGTGGCTACTGGCTGGCCTTATATGCAGACCAGCAGCCAACCAGGAAGCTGGGGGCATGAAGCAAGGCTGAAGAGGAGTGTGGCTTGACTGCTGATGGAGGAGGTCTTACAGCCAATACTGAGCCTCAACCAGTGGGAATTGGTCGTGCTGCAGAGCCAGCTGCTGTGTCAGGGCTCCAAGGGAGCTGGTTCAAGCTTGGATCCTTACAACCATCCATATAACTCCCAGTAATAGTTTGTTTCACTCAAATCATTGTCTGTAGAAGAAAGTTCCATCCTTTCCATTTTTCCTTCACTATCCTCCAGTCTCCTATATCGGAAGCTCTCTTCACGCTTCCGTTCTGTTTGTTCCTCCCCACAAGAAGTTTGATTCCTTCCTCCTCACAAGAAGCCTCTGTGCAATATTCAGCTTTCCATCTTCCTCCCCCTCCTGGTTTTCAAAACAATTTTTAAAAAGTGCACTGTGCATACGTGTGTTGCATTTGAAATGAAAACATTCCCCTTAATGAACCTAATATGACCTATGACTTGAGCTCTGAAAAATCAGATGCTTTATATTCAGAATGATTGCAGGAGCATCCTACTTTTAAAGTATGAAATTTCATGGAATATGCACAGATTATGTCAGACAGTGTTTCTACTTTGTCAATAAGGTTTTCTTCTAAATTCCCTGTCCCCACCCCTGTTGCCAACTTTATGTGTATAGAGGGAAGACAATTGCTGCAACAGGTGAGGTTTCAATGAATTTTTAAAAATCCAATTTACTAGGAACACATGGAAATAAAAATTGTACTTAGACATCTCTCTAGTAGAGAAGATCACATGTTACAATTACATCTGCGGTGTCATAGTTGTTCCCAGAAAATCCACTCCCTGGCCTCTAGAAGCCACGTTCCTGATTAGGCTCTGCTGACACTACAACCTGGCAAGGGGCAGGATTTGGGTGGGGTGGGGTGTTAAATAGCTCAGGAATAGAGCTAAAACAGGCACCTAATTTGGCACCCATGGGCAATACCTGCATTTTTTAGTACTGTGTTGGGTATTCAACAGGCTATCCGATCACCGATTGAGTGACTGTATACCTGAAAAATGGGTAATTTCCAGTGCTGATTTTTTTTATTTTTCCAGTTACCAATCAGTAAATTGGGATGAAAACCCAAAAAAACTAGAATGAAAAACCGAAGTATCAGGACTGGAAGTTGAAATTCCAGGGCTGGGAGTTGATATTCCGAGACCAGGAGTCAACATTCTGAGATGTGAGGTATCCGAATTGGGTTGATATTGGGGACCAATTTCTACCCAACATTTTTAGTTGATTCGGATATCGGAAACTGGCAAGCTATATCGATTTGTATGGGTACTTGTTTCAGCTCTACTCATGGAGCACTAAAGCTCAGGCCTGGTTAAATTCTCTGCTGTTTTGCCACACAAATGCCATTTGAGAAAGCAGAGCGCTCAGTTGGACTTGTGCTTTAGTGCGCATGCATGATTTATGTTTGAGAACGAGCAGCAAAGGGGGAAGTGGCAGCTAAAATAGGGATGGAGGGAAATTTATTTATTTAAATAAATTTATACCCCATCCCTCCTGCCAAAGCTGCTTGAGCCAGCTAACAATTCATAAAATGCAACAATAAATAAAATATAAATATATCATAAAACAATTGGAGGCTGTAAAAAAAAAAAAGTTGGGACAGAAGTGTTGCAACGTGAGAGAAATTTATTTAACATGCCTGTTTCAAGGCTAAATCCAATTCCAGTGTAGCCTCAAAATCATCATCATCATCATCATCATAGTTTATCGGGTTGCAGTGGCAGTAATATTCCTGGCACTGAACAATCACAAATTACACACAGGTGTTTGCCTCAACAATTTAGGATGGACAAGGCAGACAGGAACATAGGGAGAGATGGGTACATTCATGAAGTAGAGAAGTCACAGGTGCATGTGCTTAGCTTAGTGACAGAGGAGGAGGAGGAGGATCTTGAATGAAAGGCAATAGAGGGAACATCAGTGAGCCGTCGGGGGAGGAGCTACGGAAAGCCTGACAAAAAGGGAAGTTTTAGGAGGGATTTGAAGATTGGGAGGGAGGGAGCAGAATGTATGTGCTCAGGGAAGTAGTTCCAGGCACAGAGGCCAGTGTGGGCAAAGGAGGACAGATGGTTTAAGGAGCAGAAGACTCTGGGTCAGGTGAGGGTGGTAACAGAGGAAGAGAGAAGTTCCTGTGTGGGAACATACCAGGAGACGAGGGAAGAAAGACAGGGAGGAGCAAGGTCTTGAAGAGCCTTGAAAGGGAGGACAGTAAGTTTGTGCTGGATGCAAAAGGAAGAGGGAGCCAGTGGAGGGAGCAGAGAAGAGAGGGTGAACATGGTCCAAGGAGCAGGTGATGTGGATAACCTCGGCAGTGGAATGTTTATTTTATTTATAATAAAATGTATATGCTGCCCCCTCCTGCTAAAAGCATCTCGGGGTGGCTAACAACATACTAAAACAATTCAAAGCAGCAATAATTTAAAACACTATTAAAACACAATATAAAAACATACCCCCACCCCCTCTCCCTCAGGAAAAGCACGGTGGAACAGCCAGCTTTTACATTGTCTACGGAAAGAGGGGAGGTCGGTAATCAGGCAGACCTCCAACGGGAGGGAGTTCCACAACCGCGGTGCAGCCACAGAGAATGCCCTCTGCAAGGTTGAAACCTGGGGGACCTCGAGGAGGGCACCCCTGGCCGACCGCAGGGGCCAATCCAGGTCCCAGAGGATGAGGCAGTCCCGCGAGTAGGCAGGGCCCAGGCCATTCAGGGTTTTAAAGGTCAACACCAACACCTTGAATTGGGCCCGAAAGACTATAGGCAGGCAGTGCAGAGAGTGAAGCACTGGTGTAATATGCGTAACGTTGGCCTGTCCCCGTTAGGAGATGAGCCGCTGCATTCTGCACCAGCTGCAGCCTCTGAACCAGCACTAAGGGTAGCCCCACATAGAGTGCATTGCAGTAGTCCAATCTCGAGGTAATAAAAGCATGGACAATCCTGACTAGGTCGGAGTTCGAGACATACGGCCGAAGCCGACGCACCAGATGTAAATGGCAAAATGCTCCTTTCACCACAGCCGCCACCTGGACATCCAGGCAGAGCTGTGGGTCCAGGAGCACCCCAAGACTCTGAACCTGAGATACCAATAATGGGAGCCACCACTCCCCCGGCCCTCCCCACGATCATCACCTCCATCTTGTCGGGATTTAACATCAGATGGCTCACCCTCATCCAATCCCCCACAGCTGCAAGGCACCAGGTAAGCACCAAGACTGCTGGTCCTGAGTCGGATGAAAATGAGAAATAAAGCTGGGTGTCATCAGCATACTGATGACACCGTACGCCAAATTCTCTAACAACCTCCCCCAAAGGCTGCATGTACACATTGAACAAGAGAGGGGACAAGATGGAACCCTGCAGGACTCCACACGTGAGACCCCGGGGAGAAGATGAAATATCACCCAGGACCACACGCTGGACTCTCCCCGCCAGGAAGGAGCGGAACCACTCAAGAACGGTCCCGCCAGTCCCTGCCCAGTCCTGCAATCGAGTCACCAACAAGGCATGGTCAACGGCATCAAATGCAGCTGAGAGATCTAATAGGATCAGCAGGGTCGAATGACCCCGGTCCAACTCACGGGACAGGTTGTTGACCAAGGCCACAAGTGCAGTCTCTGCGCCATATCCAGGGCGAAAACCTGACTGCGAGGGATCGAGAAAGTTAATCCGGTCCAGATGCTCCTGCAACTGCCGAGCCACCACCCACTCAATAACCTTCCATAAAAAGGGAAGGTTAGAGACTGGCCGATAGCTGGCCAGGACACCAATGTCCAATGATGGTTTCTTGAGCAGGGGCCGCACCAACGCCTCCTTAAGGCAGTCCAGCACCCTGCCCTCCCCCAGGGAGGCATTGACAATCCCCGCCAGCAATGGCCCTAATGTCTCCCAGTTGGCCTTGACCAGCCAGGATGGACATGGGTCTAACTCACAATAAATGGCTCAGACAGACCCCAGGGCATCCCCTGCATCTGAGGGCGACACATTCTGAAACTCATCCCACAAAACAGGACAAGGTGGGGCTTCTACTGTCTCTGGTTCACCCACTGCTAAAAGTGTTGCATCAAAACTGTGGTGGATCTGAGCAATTTTATCTGCAAAAAAGTCCACAATCAAATCACAGCATTTGATTACTCTAAATCCAGGCAGAGGGAGGCCAGACTGACCATCTCCCTCACCACCCGGAAAAGCTCCGCTGAGCGTGACTTAGCAGACGCAATGAGGGCAGCAAAAAAGCTTTCTTTGCTGCCTGCACCGCCACAGCATAGGTACATAACCAGACTCTATGCCTCAATCAGTCAACTTTAGCACGTGAGTGATGCCACTGTCGCTCTAACCATCGTCCCTCCCATTTCAGCCACCACAGCTCCTCCATACACCATGGGGACCTGCGTTGTCAGCAGTTTGGGAGCAGACGCCTTCGAGCCACCTGGTCAATGGCCTCCACCAACATGGAATTCCACATGGTCATCGAGTGAGCAGTCATGGAGACCATCCCCTAGAGCAGTCTGGAACCTTCTAGGTTCCATAATCTGTCGAGGGCGAACCATCCTAATTGGTTCTGCACCCTCCCGGGGGCTGACATGTGCCAGGACACGTGCCCAAGTGCCTGGAGGAGATAATGATCCGTCCATGACAAGGGTTCTGCTGACACCTCCCCCACTAACGGATCCCCCGCCTCAAGGCCTGTGCAAAACATCATGTCTAAGGTATGTCCTCCAATGTGTGTGGGGCCCACCATCATCTGAGACAGGCCCATGGTTGCCATGGCAGCCATGAACTCATGCTCGGCCCCTCCAAGGCTGGCATCAGCATGAATGTTGAAGTTCCTCAGGACTATCACCCTGGGAGACCGCAAGACCACCCCGGATAACAGCTTAGTCAGTGTTGATAGGGAAGCTGCCATACAGGTGGGTGCCCGGTGTATCAGCAGTATCCCTAATTTGTCTCCAGCCAAATCCAACACCAAATGCAGGCCCTCTATCTCCATGATGATTTGCAGAGGAAATCTCCTCACAGACACTGTATCCTTAAAAACTATGGCTACACCGCCCCCCGGCCCCCCAGCTGAGGCTGATGCTGCGCGGAGTACCCAGCCGGGACAAGGTCAGCCAATATAGGCTCTAACTCATTGTCTAGCCAGGTCTCCGTGATACATTCAAGGTCGGTTGCCTGGTCCAGGATCATCTCCTGGACCGCCGTTGACTTATTGGCCACCGACCTCACATTAAGCAGCAATAACTCAAGTCTAGGGGCCCTCTGATCCCAAATCACCTCACCGCCTGCCTGGGGGCTAGTGAGCGGGACAGGAATATAACATCTGTCCTGCCTCACAGCTCTAATTTGCCTCCCAGAGGGACCATAATTCCCCCAACCCAAGATGACCCCTATAGCTGCGGACACCCCCCTGGTCCGCCCCCCTCAACTGAAGTGAGAGGGTGAAGGTGAGAGCAGGGAAAGCCAACGAGGAGGTGACTGTGGTAGTCAAGGCAAGAGATAACTGGAGCAAAGACTAGATGTTTAGCACTGGGTGTGGTAAGAAAGAGCCAAACTTTAGTGACCTTATGCAAGGAAAAGCAACAGACTTTAGCAACACTCATTATGAGGTGCAAAGGAAAGGGAGGAGTCATAGGGCATTTTCAGTCAAGACACACTCCACTCACCGCTATACATGTTGCAGAACTGCAGTGTTGCCCTACGGGTGCCCTATAACATGTATAGTGTGTGTGTGTGGGGGGGAAGTGGGGTGTTTGTCTTGTCTGAAAACGTCCATAAATGAATCCCGAAGCATGGATATTACATAGATTTCCCTCATGTTTTGAAGGCTACAGAAGAAGAAATAAATAAAGCACAAGCTGCATAAAAGATGGCTAAGCAAAGGAATAGTTACTAAAATGAGTAAAACAATTATACAGTATTCAGGAACAAGTAATAGAAGAATTTCCCCCTACAAGTTGGAAAGACTGGTGTCAGAGTAATTTAAGTCCGTGCCTGCAGCGCCTCCCCCTGGGAGTGATGAGATCTTCAGTAGTTAGAATAGCTCTGTGAGGGATTAGGCTCCTGCTTCCTCCACCAGCAGAAACGTCCAGCTTCTACTGTAGCTGCAATTGGTTGAGCAGTGGCAGGAGCCCAGTTGGAGACACATTCATAGGCTGTGGGCCAGAGTGTAGTCCCAGAGCCGCCCCTACCACTGCTTCTAGTTTGTTCCCCTTCGTCCTTCTGCCAGTGAATACAGGAATATCATTATGTCACAGGTTGCAGCATATTTCACAATTTGGAATCATGAATTACACAGGACCCTGCCCAGTGCCGGGGAGCTGCGCAAACCAGTGGTGTGGGTCCCTGCCTAACATAGGAATGTTCAGAGCTTAATTTGTAAAAAAAAATAATTGCCGGAGCCCAAGTCCTCCCTAAGCGTCCAGCCCCAGAGCTTGGAGACAAAGTTGTTCAAATGGTATCTTTTACTGGAGGAAGAACCCTGCTTGTCAGTTTGGACCGACTCCTGGCTTGACCCTTTGATTGTCTTTGGCTATGGCCCTTTTCATACAGGCTGTTGTGCGTGGGTGGGTGGGCAGTGCATGAGGGTGCGTTCCCACGGACCCCCACCCACCTCCACCCATCTCCACGCATGGAGCATTCACTATTGGTGCCCGTTGCTCCGTGCGCAGGGGGGGGAGTGCGGAAGTGCGCATGCACCCCCACCCGCTGGCCACGGCGTTTACACGGACGCCTACCCAGCACCCACCGTGGCAATCACATGGACGCCCCCAACTCACACAAGTGTGTGTGTGTGTGTGTGGGGGGGGGGGTGTACGAAAAGGCCCTATATTTATATTGTCCAGTCCTGGTCTGATCCTCAGTTGGCCCTGATCCAACTTATACCCAGCTAGCAGTTCCTGCTTCCAAGCAGGAAGATCAGGGGAAGATGATACCCTGCTTTTAAGAACAACCCTTAGTTTTTTTTGGGGGGGGAGGGGGATCAGGGTGTATGAATCCTTGTACCCATCTCTTGCGACCATGTTATCAAAGATCTTTTAATTTTCACAGTGAGAGATGAAGCAAAGCAGCTAGCCTTAGTGCAATGCACACTTTCTAGTTCAGTCTGAAACCACATCCTCTCCTCAGTCCCATCTCAGTTGCATCTTCCCAATTTTTGACTTTAATCTTAATTTATGGAAGCAGTTTGCAGCCCATTAAAGGATCAAATATCTACAGACGATGTCTTAATCCTTCCTTAATATTTTTCCATCTTGTAACTCGATTCCCTGTAGGAAAACCCTTACTTAAAAGCATGACTCAGAAGGTAACAATGACAGTTGGCTGTTATGCATTTTGGCTCCACCACCTAGATATTAGCATTATATGTATTACAGTGAAGTGGGATATGCATATTGCACACAGACGTAATAATTCACTTGGTCCAATGTGGTTAAACCCTACACATGTCTTCCTTAAAATTATAACCCTATGTGGCTGAAGCTATGCTCTTCCTATAAAGATTAGAGACCATATGAATCGACGACAAAGCCTTTGATAATCTTGCTTGTTTTATTGCAGTGAAATTCTTTGTTCTGTGATACAGGACTTTATTGCCTATGGTAATGCAAACAAGCCTCATCTTTTCATTTTAAATTTTGGGCATAGTTTCCTGCTTAGTTTGTCTTGCTGACTCTTCTGCCATTCCCAAACATCTTGGCAAGACGTCTCCAAAATGATAGCTGTCTGTGCAAAACCACGGCAGGTTTGTCCCACACCAGTGTCCTGCAGTGACCAATGTTTGCCCGTGTTGAGAAAGAGGACCCAGTGGGTATTTTCGGACGTTACGGGCCTCCCTCTTACCACAGTCAGTCCCCTGTGCTGGAGGAGAGGCCCGTAACTTCTAAAGGATTCCCACCAGAGGTTCACCCCAGTGAACCTCTGGCGGGAATCAGATTAACCATGATTCTGGAGGTGAGGCTGGCCTCAGCTCTGGAATCGTGGTTAGTGCAACCACGACCCGGGATCGGCAGAAAGTAACATCTGTTACCTTCCGCCAATCCTGGATCGTGGTCCCGGCCACAATCCGGGATCGGGTGCAGTGGCCGGATTGCCCATCTCCTGGAGGGCAGGCGGTCGGGGGAGCGTGGGGGGGGGGGGGCGGCTGTGTGGCCGCACATTGAGCCTCACAGCCCCGCCCCCTCCCCATTCCCCGAGTGGAATCAGGCCAGCACGTCTAAAGGACAGCCGGCCTGATTCCGGACCGGGATCCGAAATGGATCCCAGGCCGTGGTAAAAGGGACGTCCGGCATGTCTAAAAATACCCAGTGGTGCTGGGTCGCATCAATACCCTCTTGAAAAGAGCTATAAAATCAGGGTAAAAATATATATAACAAGAAATTAATAAATCTCAGCGCAATGGATCTCCATCTCTCCTAGAGCTCTTATAAGCAGAGCATGAGAGAGACTTGAATTGTTACTGGCATCTGTGTGTTTCTCTGTGGACTCCCTGCAGACAATGTGGCAGTACCGAGGTAGCAGAGCAAGGGCAGTTCGCTGGTTATACTAAGACCAGAGTTTCATAAGAAGTGCCATACTGGGTCAGACCATTGGTCCATCAAACCCAGCTTCCTCTCTATGACAGTGGCCATCCTTGGATGCTTCAGAGAAGTATCCAGCAGATCGTAATGGAGTGATCCATTCCCCAGTGTTCACTCCCAGTCATTGCACGACTTATAAAGAAAATCCATACAGCCCATGCCCCCCCTCCCCCCCGTAGCCCTCTAAAGCTAGTAGCTAAGGGGGCCATTAAAAAGGTAAGGGGACTGGGGGGGCCCTGGGCCTCCTGTAATTCAGGCACTGTTCCCAGCTCCCAACTATCAGAGCTTATATCCCCCAAACGATTTGGCCAATAGCTATTAATGGACGTATCCTTCAAGAACTTATCCAATCCTTTTTAAAACCCAGCTATGCTACAGGCATTGACCACTTCATCTGGCAACAAATTCAAAAAGTTAATTGTGGGTATTTGCTTTAAATCTGATGCCAGTTACTGTTTTCCCTAATACTAGTACTATGAGAGGGTAAACAACAACTTCCTATATATTTGTTCCACTCCACTCATGATTTTATAAACTTCTGTCATATCCCCTCTCGGTCATCTTTTCTCCAAACTGCAGAGCCCTAGCCTATCAAGCCTCTCCTTGTACAGAAGTCGTTCTATATTTTTGATCATTTTTATCACCCTTCTCTCTACTTTTTCCAGTTTTACTATATATTTTTTGAGATGGGGCAACCAGAACTGCACCATAGATTTATGTAGAGAAATTATGATATTTTCTGTTTTATTCTCTACCCCTTTCTGAATAATTCCTAATATTCTGTTTGCCTTTTCTGACCGCCTCTGCATACTGAGCTGAGGATTGCAATTAGTTGTCCACAAAGACTCCTTTTACCGAGTTGTAACCCCTAATTTAGAACTCACAATTGTGTAGGTATAGTTTGGATTATTTTTCCCTACGTGCGTCACTTTGCGCTTGTCCACATTGAATTTAAGTCCACCCCAGTCTTAACTATCTTTAATAGTCTTAACTCTCTCTAACTGCTTTGATTTTATCATTTTAAGCAAAGATTTCTCTGAGTGTCTATGTTGAGGATGGTAGAAATCTGGGATAAGCACAAGTGACAGTAAATCACTAGGTGTATGTTGTATTGCTCGGATATAATGTGTCCCTTTTCTTTGCAGGCACTGGTGTCATTACACAGTTACACGGACAGTTTCATGCCAGGTACAGAATGGGTCAGAGACGGTGATCCAGAGGGTTTATCAGAGCTGTCGGTGGCCAGGACCTTGTGCCAACTTAGTAAGGTAAAAGTCCTTTAAAACATCTTGTGATCTATGGTCAAATGGAGGATGATGCTCTATGGTCAAAACCCTGTGCTCCTCTTTGGGTCAATAGGAATTTCACCTCTTTGCAGGCCTTAGGATTGGAAAAGGTTTTGGTCCTGTCAAAGCAGTGTAAATGAGGAATAAGTCTGATGTAGGTGGAGTTAAGAACAAAAAGTGCTTCCATATTGAGTGAGACCAATGGACCATCTAGTCAAATGTTCGGTTTCTGTCAGTAACTGGCTTTGGTCGCTTCAGAAAAGAGCACAAACAGGTTATTCCTGACTTACACTGAGCATACTAATCCAAAAGAAGGGGGAGATACCAAATGAACATCTGTACAAAACAATTAATCACAAATAATAAAACAGATACTATAGTATCCAAATACAATCAAATTACATAGTAAGACCATGAAAAAGTCTTTTTTATGGTCTCACTATGTAAATTTGATTTGTGTTTGGATATTATAATGTGTTTTGTTTATTTGTGATTCATTTATTTTACTGATGTTCAGCTTGTATCTCCCTCCCTTTCTTTTTTAATTTCTTTTGAATATTGGCTATTAGGGGTGGACCTTATCTAGTATCCCTGATTTGTGTCTTTTTTACTTACATTGATATCAGAATCCTGGTCTCTGCCTGTACTTTTCTACCTGTGCAAGTTTCTGTTCTGTTGAGACTTGGGGCATCACCACTGGAGATGAAACGAGATAATTTCTCAGTCATGAATAATATTTGTGTATTATTGTTTGCATATATTTTCATTACCATCATTTCCCCTGAACTTTAGGATAAGGGTGGAGTATAAGGGCCTTTTTAGACTTCGGCACTTTCCCCCTGACTTTAGAAGCCTAGGTTCAGCAAACTCTCATGAGGGGGATTTAGACGCTCGCCTCCCGGCTGGTGAGCCATCATGGCAACCATGGGCCTGTCCCAAGTTGTCAACTGCTCAACGCATGATGGGAGTGGGGGGGTGTATACCGTGGACCTGATTTTTTACACCGGCCTTGAGGCGGGGGATCCGTTATTGGGGGAGGTGACAGCAAAGCCCTTGTCGTGGACGGCTCATTACCTTCTTCTTCTATATCTACAGTCTTAAATTTTCCACTATAGTTATCGAGTACAAACACTTCCAAAAAATTCTTTTTAACTCAGAGAAAACTATGTGAAAGTGCATCACAGAGTGCACTTTTAAAATTCAATAATAGTGTACAGTGTAATAATAATGTAATAATGCTCCAGCAACGATCATACATTGGATTGCTTGCAACTACATATTGTCTCAGTCTAGATGGTAGTTTTACAAATATACTTGAAATATATTGAAAAAAGAATATAGTGCATACTATAATTGTTTACATATTAGAAAAAGAAGGCTGCTGTTGGTCAGAACACACTCCCCCTAACAGCAGCAGCTGCTTAGGAGCAACATAGCTCTAGGGCACTGACATAATGCTTTTAATAAGTGTCTACTGTAATAGGTTAGATTGGTGTCATAATGAGTAGGGGAATAAAAAGAACACACATAGCTGGACTCTTGCTTTTTCTACTTTTTACAACTCTCTCCATCCAGTCGTTTCATCTCCTTGTTTACAGGGAGCAGAACAAATCTTCATTCCGTGAGTTTTCGTAATTGAGAGGTTTACTAGAAAAAGGAACTCCTGCCAAGGGATACGGCATTTTGTCATCCTGCAGTGACAGTCAGTGGGTGTGGGTGAGAATTTCACAAGGGTGATTCTGCTCACAAACAGATGTCACTGTGACCAGACTGAGGCTTAATCCATTTCCTGTCACCCGTTCAGTTGTGTCATGCTTTCTTACTGCCTAAATATCAGAACTGTGCCAAACATTTTAATGGGGAAGTATCTGCAAGATTCCCACTTGCAGTAGCTCAGGCTATATTTCCCTCTGCTGTTGAATCACTCGCTCCTATGAAGTTCACAGCTGTGTTTCTCTTGCATCGACAGTAGGGTTGTTCTGAGTAGGAAACCCCCTCCACCACCACCACCACGAGTATTCTCCAAGGGTCCAAGGAGCAGTCCTGTGTGTTTGAGCCGTCCCTCGGACCCTCAGAGAATACTCAGGAGAGTTCTGAGGCAGGTGAGATGGCTAGGGGTGGTGGTGGTCAGGGGTGGGGTGCTTAAGGGAATGCAGGGCGCCTAGCACGGGGGTCAGGGTGGGCTACTTACCTTCTGGAGTCTGAAAGCAAAAAACAACAACTGAGCATGCTCAGAAAGGGCCTGAATGGCAGATCTGGATCCATAATTCCCCCTGGATGCCCATCCTTACCAAGTACTGAGATACTGTTTAACCACCTGACTGCATTTCCCCTGCATTTCATTATTCCTAGCCAATAGCAAAGTTATTTTGGCCGTGAAATCCAGCCCCTATGCACACCTTGACCAACAGAAAAGCTGCATCCAGCAGATTTGAACCTGGTATCCAATGGGAAAGTGAGTTAAACTTGGAACTGGCATCCTGGGTAAACAGGAAAGGAATTACAAGCAAACAGAACTAGCCAGTAACTGTGGAATGGATGGGGAAATGGCAGCGCAGTAAACGATGCAAAGTGGGAAACCAGTAATGTGGTAATCCCGTTAAACTGTTGGTTAATAAATGGTTACTGCTTTTAACCGATCATTGTTGGAGTGGCTGAGTTTTCAGAACTTGATGGTTATAAGAACTGGGTTATAAATATCTGTCGTTGCAGCCCTACTCAGGGCTTGTTCTCATTAACAAGGGTTTCATCCTCTAATGAACCCTGACATAAAATTTTGGTTGTTCCTCTTGACGCATATAAGGAGTTATGCTGATGGCAGCTTCCACTGAGTCCACTTAGATACTTGGTACTTCTAAAAAAAATCAAGCCTGGTGTGTCTCCCATTGGGCAACCCTTCAGACTTAGCCTGATGCCTTTTATCTGCTGTGCGAACCCATCATACACAGACTCTTGAAAGGCTATATTAGTACACAGAATATCACCTTCCCTATCAGCCACACGCCCTGATTGGCTTACCAGGTCTGCCACCCTATTGGTTCTCTTGGGTTGTATACTGGCTAGGCAGGAAACGAGTTGCTTGAGCAACCTGGCAGCTATCTGGTTTGTCTTCCAGCCACAAACATTGGTGTGAGAGTCCAGTTTCTGTCCTTGCTCCTGATTTGCCCGTATCCTGTCCTTTTGGTCTTGACCCCATGTCCTACATCTGGTATAGCTTCTGCTGTTGGCCCTGCCTTCAACCCCTGCTCCTGACTTGATTTCCAAGCTTCCAACTCAGCATTTGTCGACGCACCCCAATGAGACACAAGAGACTTCCATTGGTTTAAAACTGGCCACACTCTTTATTCAAATCATCAACTTAAAGGCCGGTGGGGTAATTGCACCAAGCTATTAGGGTCCAGTATGCCATCTCACTAATATAACTTATTAACTGAAGTACTGCTCGGATGTGCCCTCTGTTGACAGTATCCTAACAACCAACATCCCCTCCATCAACAGTGGCAAGGCCGAAGGGGGGGGACAGCCCAACTATGAGTGCAAGTAAGAAGTGAAGTGTCCTCAAGGTCCGAAGACAGCGCATGCCCCTGCGAACCCTGTTAAGACACCATTCCCAGGGAACAAGACCGCAGTGCATGCTGTGCCCTGCATTACACTGTGTATCATCTCCCCATCTCTTAAGGAAATGACTCTTAATAGCTTATTAACCTACCTATTAATCCTATCATGACATACTGGACCCCTGCCACCAAGGGGTGGTCAATCCTGAACCACCCCAACCCCCACCGCCTAGCCATCCAATAAACTTTCCAAATGACCTGCCATCCCTGCTAAATACATCTTGTTCCCCAATTTAGAGAGATGGACTCCATCTTTCTTATATAACTCCAGTCTGGTATGGATGATTCCTACGTGCCTAATGTTTGATCATTAGGCCATTCAAGACCAGTTTTTTTGGCGTATGTTGCCACTAGGGATGGGTGAACAGAACGGAGTTCGGAAATTCGGTTTGGTTCAGTTTGAAATTTGAGTTCGGTTCAGAAGTTCAGTTCGGTCGACCGAACAGACAGTTTGGTCTGAATTCCGAACTGCGTTTTCCCATCCCTAATACATGGTGACATACATAGTCCCAAAGAGTTGCACTTCATAAGTGTCATAGTAAACCTCTGGGAGGGACCCCACCAACCTAATGAGTATGGGCAATGTTACTGGGGCTCGGGTCCTACAAACTGCTGTTGGACGCCTTGCCCATGCCTCAAGCATGTGCTTTAAGTAGAACCTGTTGGCAGGGGGCGGAAATGGAAAGCCCTTTAACCTGCTGACAAAGGTGATGGCAGCAATTTTTCCTGCTATAGTACTGACAGCCAAGCCATGTTTGCGAAGGGCTAAAATGAATTTGATGACCTCTGGCTCTCTGATAGGGAACCCTATCCCGCACCCTTTGCTTGCCCTGAATTCCTGAAAGTCCCAGAAGGCCCTAACGTATGCAGCCTGTGTTCTAGGGACCAATGCTCCTTGGATGGTGGTCTGCACCTCTACCTCCCAAGGTTCCAAATTCCCTGTGGCAAAGGATTTGGGTCTGCACAGGTCTCCAGTGCCAGCTCCCGAAAATGGTCCATCTGGAATCGAGAAAGGGCATCTGCTATGCTGTTGTCGATTCCAGGGACGTGGCGTGCAATGAAAAGGATGTTATCCCTCAAACACGCAAGCACCAAAGCCTGTACCAACCTCATGACCCTCTGACACTGGGAGGAAAGTGAGTTCACCACATAGACAACTGCAGAGTTGTCACACCAAAATACTACAGTGCGATTGGCGAATACCCTTACCCAAAGGAGTATTGCCACCACTAGGGGAAACAACTCCAAAAACGTGAGGTCCCTAGTGACCCCCACCATGTGCCACGAGGCAGAACACCAATGCCGTCAAAAAGATATACCAAAACCTGCCCTTCCCACAGCATGTGATTGAACCTGTAGGTCGGCCTGCAGGAGCCATCGTTCCCTCCAGAAGCTAACCCCATTTAAACCCTCGAAGAATGTCAACCACACCCCAAGGTCCACTCCTGACACATGTCGCTGTTGACCCAGATGCGGAAATGAGGGAGTAAATCCCCTTTCAATTTCCCATACAGCCGGGATAGGAATGCCCTCCCGGGATTGTAAAGCCTGGTAGGGAGGCAGCATCTTACGGGCTGCCAAACACTCATTAATTTTGCTCCGGATACCTCCCAAATTTTCTTCCGGGAATCTAGATAACATTGCTTGTGTGTCTAATTCGATGCCCAAATAGGTGAGTCTCGTCGTTGGCCCTTCATTTTTTTCAGGAGCCAGGGGAACACCCAATTCACATGCCACCTCTTGAAATAGCCATAAGGCAGCTGCACACTCCCCTGCCCTTGGGCGGCCAATTATCAAGAAGTCATCTAAATATTTTGATACTGCTCCCCCTCTGAGCTTCCAGGCGAACACCCGCTTTATTAAGGTACTGAATCGCTCGAACACAGAACAAGAAATTGCACAACCCATCCGTATGGCCTGGTCATAATAATACCGCCCCTGGAACTGAAACCCAAGGAGTTGGAAACTACTGGGATACACAGGCAACAACTGGAATGCAGATTTTATGTTGCATTTTGCCATTAGTGCTCCCTTCCCCATGGCCCTTACTTTTTCCACCGCTTTGTCGAACGACGCATATTTAATGGTTGACAGCTCCTTCGGGATGGCATAATTGACCGAACCACCCCGGGGGTGGGACAAGTGGTGTATTAGGTGGAATTCCCCTTTTGATTTCTTAGGGACAATTCCTAATGGGGACACGACTAAGTTCACCAAAGAGGGTGAATGAAGGGGCCTGCAACTCTACCTTCCGCTACTTCTTTCGCGATCTTACCCTCCACTCTCTCTTCCATCCCTACTGTTGATTTCAGGTTCATTACCTTCGTTTGCTGCATAACTGGGCCCACCGGTATAACAAAACCATATCTAAAACCCTGAACTATGTATTTAACTTCCGCCCTGTTCGGGTATCCCCGTGGTACAAATCTAACTACTCAATTTTGACTGGAGTCAGCCCCTTTTGAGGTGCGTGTCCCTGAAGGGGACTGTTGGCCTCCTTTACTGGCCCCTCCCCCTTGACCGTAACCCGCTTGGCTGCCCTTCTGCCTTGGCCTAAAGCAGTTGATTGCCGGGTGTCCACCCCTGCAGTTTGAACACCCATGATGGAATCTGCACGCCTGCCTGTTGCATCGACCAGTCTTATTGAATTCCCAAGAGAGGCCAGGGCCACCTTGCCCGCCCTTTCAACTGTCCCCCTGAAAGAACTCGTGCCCCCAAGCCACCCCACCCCGGACCAGTGGATGGCCGCTGTCTGCCCTGGGAGCCCTGGTGACATCCACCATGCATTCTAACAATAAATCTGGAGCATAGACATCTCAGCGAAGTCCTGGGGTGGTGGATGCCCTGTGGCAGAATGCCTCATCGTACTGTAACCATGCCCCAACTAGCCCCATTCCATATGCCTGCTGGACGATGTCCGCGTACTTATGGAGCTCAAACCCCCGGCTAGGGTCGGCCTGGAGAATAACTCCCATGTAAACAGCGAGCACCAATGTCCAGTTTGCCCACGCAGCTCCTTTTTGATGGCCAGAATCCTCCTCCAGATGTCCTCATTGCCCGCCTCCTCCTGGTGTTTGGTCACCTCAACCCTCCTTCTGCTAGTGGGGGGTGCTTCATTGTTCTGCGGCAACATAGACAAACCAGGGGTGATGGGCCCCCCACCCTGGGTGTCCTGGCCAGAACACAGGCCCTGTTGTGCGGTTGTGGGCCAAGACAGGCCTACTTGCTGGAATTGGTCTAGGCCAGGAACTCCATACATATCCACTAGCCCCCGGGCCTGTGCAGTGGCCGCCAGATGGGTGGCCGGGCCCCCCGGGTACAAGGCCTGGAGCAAAGGCCCCATATCTACTGGCAGCTCGGAGCCACCCATGTATCCTGCCTTGGGCGCCCCATGGACCTCTTGATCCCCGGGCGGCCGCCCCTGGGTGGATGGTCGAGGGACTTCCTGTTGCCCCTCTGTTCCCTGGTGCGGCCATTGCTTCCAGGTAGGATTCCCAGGAAGGGCCTCCCCCCTATCAGTGGCGTCACCATCCTTTTCCTCCTTCCCAGCTCTTGTGTGGGGTCCCCTCCTGTCCCAGATGCAGGACCGGGCCCCTCCACGTCACTCCTACTGCCCAGGGGCCTGCCTCTCTCAGCCCCACTCTGCCCCAAGTGCTTCCCTTCCCCGGGGGGTGACTCCAGATCCTCCACAGGGCCTCGCATTCCCAAAGCCGCTCCATCATGGTGACCCTAGTCGGAGGAGGGGTGTCTCACCACTGGCAAGATCTTCGGCCACATGGGGCCTTTGCTCCATCCCCGCCCACCCCTGCTGGGTCACTGCATCATTCTTCCCCTCCCCCGCTTGTTGTCATCTTTGCGTGCCCCATGTCTCGCTTAGTGCCTCGTGCACAGGCCGTAGAGTTTGGCAGCAAATAACTGCTGCTGCTGACTCTTCGGACGTTCTGTTGAGAATGCCGCTCCATGTGGCTGTTTGGAGGTCCACCCCTTATACCAGGGGCAGGGCCTCCAGGTCCAGCAAGGCACGCGCACGCCGCCTCACTCTCAGGACAGTTGCCAAGCAACCCTTACACCAGGTGAAGGGCTGTCTAACAAGACTTTTCGCCAGGGGCCTTCTCTGCATCTCTTCCCTTAGGCAGAGGGGGCGCAACAAACACCCCGTTGCCGCCATTTCAGCGGCAAAGGGGACATCTCCTCGTACTGACTTTTGTTCTGGTCCATGGCTTCTGATGCCTCACTAAAAATCCACCTCCTCCCTTGTGTTCCATTGTGATCCCTAAGGTCTGCTGGGCACACCTTCTTGCAAGTTCTGTCACTGAACGAAGTCTGTATGGCGAGGCCATGCAGAGAGGCATTCTTGATGGTTGCTCCACAGTTCTGGAGCTCCCTTCCACTAGAGGTTCACTCAAGCCTGAGCATTTCCTCAAGGCAACATTAGACCTGCTTGTTTGGTCAAGCCTTTAGTAGGTGGAAATAGGGTTTGGGTTGTTTTTGGTTTTTTAAATGGAATTCCTCAGACCTCAGCAGCCATTGCTGCCAGTGCCCATCCCCCTCCTGACACAGCTCCTCCCTCCTCCAATCACTGCAGGTGAGACGCCCCACCCCCTGGGAGGGATCAGCCAAGGCAGCCTGCCCGCCCCCAGCTGGTGGTGGCCCTTGGGCGGCGCCCAAAGGGTGACGACAAAAGGGCACTGGCCGTTTTGTGGCCGTTGTGAGGCCGGAGCGAGGAGCCACCCCCTGACGGTGCCCACGCTACACAGCCGCCGCCAACCATCACCGTCTGACATTATGCACTCGTTCCCATGACACCCTCAGGCCTGGTTTCCCCCTGATGCCCGGACAGTTACCACCTATGATGCCTCCCTCGCCTCCTCGCCCTCTATCTCCTCCCTCCTTCTCGCCCTTCTCATGGCCCCCCTCCTTCTCCCTCTTTTGCCTCCAGTGACCTTTCTCCAGCCAGCCTACCCCTTATTCTCACCCAGGCCCACCCCCACCTCTCCTCACCCAAACCCTCCACACCTAGGCTCGCCGAGACCATTGTGGCCAATATGAGGCCAGTGCGCGACGCTCACCCTGCAAACCCGGCCGCTCCCCATCCCCCAATCTCATCCTCATCCCATGCCTTCCCAAACACCAATTGCCTTTCTCCTGTTCCCTCTGGAACTGCCGCTCATCCGTGACTAAAGCCCCCTTCATCCATGATCTCTTCCTCTCTCGCCCCTTTCAACTCCTTGCTCTTACAGAAACCTGGATCTTGCCCTCCAACTTTGTTACCCCGGCCGCTCTATGCTTCGGGGGCCTTTCGCTCTCCCACCATCCCCGCCCTGAGGGCCAGGGCAGTGGCGTGGGTTTCCTCCTTGCCAAGCACTGCCAATTCAAAACCCTTTCCCCTCCTCCCTCCCCCTCCTTCCCTTC
>QEPC01014667.1:1354823-1412436 GCA_003113815.1 Sphenodon punctatus
ACTGGTTCTCCTCCTACCTTTCTGACCACTCCTTCAATGTATCCCTTCCTAACTCCTCCCCCTCCTCCTCCCTACCTCTCTTGGTCGGGGTTCCCCAAGGCTCTGTCCTTGGCCCTCTCGTCTTCTCTATCTACACCCAATCCCTAGGCAAACTCATTGCCTCCCACGGTTTCCAATACCACCTATACGCTGACGACACTCAACTCTATCTCTCCACTCCTTCCCTCTCCCCCTCTGTTCAAGCTCGTCTCACCAACTGTCTCTCTGATATCTCCGCCTGGATGTCTCAACACTAACTCAAACTGAACATGGCAAAAACTGAATTCCTTATCTTCCCTCCCAATCCTTCCTCTCCATCTTCCCTGCCAATCGCCATTGATGGGGTCTCCATCCTCCCTGGTCCCCCAAGCCCATAGCTTGGGCTTCATCTTTGACTCGCACTTCACCTTCAAACCCTACATTGACTCTGTTGCCAAATCCTGCCGCTTCTCCCTCCACAACATTGCCAAGATCTGCCCTTTTCTGTCTGTCTCCTCTGCCAAAACTCTCCTCCATGCCCTAGTCATCTCACGCCTCAACTACTGTAACCTCCTCCTCGCTCGCCTTCCCCACTCTCACCTTTCTTCCCTCATCTCTGTTCAAAACTCTGCTGCCAGGATCATCCACCTAGTCCATCGCTCTGACCATGTGCAGCCTCTCCTCTCTCCACTGGCTCCCACTTCCTGAGCGTATTCTGCACAAGCTCCTTGTATTCACCTACAAAGCCCTTCACAACCTCACTCCCCCCTACCTCTCTGCCCTGATCTCCCTCCGAACCCCTGTTCAAGCACTCCGCTCCTTTTCCTGTTTTCTCAGCTCTCTTTTATTGGCTTCAGTCAGACCTTGTCAAGCAGGTTTGATTAGTAGCTTCTTTCCTTCCCACACAGAAAAATTCAGAAGTCTCCAGTGATCTAGGTGCCCAATATGATAGCTGACAGGAGTTGCTAAGCTCCTGTGACAGATTCATTCATTCATTCAGCTATTTTATAACTTGCCCCTCCTGCAAAACCAGCTCAGGGAGGCTAACAATTCAACAAAAACACAAATATAATAAATACAAATATAAATACATCTTAAAACATTTTACAAATCACCAGGTTTGTAAAATCACTAGTCCTCAAACTCCTCACCCTCACCAAAAGCCTGATGGAACAGCCAGGTTTTGCTTTGCCATCAGACGTAGGGGAGGTCTGGGGCCACACAGACCTCTGCTGGGAGGGAGTTCCACAGCATTGGTGCAGCCACCGAGAATGCCTTCTCCATAGTCGCACCCCAAGATACCCGGGGAACTTTGAGAAGGGCGTTCCCAGCTAATCACTTTGGGCCTTTGCATTGCTTACACCTGGGGTAAAGCCCCATTCCAGCCTAAGCAGGGCCTGGGCCTGCCTGACTCAGTCCTGCTCCAGGTGAGCTGATCCCGGCCACTACAGAGTGCAGTGATTTCCTATCCCTCTCTGACATAACCTTGGCCCTTGCCCTTACGGAATGATACAACGTCGCAATGCTCTAGAGGTGTATGGAGGGTAGAGTCTCCTGGCTCAAGTATCTATCCCGACCCTGGTAGGTTTGGCTAGAAAGTATACCCAACACAACCTGGAAGGATCAGCTGGACCTCAGACCAGACTGTGAAGCCCTCATTGTAGTGGTGGCTAGTACAATTTTAGGTAGATGGGGTGGGGCCAGCATAAAAATTTCACAGTTACATGATCAATGAAATAGAACACACATTGAATGAAAAAACCACAGTGTATGTAAAAGGAAAAATGAAACAATGGTGGTGGCATGCAATAGTGAGCAAAATGCAAAGTTCTGACTGAAAAAAATCAAGATGGAAAAACCAGCATTTGCTCCTGTAGATCAGGTGCTAGAAAATCTTTTGGCATATCAGGGCTTCAAGTCTGCTTTAAATAAGGGGACATTATATTTATATTGTGATTTGTTTCACTTTTTAAAATTACTATTTTAAAAAGAAGAATCCACTCAGGAGAGAAATCCTAACACACAGGGGAGAACGCTTACATGTGTCCTGACTGGGAAATGCTACAGGGTGAGCTCAGCCTCAGAGTGAGCTCCTTCTCACCTCACACACTGTTGCAGCCTTCCACTGAGTCCTCCTCCCTTGCACCATTGCTGCTATTCCCGTGAGGAAGTCGCTTCTCTGATGACTTCCTGCCCACCCATGGCAGGGCAGGGGAGGGGAGGGGAGGAGGACTGGACTCCTAAGTCTGACTGGGGCAGGGAAAATATCAGGGTGGCACATGATATTTGTCATGTGGGAAAATATCAGGGGAGACATATGACACCTTGTATGTGTCGCCCATGGGAAGGCATAACTAGAAGAGGCAGCATGGGGTAGAATGCTTCAGCAAACTATAGGACACCAAAAGCCACATGGATGGTTCTGCATTTCCAATCCCTCACCTCAGACGAGCCCCTCCCATCCCTGCTCCCCTTCCCTTACACAAGGGGTGGAGATAGAACCTTAGACCTGGGGTCTAAATGTGGCCCATCGCAAGTTTTTATTTGACCCCTTTGTGGTTCCTAGATCTGCCCCCTATATCAGTTTCCAACCCTCAAGGACTGAAAATCTGAGTTCAGAGTAAGGGAGCAGAGATGAGGGCATGCACACAAGGATAGGGCACAGATCCATGATCTGGACCCTCCTCTTCCTGAATGCACTCTGTAAGCACCTCTGTCTCCAGCTTTCTTTTGACTCTCAGAGCTTGTACAATTTTTCAGTTGGTTCTTGGGAGGGGAAAGGTGCTTCATCTCTGATATAGCACTTTCAGTATCCTTCTTACAAGCTCCGAGCCCAGTGAACAAGAGAAGAAAAATATATGAAAAATCCTTAGGGACAGGGATCATAGGGACAATTGTTCCAGTGTGGCTGGGGGGAGACTGAACTTAGCAGAAGTGGAAGCACCTGTAGCATGTGGTGCACATAGGACCCACCTGGCAGGTGGCACAGGACAGAGCAAGCACCAGCACCGGTGGCATGAGGCAGGCAGTGCAGCCACAGCCTTCAGGGCTCTGGCACAGCAAGTGAAGGGAGGGTGGGGCACTGCACATCAGGAGTGTCTCTGGAGTTAGAACAATTGACTCAGGTGATTGTGGGTGGCAAGTCCATTTCTTGCACCTGAACCCATTCCAACATAGTTATGTTCTGGCTTAAGATCCCAAATTCCTTGTAGCATCAGATTGCTTGTAGAGTGGGGGACAAAATTCAAAGGGGCTAACACTGTTTCCCCCTTTCAAAAACACTAAAACCATGCAAGATTGTGTGCAAATTGCAAAGCAAGATTTTTTTAAATGTTCACGCTACAGCAGAAAGATTGAATACAAGAAGTCTGTAATTCTGTCTGTATTCTGTATTCTATCTGTCTCTTTTTTTCCACTATGAGTCCACCAAAATATCCCAACCAACTTAAACATTCAAAGTTCCACAAATAATTTCTCAAGCATAAGATCACTCGGGAAGAGGGACAAAATTCAAAGGGACTATTGCAAGAAAGAGCACCACTCTAAGGCCCTTTTCACACAAGACTTCCCTCCACAACTCACCCACGTGGGTAACTGGGTGGGTGAGGGTGGGCATCTGTGTGATCACTGGTGGGGATGGATGAGGGTGTGTGCGCACTCCCATGCTCCACCCATCACCCACGCACTGAGGCACCTCTGTTTTCTCCAGTGCCTCTGTGCGTGGAGATGGGTGGAGGGGTGTGTGTGTACTGCGTCCATGTGACTGGCCACACGTGCACTGCACACCTGTTGCCACCTCAACGCATCCCCCCCGCACTGCAGTGCCTCTGCAGTCCATTTGAAAAGGGCCAAAGATGATATAAAATTACATGAAAAGCAAATATTTTTGACGTGTTTACACTGCTGCAAAAATATTGAATATAAGAAGTCTGCAAGTAAAGATTTTGGGAAAACTTTTAAATTCTGTTTGCATTTTTTTCCCTGCTGCACTTAGTCAATATACAAAATATCTAAGAGAAAACTTCCAATATCCAAACTAAATACAAACAAATTATTTTTAAAGTAAAATTAAAAAAATACATCACGGGGGAACAATTAAAAAGGACTATACCATAGTGAAGAGCAAGAAAAGTTGCGGGGTGCGGGGGGGGGAAATAAACAAATAAGAAATTAAAAGACATTACTCATCGAAGTAGAGAAATCTAGTCCTCTCTCTGCCGTAGCAGCCTCCGAACTGGCCCAGACTGGTTCCAGGCTGCTGCTGTGTCGTCTTCTCCCTCCCCCAGTCCCCTCTCCTAAAGAAGGAAGGGGGGAGAGAGCGCTTCTCAGGGCAGTGATTGGTTTTAGGACACCTGGAAAAGTTGCCCTAAAACCACCCTAATTGGCTGAGTTCCTCTGTAGGAACCTGTGCCTTTGTGTCCTGTTCCATCCTCCAGACCCTCCCCTTGCTTTTAGTGAGCTGGTGCACCGTGGGTGTCTATCCTGGATGCTCTCAGGACATCAGCACATCAAAAGCAAAGGGAGGGACTTTCCTGAGTTTGCTGCCCTGGTCCTCGCTGCTGTTCCCTCCATCCCCCCCTCCTTCTGCTTAACCAGATCTGGCTGCACATGACCCACGGCCAGTCTAGCCCTGGTCTGCCCCCTCCCACATGCCCCTGCCTCCCTCTCCTTCCCCTTGCTCTCCCTCTCCCTGCCTAACTCCGACCTGGCCCACACAGGCACAAAAATGCATGGCATTGGAAGGCACGCCATGCTCGTCTAAAGGCAGTCGAAAACTTCAGGCTAGAAGAGAGAGGTGAAAGCCAGAATCTCAAAAGCCAAATGCTTATATCACCCTGCAACTTCTGATTGATTGGTCACTTGTCACGTGCTGCTAGGAATGCTCTTTCTTTGGATCTAAAGACAGTCCCTGACACCAACAGACCCCTCCCATGTTATTTTTTCCTATCCAATCCCACCCAAATCACTACCTCCTCATATACATCTGTCCTTCATATGCTCAGTGTATAGTTCTGACTTGTTACATGCTTGAGGAAGGGCCCTGTGTGGCCCAAAAGCTTGCATATCTGCTCCAATAAAAGAGAGCATCTGAATTGCTTTGCCTCCATCTTTTTTCATTGGATGGCAAAATAGAGCTGGCTATCCTGACATAAAACAATGCAAGTTGATATTTCCCAGCCCCCCCACAAAAGTTACTAGGTTTTTTTGTTTGTTTGTTTGTTTTAAAATCTTTTGCTTCTGACTTGGCATATTTATTTTATTTTTTTCCTTCAGAATTTTGGTTTTTTGAGACATTTCAAAAAATTTAATTTCACCCTGAATCAACACAAATTAAACTTTCAAAATTTGTCACAGGATGGAATATCTATTTCTGGACCAACCCGATCTGGAGTTCCAAGTTGTATTAAAGGAATAGGAGGCAAGTCCTTACCCAGTCAATCTAATCCCACAACACAAACAAAGTCTTCTGGCTCATAAAAAGTGCAATCAACAGCAACAGCAGGTCATGACACACAAAAGTGTGGTGGGGTATAACCTCCTTGAATCTGATCTCCTAGAATCGGGTCATCAGAGGAATGAGTGATCTCTGCTGTGACCCAAAACAGAACAGCTCTTTACACACAGGAAATGTATTCTCCCTGTATATTTAGATTCCTCCTCCCTTATAAACAAAGATGTTCATACATAACTGGCTCTTGAGCAGAGCGAGGGAGGGAGCCAAATTTACTTCCACACCTCAAGATGAGATGCCGTTGTTAGCATTATTCTCTCCCCTCCTCTAATCTGTGCTAGCAGAGACCTCAGAAACTCTTCCAGGGACTTCAATTCACTGTCATTTGAGACCTACCAAGCACCAGATTCCAAGATTACTTCCTAGACAGAGTAAGATTTTTTTATTTTAAAAAAGAGATTAATAAATAAAGTGGAACAAGGTAAGTCACTTAAAGTTGCAAGGAGACCTCAGAGATATAAGAACCTACTGGAGTAGTGTGAGCAATGCAGAGGAGGCATACAGTCCTCTAGTATCAACCTACATCCCTCGTCCTTCTAGGGGTCCGGTCTGCCAATTTACCCAAGCTTAACGGGTAACTTGGCAGAAGGTCAAAGTCTGTTATGAGTCATGCAGCCACAGCCTAGGAGGGTGGTGAATTAAAGGCACACCAGCTTCTGTGACGTGTGTGGTGCGCAAGGGATTGATGCAGCCAGAACCCCATCCAACCACCTTTTGCTTCCCCAACCCATTCACAGCTGGCTGAATTAGGCCACTTGCAGACATTTCTCCCCCATTAAAACCAGTCACCCGTTCTTTTAAAACCGCAAACGAAATACCTCAATGCCAGAGTATTTAGTACGCAATTTTAAAAGAACGCGTGCTTGGCTTTAATGAATGAAATGTCTCATCTAATCCCCGCCTGTGGGATTTTTAAAAGTTGTGCGAGCCCATTGAGCTCATCTAAAAGTGGCCTTCCATTGGAAAATTTTGAGAATTTATCTTAAACTCCTCTCATCAAGCACTTAATAGAAGCCATTGCTTCAAAACAACAACGATAAAGTTCTGTAGTCTCCAGACCTTGGCTTTGTGACTCAGAAGGAAACCAGATAGTTCTCTTGTGGTATTAGGGCCGCAACTGGAAGCTGCTGAAGACAGAATGCTGGACTAGGGCTGAAATGAATATTTGGAGTGGAGTGGATAGATTATTGGTTGAATTTGGCCACTTCAAAGTGAATCTGGAAGAGCTCAGTTTCAGGTGTTTGGTTTATTTGATTATTTAGTTTATTCAACCCAATTATTTGGTTTATTTTGCATGGGTAAATGGTGTTAAATAATGTCCAAATGAAGTAACTGAATAAATGGGTATTTTTGGAACAACAAAGTGGCTAGGGAAGTGGTACAGGGGAACCTGGCTGCTGCTCCAGCAATTGTCTGTGTCCCAGGGCCCTGGGTCGGTCGCATTACTTACCCCACTTAGCCTACTCTGCTATTTTAAGGCATGTCCCTTTTTAATACCCTTTATAGCAGGCAGGGCTTCCCACCACTAGGGAGCTCAGCCCACACCTGAGAGGCATAGGCCGATAACATGCCCAGCCTACTCCTGCCAGGACCAGTTGGGTCTTGGGCCTCTCTGCCATCCCATTTGATTCCTGGAGAGTCTACACCGTTGTCTCCTGGTGCCCTTTCTGGAAGCAGGTCTCTCCTTTCCACATCACCAGGCCCTTGTGCATTGCCATGAAGTTACAATGTTCTGTGACATCCCAGTGCAACACACTCAGGAACTCTGCTCATAAGCCTGTCCCAGAGCACTGGATAGGGCCTGCCTCCTCCAGGAGTCTCCAGCTGGGTGGAATGTGTCATCACCTAGGTCATGCCGGACGCCTTGCTAGCTTGGAGAGCAAGGTAGCTGCAGCAGTTTCCGTAGTCCTCGGACTGCTGCCAAGACTAACACCAAGCTCTCTACACTCTGTAATGAAGCTTGAGAGAGTTTAAACATCTCGGTGCTGGCAAAAAGTCTGCTTTAAAATCTCTGTGTGCTTGGGGGCTAGTGGGCCCTGGGGAATGATAACGAGGCTTTTGCCTCTATTAAGACAAATCCAATGTGGCAGCTACTAAGACAGGATAAAGATTTCAAAAGTGTCAGATAGACTTGAGTGCCTAAGTCTGAATTACTTTGAATGGAACTGTGCAAAGTTTTTTTGGGTGGGAACATTGCAAGGTTTTTTGGTGGGGTTCAAGAACCATGACCCTAGGGGAGAATCAGCAAGTGCTACCACCTGTTCCACTCTGACCCAAGTCCAGAGCAGGGAAATACATCAGATAGACCATGACCCGGTTCTGAACTTGATGAACTAGTGGCCGCCAGCTAAGCCAGGAGTCGCTGCTCATTGGACTTCCTCCAGGATATATTTCTCCATCTTGCCACACCCTTTTGACTGAGCAACATGTCTGGTGGCCTGCTGCGGCCAGCCATCACAAGCCAAGCGCCTTCCTGCCCTCCAACCTCACCTGGGTCACAGGAGACTGGAGAGCTGGAGCCAGTGGTGTAGCTAGTGTGTGGCAGGCCTGGGCTCATGTCCCAATTATGGGCCCCCCTATAAAGCAAGGGGGCAGGGCCTTCTCCAAAGGCTCCTGGCCAACATTAGCCTCCCCCTGCAAACGTTGTGGTGCCACCTTGGCTCCCAGGGAGGCCCCCCTGGCGTAACGGTATTTCTGCCAAGAAGGGAGCTTTAAGAGCTGGTGGGGTCAGAGCTCCACCCCTGATAACTCTGAAAACATCACCCTTGGAAGTGGCCTGAGTGCTGCTAAGGGGCAGAATGTTGGTCCTGCTCCCTTCTCTGCCCTCTCTGACAATTTCCTGGTGCTGCGCAGGCTGCTTGCAGAGAGCCCCTCTAGAGTCTAGTTCCCAGGCTCAATTGAACCCCTCACTCCCTGGTAGCTACACTGCTGGCTGGAGCACAGGAGACTGGAGAGCTAGGAGAGTCTGACCACAGACTACGCTAGGCAGTGCCTGTATTGCAGGGACACTTCCTGTTTCCTGTCTGCCCCTTAAATAGTTTGGCAAATAGGGAACCGGTGGGGCATGGCCAATCAAGAAGGTGGTAAGAGACGAAGGGGCCAAAACCAAAGAGAAAACCTAGCAGTTCCATCGGTGGATAAATGGGCGGGGGACCAGCCCGTGACCCCAGGCAGGACCTGGGTTCAAGTCCTAGTCCTGCCAGGTCCTGTCAGCTTCTCCAACATCATTTATTCTCGACCCAGCTGGACGTGGGTCTCAATCTTGTAAGCATGACAGGAAGAAAGGTATTCCCTGAAGGAGGTTAACAAACGAGATGATAGCCCTCTGGAGGCTGGGTTTTGGTCCTTCACTTCCTTGTAGATCTGCCCAGTCTCAATTCTTATGCGACGTCTGTAGGGGACTGGATGAGGGTGAGCCATCTGAAACTGAATCCTGATGTTAGGGATAGGAAGGGAAATGGATGCCGGAGACCCCACACCACAGGCACCCAAATACACCTCTTACACTCTAGGGGGCTTAGCTCTAAATGCGGGGACAAACAACCCCTCAGGTTCTTATTTGGCCCATTTACTCCAGTAGGAGAAAAGGCCAGATCATCATAGGGGCTCACACATCATGCACCACCCCCGTAACCCTCTATTGCACTCCCACTCACCCACACAGTGCTCTGGGAACAGGGAGAAGGTGCAGGAGTGGTGAGGGAAGCAGGGTACAACCAGGAACGGAGCAGAGGGAACAAGAGTACTCAACCTCAGTACGCAGGGAAGGAGGGACCCACCCAAGAAGGAAAGGATATAGTGGAACCACACCTCACAATCACACCACCCTTACCTTTGCTCACACACACACACACACACACACACACACACACACACACACACACACACACACACACTCAGCTCTTCCACTCGTTCACTTGCTCTCACAACTTCCGGCTTCTAGGTTCACTCTACAACTAATCCACACATGAGGGGGCCAGTATCACAGCGTCACTGATCACTGGCAACGCTGTGCTCCTTGGCCTCTCCCTATATTTGGGTGACTCCGCCCCCCTGCACGCGTATGCGTGCAGAGCGACGCAACTCCCTGGAAGGCCCTGCCACGGCATCACTTTTTGGCACCTGCAGGATATGTGTGTGTGTGTGTGTGTGTGTGTATATAGCACTCTGTGACGCCTGCGGGGGTGTATCACTCTGTGACTCCTGCGGGGGTGTATTCCCGCCTAAGGCACCAGGTAGTTGGGCTATTTCCCCTATCTCTGCTCTTGCTGTGTGTCCCCCGGGGGCTCCTGAGCCCCTGCAGGGCACCCGTCAGACCCAGCCGTGACCGGGCATGGACTGGTAATGGTGACAACGGAGGCGGGCTCTGATACTTGACAAGACGGAGGTGATGCTAGTGGGCAGGGCTGGGGGCCTGGGGGTCGGCGTGACTCCTGTCATTGATGGGTTTTGCCCCTCTCTGATCCCTCAGGTTTGTAGTCTGGGAGGGCTCCTCAATTCACAGCGAGGAGTGCATTTTTCCAATTACATCTGGTCCATTGGTTACGGCCGTATGTCTCGGACTCAGACCTGACCAGTGTCATCCATGCCTTCATCACCTTGAGGCTGGACTATTGCAACTGACTCTACGTGCAGCTACCCATGGTTCAGCTTAGAGACTGCAGCTGGTGCAGAATGTGGCGGCCCATCTCCTGACAGGGACAGGTTGCTGTGAGCATATAACACCTGTTTGGTGATCACTGCACTGGCTGCCTATAATCTTCCGGGCCCGATTCAAGGGGTTGGTTCTCACCTATAAAGCCCTTCATAGTCTGGGCTCCACCTACCTGTGGGACTGCCTCATTCCCTGGGTTCTGGATCATCCCCTGTAGTTGGCATGGGGTGCCCTCCTCAAAGGCCCCCCATGTGCATCAGGTGGTGACAATGGGGAGGGCGTTCTCAGTGGCTGTCCTGAGGCTATGGAACTCCTTCCCAGTCGATGTCCACTTGTCCCCGGATCTCTTCCCCTTCCAAAAGCACTGGCTGTTTCGGCAGGAGTTTGGCAAGGGAGTAGGATGAGGGGTGTATGTGTTGGCAGGTAGGGGAAGTCTATCCTTGGATTGTGTGTTTTAATGTTAATTTGTGAATTTTATTGTTATTTATGTATTTTATCTATTTTGTATGCTGCCCCAAGCTGCTGTAGGCAGGAGGGGGTGGAGTATCAAGTATTTTAAATTAATAAATAAAAAAATTCTTAACGTTCAGTAGCTCCCCACTGTTCCAGTTAAAAAATCCCATGCTTCCGTGGTGCTAGCATCTGTAACATTTTTAGATGAGTTGGCATGTGCACTGATGTGTTGTGACAGACAGAAATGTCTATGCGGTAATTGCCACATGGATTGACAGTGCTGGTGCAGCAACACACACCTAGCATAAGCTTTGTAAAAACCTTTTCAACCAATAGCCAGCTTGTAACCAATAGCAACTAGGGCTGTAGCTCGATCCTTTGCCTAGAATCATGGCTCTTGACTTTTTAAAGTGAGAATCGATAATAGAGGAAACCGCCATTTCTCAACACTTTCTCGATTGAGAATTTTTCTCAATTTGCCACGATTTACCATGATTTACCATGTACTGTATACCACTTTACCATATACCATGTTGGTCCTGGTAATGTTATTTTAAAATGTCTTATTGTTGATTTTTTGTGTGTGTGCGTGTGTTGTTCGCCGCCCCGAGCTGCCTTTGGGCAGGAGGGGCGGGATATAAGTTTTAAATAAATAATTTTTTTTAAAATGGCTGCCCTTTTCCAAAATGGTGCCATCTTGGAAGAGGGCAGGACATATGCAGAACAGTTGCAGTGGTCATTTTGCGCATGCACATTACTGGGATGAACATGGTACATGGTAAGCAGTACACAGTAAATTGGTATGCGGTACATGGTAAATTGTGGTAAACGGTAAATGTTGGCAAGATTCTTGCTGAGATCTTGAACCATTACTGAGAACAATATCTTGATAATGGTTCCCAATTACCATGAGATCCTCACATGAATGAAAACCCATTCTCACTTCAGCCCTATATGCAACCAATAGCAGCTCATGCTTGGCGCACAGCCAGTCCAGTAAGAACACATGACCAATAGTGGCCAATAGCTGCTTATGTGTGGCGCACAGCCAATCCTAGTAGACAGCTGTTTAAGCCAATAGGGAGCGCACAGGGAAAAGCTGTGGTCCACAGAGTTCATGGATGGTGGTGCCGCAGCCAAGAAGATGCATGCCAAGAACTTCCTTGTGCTCGTTTTTGTGCCCCAAGCCTTCCTTTCCACTGCTGAACAGAACTTGCAAGCAGTTCAACAGAACCAAACTTTCTGCTGTCATTGGCCACAATCCCACATCCCTCCGCGTAGAATCCGTGCAGGATTCACAGAAAGGTTGGCTCAGAAAGGCTCTTGCTCAATCTCTGGCCAGGAAAGTGGGGTGCACCACACTGTGGAGGTGACTTCTGCTCCAGTGCTGCGTACTTGCACGCCTCCGGCGACAATGGGCTGCACTTGGGAGGATAAAGCCATGCAAGGGCAGCTGACGTGAACTGCACAGAGAGGTAGCTGTCAGGAGATGCAGCTTAAAACATGGACACTATGCATAGGGCTATACCCACTGAGAGGCTGGTCTGGCTGAAGGAGAAAAGCACAGACTGGCAGGAGAACGTGCTGGTCTCGTGGGGAGACCCTGAATGGGTTGCATCGGGTACCCGACAGGTTATCCAGGTAGTCTGATGGGGTATCCTGGGTACTATTGGGATTAATCTGGCAACCACCCTCTCTCTCTCTAGACTGGGTTGTCCAGGCATCCTTGGATAACCCCAGGGAAATCCGAGTTTCACTTAAAACATGGATGCCTCAAAATCCAAACACTCCAGGGCCAGCTACATCCTGGATTCTTGACCACACTTCACCCCAAAGTCTGATGACAGATTAGACTGACCTGACCTTCTGCAATGTTTTGTCATTTTTGTCACTTTCTGGGACTTTTTCTCACTTTCCGGGAATTGTATAACAGTTTTACAGCACTTCTATGGCAATTTCCAGCACTTTCCTGGTGCTTAGCCGGCATGTTTTTATTTCCACAGCTTCCAGGGGAGCACACGGGGCTTGGGACTGGCCCATAGCAGCCCTGTTCGACTTGTGAAAAATAACAGAAAATGGCAAAAACAGCGGGGAAACCAGTAAGTTTCCATGCGGGCAAATCTCAGCGAATGCCCTGCTTCCAATGCAAGCAGCACTCACCGAGATTTCTTGTTTCAAGCCTAGAGAGAACTCCTGGCTCCAGCTGGCTTCTTTTAAAAAAACAAAACAACCAAAACCTCATGGTAAAAATTTAAGGATGGCTCTTCTTCTTTAGAGACTCACTGAGCTGAAAGGACCCCAAAAAGTTATCTACTCCTGCACCTTGCCATTAAACAGAATCCATAGTACCTGAAACATCATGGAGAAATGTCTGCCTAACTTGTTTTCTAATGCTTCAGTGATGGGGCCTCCACAAGATCCTTTGGCAAGTTATTCCTGTGCCTGCTGCCCTGGTGGTAGTTGGAAAAAATTTGCAACATTTGTTGCAAACATTTTCTCCTTTAATTTAACCAATTACCTCTAGCCCTATTTTCAATGACCCAAGAGAACAACATTTTGCTTATGGCAACGTTTTACATGTTTGAAATCTGTAACCCTGTCCCCTGCTTAATCTCCTTTTTGCAAGGCTAAACGTTCATATTTCTTTCCGTCTGTCCTCCTGGATCTTTCCCTCCATTCCTCTTTATCATCCTTGTTGCTCTCCTCTGACCCCTCTCCAGTCTGTCAGTATCCTCCTTAAGGGAGCCGCCCCAAAATTGACACAGTACTCTAGATGCGGCCTGACCAGAGCCAAGTAGATAGGTACAATCACTTTCCTTTTCCTTCTGATAATGCAAAGTAAAATAGTGTTTGTCTTTTTAGCTGCCGCATCATGCTAATTCATATTGTCTGTCATCTACTATAACACCCAGATCCTTGCCCCGCCGCCAGTCATTTCCCATTTTGTATTTGTACCTTTTGATTTTTCCCAGCTGTGTGCAGTGCTTTGCATTGTCTTTGCTGAATTTCAACTTGTTTTTTCCCCACTTAAACTGGAAAGTTAATCAGATCATTTTGAATTCTGATCCTTTCTTCTAGTGGATAGCATGGGATAACTTGATAACAACCCATTTATGCCATATGTTGCTCTGAGCTCCTTTTTCTATCACATTTAAGTGTAAGCTTTACTTAAAGTGGTGCATTTTCAGATCATGATCATCCCCAAAGTACAAGGGATTGACTTATAATACTGGACTGTCCAGGAAATCAGTTCCAGACCTAGAAATCTGAAATACCTTCTCATACCAGCAGAGGGCAGCATGTGCTAATTGTGAGAAGTTGTGGAACCTTCTTGGAGTCTTTTTCTGCAACTGGCCTGTGGTTATGAGGGATGTGCGAACAGAACGCGGTTCGGATGTTCGGCCGTTCGGTTCAAAAACCGAGTTCGGGTTCGGTTGTTTGGTTCATCAGAGTTCGGTTCGGCCAAACATTTGAAATAGCGCTATTGGTACCAATATCGATACTGAATTCAAAGATTTTTTTTCGGTATCGGTATCATTTGGCCGTGAGACCACCCCTGGTGCCAGGAAGTCTGCTCCTCAGCTGCCTCCCCCTTCCAGTCATGTTTTTCTCGCCCCGAACTCATCCAAACTCACCCAAACATGACCAAACTGTTCGGTTGTTTTTGAGTTCGGTTTGGACGTTCGATTCAGTCTTCCGACCAGACCGAGTTCGGTCTGAACGCCGAACATCCGAACCTCATTCGCACATCCCTAGTGGTTATTGCAGTCCACTAGGGTTGTAATTGTACCAGAACTGGTATGACAGCACCACTGACTGGTAATTCTAGTTATTGCAAGACTTATGCTATTCCTGGTGTATAAGTGAATTCAATGCTGGTTTATTTTATATCTCATCATGTAAATTCCCCAGAAAGAAGCATAGAAGGCACAAAACAGAGGCATTTAGTGCACACAGCCTTCAGACTTTCCATGCCCTCAGGTCACTGTATTTGGCTATTAAAAGGCATGTACATTATTAGGAACTAGAAGTTACAACCATCATGTGAATGGAAGTTGTTCGTGATTCTGAAATATTTGTAAGCTCAAAAATACGCATTTCTCCATGTGTCTTGGCCAGCAGACATGCTCGCACAGAGTAAGAGGCACTTATGAAAAATACATGTTGCAGACCCTACATTGATGCCTTAGGTTCTGTTACTCTGGTAACACAGAAATAGGGCTGACCAAAGATCCTGCAGGGTCCTAAGTAGGCAGCCATATCTACTGAGGAAGAAGAAGGAGGGGATGCCTGCACTCTGAATGCTGTTTATTGGCCTGGAAAGGGCCACCATGATACCTGAGCAACCTGGCTTGGAATAATAAGTACAGAGATCTCTGTCCCCTCTCCTTGTGCTGGATCTGGAGGAGAGGGGGGTAGATGACTAAAAATCGATGGACCACATTGTCGAAAGAGAATCCTAGACTTTGTCTGTAATGGGACATCTGAATGTCTCCGTCGAATTGCCATGCCTGTGTATGTATACCGGAGATAGGTTCACATCAGCAAAGCAAAACTGATTTTACAAAGTCATATTCATTTTTCTGGTTTTACTGTTATTCGCACCAGAATTGCAACCTAATTTAGTCCTGCTGCAATATGTCCTGGAACTGCAGTGCATGAAGGAAAGATGTCCCTTCATGCTCCAAGGGAGGGGTGAATACCAAAAAGGAACCATAGAGTTCACAACAGGAGAGGCACTGTATGCTACAGCCTGGGAACGATTTGTGTATGGTCACGGTGTCTGCAAACCAAACTAGAAAAGGGTTCATATTACAAGGTACTTCAGTTTTGAAAGTGAACAGGATTATGTGTTTCTCATTGTTCTGGAGTACGTACTTAGACTCCTTTTCTGGATACCTTTGTGTGATGTGTGAAGGTGTCAGTGCCCCCCGCCGAGGCCATCCCCGGCGGGAGCACAAGCCCTAGAGTCGGCCCGGCAGCTTACCTCCCCCCCCACCCAAGCACATCCAATCACTGTGCTGCCAGCCGCAGGGCCGGTCCCAACTTCCGGGACCCCGCCCCTGGCACAGTGGATGCAGGTAGCGCTGCACCCTGCCACTGGATGGCGGGACCGGCCCAGCTGACACCACAGCTGGAGCCACTCCCCCCCCGCACACTGCTTGGCACACCTCCAGGCGCGTTCAGGGGACGGGGCTGCTAGGAAAATACCAGTGCCGCAGTTCAGTCGGCGCTGGTGATTACAGAGGAGAGACCGGCCTGAGACAAAGCTAAGTGATTGCATCATATAGTGATTGTTGTGCTTGCTACGGATTGTGATACTTGTCTATCAGGCTTAAGCAAGAGTCTTGATCCCCTTCCCTGTGCTCCATAAGTGTGTGAGGTGAGTGCAAGGGAGAGTGAGAGTGCAAGTGAATTCCCTCCTGGTTCTCTTGCCTCTCCTGTGTACATTTCCCTTCCCTTCCCCCCTTGTGCCCAGTTCCTCCCCCCTGATTTCCCCCACTAGGATCACAAAGTCTCCCCTGTCCCCAACCGTTGGTGTGGGTTATATTTGGAGAGTGCTTGTCTACTGACCTGAGGCTCCCTATGCATGCTTGGCACCCAATGATGATAGGGATCTTGCCTCTTTGAGGCCTCGTGATCCACATACTATCCTGATGGGCATTTACCCCCCGATAGAATCCTTCCAAGCAGGAACTTGAGCATGTGTGTGAGTGCCTGAAGCTCAAGGGGGAGGGATCCGGTGGCCTGGGAAAACCCCCTTCCCCCCTTGGTAAATCCCCCTTCCCCCATGACAGAAGGATACTGAGGTACAAACAAGACAAGAAATTATTAAATAGATTTAACTGAATGTAAAAACTTGTCCAAGATGTTCAAACATGTCCACATCAATGCGACTCTGGTCTAGAGCAAATTGACAAACTAAATAGTAACAAATCACCAGGACCAGATGGCATTCACCCCAGAGTTCTGAAGGAGTCGGAACTCCAATATGAAATTGCAGACCTACTACTGGTAATTTGTAACCTATCGCTAAAATCTGCCACTGTACCTGAGGACTGGAGGGTGGCAAATGTAACACCGATATATTTACAAAGGGATCCAGAGGTGATCCTGGAAACTACAGACCAGTAAGCTTGATTTCTGTGCTGGGCAAAATTGTGGAAGTTATCAATAAGAACAGAATTGCTGGGCATGTTGATAAACCTGGTTTAATGAGGAAGAGTCAGCATGGATTTAGCAAAGGTAAGTGACTCATGCCCAGGGCCCCAAGGGAAACGCGGGTCTGCGATTCGCAGATTTCCCACGGAATTCCCCTCCCCCTGTGGAATCTCCTGCCCCGCTTACCCCAGCGCAGAATTTCCAGCCTGCGCTGGGGGGACGCGGGGCAGGAGATTCCATGAGGGGAGGGGAATGAAAAAACCCTCGGGGCTTCCCCTCCCCAGCCTCCCCAGTTGCCAGGGGGGGAGGCACCCCCTTTAGATAATTAATTAACTTACCAGGGACGGCAGCAGCAGCTGCTCCGTCCAGCGCGCTCGTACTTCCTGCTCGTACTTCCTGGCCCCTCCCGACGGGGCCTCTCAGGGCGACGCAGCCGGATGACGTCATCCGGCTGCGTCGCCCTGAGAGGCCCCATCGGGAGGGGCCAGGAAGTACGAGCAGGAAGTACGAGCACGCTGGACGGAGCAGCTGCTGCTGCAGCCGTCTCTGGTAAGGCAATTCCTTTTGTTTTTCGGGGGGAGAGTCAAGCAAGCCCCAGCAGCTGGGGAGGGCAAGCCCCGGCAGCTGGGGAGGGGAAGCCCTGAGAATTTTACCAGTGCGGGGGGAGGAGGAGGCAAGCCAAGCCCCCCCCCCGCATGGTAAATCGCGCCGAGGCGCAGAATTGGGCCCTGACTCCCGCGGAATTTTTAAAAAAATTCCGCGGAAGAATCGGGGCCCTGCTCATGCCTCTCTAATCTGTTGGAATTCTTTGAGCGTGTAAATAAGCATGTGGACAAGGGAGACTCGGTAGATATAGTGTACCTTGATTTCCAGAAAGCATTTCATAAGGTCCCACATAAAAGACTCTTGAGAAAATTAAAAAGTCATGGGTAGGAGGTAGTGTCTTACTATGGATCGGTAGCTAGTTAAAGAATAGGAAGCAAAGAGTAGGACTGAATGGTCAGTTTTCACAATGGAGAGATGTAAAAAGTAGTGTGCCTCAGGGATCTGTATTGGGACCGGTACTGTTTAATGTATTCATTAATGATCTGGAAAACGGCATTAACCAAGTAGCTTATGGGATGAACTTCTTGCTGTCGGGAGCTGGTAGTGAACAACGGGGAATGGATTGTCCATTGTGACTGTTGGTTCTTCTTCCATGCGATCAAGATTGGCCACTGTCAGAGGACAGGATGCTAGGCTTGATGGACCATCGGTCTGACTCAGTATGGCTACTTACGTTCTTGTGTGCTAATGGCTCATGCGGTGGGTCCCAGTTATTGACTATTTAGCAGGGAGCAGACCAGCTGTATTCCACTTGAAGCACCTCAGGCAGGAGGGGTTGTCCCTGTCAACTAGCAGTATCTTCAGTCTAGAGAAGAGATGATGCCGGTGGACTGGAAATGTTCTATTGATAAGCCATCTTTATAGGGAAGAACCTGGTGTGTCTGCCAGCAGAGTGGAAGGTGAGCCCACTTGTCTTGCCAACACACATACCCACTCGCTCAGTGACTTCAGACTTGTTTCACGCCACACCGTTGGAACAGAATTGGAGATTGTGTGGCAACCCACGATGACGTTAGGGACACTGTGATTGTGACCATTTTCAAGAACAGAGAGAGATCTAATTGTGAAAATTACAGAGGAATCACCTTGCTGTCCACCACTGGAAAGATCATTGAAGCCCTACAGGTAACATTACACCACAGAGCCAGTGTGGTGTAATGGCTAAGTGCACAGTACCTGGGCTAGCAGGGAGGTGGGGGGACACCCCACTAGGGGGGAGACCCCACCTAATTCAAGGCTGTTTTTAAACGGACCGCGGTGGTGGTGGGGTGCAGCCACAGTCCACCTCCACACACGAAGCATCTGGCATTGGAGCCCATTGCTCCATGGGTGGAGATGGGTGGAGGTGGGTGTAGTGCAGAAGCGTGCACACACACCCACACCCATCCCCCGTGGCGTTCACACGGATACCTCTGCCGCCATCCATCTCCACGCAGCAAAACTGCGTGGAGATGGGTGGGGGGGCGTCTCGTGTGAAAAGGACCCAAAACTTGCTTTAGCCAGAAACTCACTGGGTGACCTTAGGCCAGTCACAGTATTCTCTCAGCCTGTTGTGAGGATCAAAAGTTGTGTTAATTTGTTCTATGTGAAGTGCTCCGAGTGCCATGGCAGGGGGGTGCTATATAAAAATAAAGGTTATTATTGTTATCCTAACCTACCACTGATAGGAGCCAACACCCCATGCCTCTGCGGAAGATGCAGGATCCCTGTGTTAGGCAGATGTGGGTTAATTTGCTCCATGATGATCTTCCCCTTAACCATGTGGAACTCCAGATGGGATTGCACCATCTGCAAATGGGGTCATGATCCTGGCTGATATCTGATAGACTTTGCACGTCTTGTTTGTTTGGTGTGACGGGGTATTTCGGTCTCATAACTGAGTGGGGAGTGGGTTAGGCTGGGGTGGGTTATTTTAGTCTCCTCCTTTTTACGTCATGTTTTATTATTGTTGTTTTACTGAGCGTAAGCTGCCCCGAGCTACCTGTGGCAGGAAGGGCGGGGTAGCAAAACTTTTAATAAAATAAAATAAATAAATAATTGGGTTGCATGAGCAAAGTGTGGGAAACACTGCTGACGAGACTAATATTTAGAGACTGGCTTCATCTCTGAAGCATGAAGCGTTGTATCTCTACCCCAAATGTGGAAGCATTAACTAGCATAACTAGGGGTTAGAAGGCTATCCTTGGAAATGTCTGACTCTCACTTAATTGTTGGCCTTCAATCCTTCCTGCACTGCATCTTAATGTGCAGAAAGTGTTCCCTTTTCCTGTTTTGAGTTTACCACCTTTCAGTTGCAGGGCATACCCTCGACTCTTGTTCTTCTTATGTTTCAGAACAAGGGAGAGCAGCAACACCCAGTGGAGGGAGGTGGTACAGTCCACTGACTTCTCGTTTGTGTTAGTTACAGGACTCTTATAAGACCGACCTACAAGATGTCCTACCGAACAGTGACTGCCTTGGAATGGCGCTGCTGTCCCGGATTCATGGGGAATAACTGCGAGGAGGGTAAGTCAGCTGGGGATCTGTACGTGCCCTTTGGAGGGAACTTAAGGGAAGGAGTGAAGGTTATGATGGACCAGCTTCTGCTGGGGGGATCTTCTGCTCATTTCCAGAAATACGTCTTCTCTTCCTCTGTCTCTCTCTCCATCAACTTTCATACAAAACACAGACAAAGTTTTTCTGTTGCAGGCCTAGTTTGAAAAGGACAGTCTGGCAGGTGAGCCTGGAAATCCATGGTTGTAGCTGGGCACTCCCATTTCTAGATGAGGCATGGAGGTTTTTATGTGTGGACATATTGATCTTGTTGATGCACCTCTTATTTTCTGCTTCTAGTAAGCTTGGGGTCTATTTGCCAGCTTGTCTTGCTAGAAGAGATGCTTCAAATTTGCCCTTTCACATTAATCTTGAGATCGTTCATACTTTTGTTGTCAGTACTGTGCAACCTCTTTATGACACGTGTCATCCCAGTGTGAATTTGTTTCTTGCGCGTATAAGGCATGGCTCCCAACGTGTTACTTCACAAATGATTTCCATATACAAAGCGCACTCATTATAATGTAGATTTGCTTCTAACATGGTGTGAGGCATGGCACCCAAAGGCTGTTTTCAGACGAGCGTAGCAGCGCCCGTGCTTGTTTCTCAAAAAAGCCGGCAGCCCGTTCCACACGTGATGCTGCCGCCGAATACACGCATGCGCGGGCGATGCGCATCCATTTCCGGGCGCGAACTGACCGGGTCGGCGATCGAGGCTGGTCATACGCGGCCGGAAATGGAAGCGCATCACCCGCACATGCGTGTATTTGGCGGCAGCGTCACGTGTGGAACGGGCTGCCGGCTTTTTTGAAAACAAGCGTGGGCGTCACCGCGCTCGTCTAAAAACAGCCAAATACAGCAGCATAACTATTTATGTTGGCAACAACTTAATCATACACTTCAAGTTATAGGACATTTGGTTTGGTAAAGCAACTAATTCCACATCAGTGGAAGCTGCTTGCATCATAAGGTGGCTCTTAGCGGAACACAGAGGGACAACTTGCCCCCTTGGTCTTCTGGATTTAAACAGGAGGGTGGTCCTGGTAAGCTTAACTCTGGATCTCTATATTAAGGGCTGGGATCAGAATTATGGCTGCTGGCTCACAAGCTCAGAGTTACTGGGAGTGTTTGGTATAGCTCATACTATGGAATACGTAACTATGTCCCAGTGCAATCAAAGCCACTTTGATTTTCCCGTTAGGTCATCGTATAAACAATCCTTGCAAACAGTCCCAGCAAATGTCTAAATATTTTTCAAATCATCTTGAGAAAGTCACAGACAGCGGATAAGCAAGGAAGGATGATGCTAGATGGAACAGCTTGTGGAATTTGAAATCCAGGCAAATCTATTGCAAAGCAAAACCTACAGCTGTTTGTGGCACATAACTCTTCAAGGTGATAAGGTGAACGAACCAGGGAGGGAATGCTGGGATGGAATGCACTTAAATCAATGGTTAGCTCAGCTTCTAAACTATCATGTCATCACTACATCTACTATTAAGGACCAGTATTTCTGATAAAAGGAAGAATATAAATATTAAAAAATAAAAATGTTCTCTTTACTCAATTGCATTGACTTAACTGAGCAAATTAAGAAATTGGAAGTAAGGTTGAAAATACGTTTGAGAGGAAGAAAAAGATTGGGCCATAAAAGTTATTAAGCCTCCTGCACGTTGACTGTCTTGACATTTCCTCCCCTGGTATAGAGAAAGGAATGTAACCACCCTGCAATGAAATAAGATCATTGTAATCTTTTTTGTAGGCACAGTCACGTGAACAAAGCAAAAACAAATGAATACAGCTGAAGTAAATTTTTACGGTTCTAGTATCTCCAGTATCGTTAACACCACAATGCAAAAATGTTGTACCTTCGCAATCGGCCCCCAGTGATCATATCAAGAAAGTGCACACAATGAGACCTATCCCTTCATGCATGGCAATCATGGCATGCAAAGCATTCTGGAATGTCATGGCAGCCTAGAGAAACCAAAAGAGTTTACAGTAGGAGAGGCACTGTGCAGTGTGCACTGCAGCCTGGGAATGATTTGTACACTGTATTCTCCAAACAAACACAGAAAAGATTCATATTGCAATATATTTTGATTTCTGGTGAAGGAGAATGTGCATTCCTCATTATTCAGGGGTACATACATTATTCAGGCCTCCTATTCAGCCTCCTATTCTTGAATACTGTTGCCTGATGTGTGTACGAAGCTGAGTATATGTGAATTAAGAACTTATTAATTCCATTTAGCTGTTTGTGGAAACATGGTCTGTGTTAACACAGAAGCTTAGTAAGCAAGCAAAGTCCCATCTCCTCTAGAGAAACCTTTGTCTATGAGCCCATCAATTTCTCTGCGGAGAGTGTCTCCTGTTCCCCAGGATCCATTTGCATGTCACTGGTTTAGTATCCATTGTGTGTTCACCTTGATAGTCTTCATTCTGAGTCACACTGGTTGGGTATGGCATAAATCAGTCCCATTTCATATTTCCACCATAACCATGCTCACTAACATTTTCACCTATGGTGTGCAACGCGGCATACAGATTCCATTGATACTAGTGCTGAAGTGAATCGGCTATTTCTAAATCAACAGCATCCTGGTCATTTCAGGAACCGTACCAAATTTTTACTACAATTTTTGTGTTTGGGAAGTGTTTTGCCTATTCCCCGGTTTTGGGATTTCCACCGGAAAATTTCCGTCATTTTCCTCATCCAAAAAATTCAGGGACAAAAAAATCCCTCAAAGTGACCAAAAATAACAATGGAATGAAATTAACAAAACCCCTGAAAGTCATTTCTGAACAGAAGTCTTAACAAACCACTGCAAAAAGCCTTCAGTTTTTGCTTCACCACTGAAACGGCAAATCGTCTGGTGTTTTTTTTTTTTTTTTCAGAAATAGCATTCGCCTTGATAACTCATTTCAGCTCTAATTAGAACGCCACACTGCTATCATTTATACATATATTTTGGAAATACATAATGGTTGATTTTTACAGAACACATGTGTTAACACAGATCTTCATAACCATATCATAAATTCACAATTCATAAGCCATTACAAAGCCACCATAAAGAACCACCATGTAAGTCCTATGTTTAAAGGGTTCTTGGATGGTGTCTCTGACAGAGCCTGTCACGAATTAGGGTGTGGCCTTCTGTAGGGTTGCCCAGTCCCCTCGCTGCTAGAGCAAAGAGGCCGTGTTGGAGCAGCGCCTGGGTTGTTGTGGTGACATGAGAGTGACTTGTAATGAGAGTTTTATGATAGTTTTATTTGTTTTACATTACTGTTGATTATATTTATTGATATATTGTTTCTTACTGTTTTCTATTGTTCTTATGTGTTTTATGGTGATGTAAGCCGCCTCGAGCTGACTGGCAGGAGGAGCGTGGTATACATTTTTATATAAATATATATTTATATAAATATTTATGCTTCTCTTGGCTCCCTGACTCCGACATTGACCTTCAGGCTTTGATTTTCTTCTGTTTATTGATGAATGATTCTGTATTGTGACTTCATTTCTGGCTTAGGTCCTTCTACTGTCAGTCCTGCAAAGCTCTACCATGGGTTCTATTCTGCAAGGACTTAACCTGGCCCTAACTAACCATATTCTGGTTGCCAAACTGAGCCAGTCTGATCTCTCTGGCAGCAAAAAAGGCCTTTTTTTGTCCTTTTTTTTATTTTAAAGGTTGCATCTGTATTTCTTTATAGGTTATTGATTTAGATTTCTATCCTGCCCAATCCTCTGAAATAAGAAACTCAGGGTAGGTTACAATAAAACCAGCAACAAACAATAAAACAAACGACAAACAAAAATTCAATACAATCAGTTAAAAAAAATATACCTCCCACCCACTAATCCCTAACCCATCTGCAGTCACCAAAGGATGTTTTACACCATTTCTGAAACATGATCAGGTTCTGGCAAACCCTCGGGATTCAAAAGTAAACTAGGAAGTTAAATAGCAAAAGTACTTCAGTAACTCATAGTCCTCAGCAACCTCTCCCACTCCAGAGCCAGAAGGCACACTGCAGCAGTCATGATCTGTCCCTAGTATCTGCCATAGAGACAGATTTCTCTCTCTGGGTTTCAGGGAAATTGAGAATGGAGTATGTTGAATTTCTTGGCGTTCCTTTTAAACTGTCCCAGCCTTCTCTTGATTGAAATCTCTTTTTCTCTCTCCCCTCCTCTGCCCTTCCCTGGTAATGCGCTGCACATTGACAGAATGAGCAATCGTTCAACTTGCTGCAAGTCTTACTGAATGTCTCGACCCTTGGCTAATAGGTTCAGTTTGAGAAAGTAACCACTTAACCATCCCCAGCTGCTGGGCACCTACTTAATGCTGACGGCTGCAGATTGTTTAGATTAAAATTATCTCAGGAATTTAACTCTTCCGTGGTAGCTGACAAAGAAGATTCGCAGCTTCGAGGAGCTCAGCTGGGAGGTTTATGCTAATCCAGGCCTGGATTAGCCTTTACACTCTGAACTCATTCACACACCACTCTCTTAGCATGGGGAGGGGCACAAACCCCCCACTCTGAGTGGTGTGTGAAATCCTTACCACTTCCTCTGCTTCTTGATGATTCCTGTTCTCTGGCACCTGACGAGGGGTGACTATTAAAATTCAGGTGACTCGGCACGGCCGTGGTGTGAATGCACTGCTATGGGACCAGGTAAACCCAGATTGAGGTATAAGGGGTGGGTGCAAAGGGAAGGGTGTTGTGCTAATGAACTCTGACTAGGGCTGCCACCTATACACATTTTTAAGGAACAGTTATGAAAAATACATGTTGCAGGGCCTGCATTGGTGCCTAATGCCCACCATTCATTTCCCAGAAGCCTGAAGGCAGAAGACAAGGAAGGGGGAAACCTAAGGCACCAATGCAGGCCCCGCAACCTGTATTTTTTCATAACTGTTCCTTAAAATTTTGCATAGGTGCTTCTGACTATGCTGCAGTCAGGAGCCCTCCACTCTCAGAATCAGTCAGTATGTGTGGTCAGAAACTCTGGTTCTGGGTGCCAGTGTCACAGGACTCCAGAAAAGTCACTGTGGTTACTGCAGAGGCTCAGCTCAACAGGTGAGGATTCGGAATCAGGTTGGCACATGACAGCACTGGCTCCACCTCTGCTCCACCTCTCCTTCCCTGACCTGACTGTGATACCGAGTGGGTCCTCCTCCCATCTCACTCTGGGCTTAACCACGCTACACCCATCCCCCCTTTCTTGCAAATTCCACACACATTCCTCTAATCTGTGTTTGCCTCAGTTCTGAAAGGGAATATTTGAGTGGATTCAGACTCTGGTGGACCTACCCATTTCTATCCAGCAGATGAAACTGACCATGATCCGGTCCCTGTTTAGTTGGAGATCTGGATCGGATGTTCTGTCTTGTGTAGCCTGCCACTGCACCATCTTGCGCGTGTGCAGTAATCAAAATAGCTTATTTTGCACACGTGCAATAGCCAAAATTCTGCATGCATGTTAGGTGTGTGCAATTGCATGCACAAGATGGTGCGGTCCTGAGGTGGGAAGCTGGAGCAGTGCATCAGAACAGATGAGCAGAGACCTGACGCAATAAAAATAAAATGCGTCGGATCGCGGCACATCTTTCTGAAACCATGGATAATGTCCATGGGATAATGGATAATTAAAATTTTATGGAGACTGTCCATAAAAACGGGGCGGATCTGTTTCAGCCTTAGTGTCCTTGGTCCTGTAGCAATGCATTCATGCTACTGTTGATTCTCCTGACCCACCCCTCGCATCAGGTGGCAAAGACGAAGGGATCTTAGATGGCAGGTAGTGGGTAAGGAGGATTTATTTCACAGAATACTCAGCATGTGGGTTTCTGTACTACCCACGATAAAAGTATTGTGTGAATGAGCTCACCCACCCCAGCCTTTCATCCAACCCTGCAGCATTATTCTGCTGCATGGTTTAGCTGAAAGCTGTAGGTCAGGGGCATAGAACCATTCCCCCATCCTGGCCTGGATGTGTACTGGCCTAAAGCTCCTCTGGAGCCAGGCTGGATTGTCCCATGAGGTGCGGCCTAGCTGCACTCTGGGTGCTCCCGGCTGGAACGCTTTGTGGAGGCAGGGCTTCAGTGCGGAGTGCCCTGCAGCAGAGGGAGGTGCACTCACAGGGAGCATGCTGCAAAGGTGAGGCCCCAGCCCAGAGCACTATTGGCGCCCCTTCCTTGTCTTCTGCCTTCAGGCTTCTGGCAGGCCAAAGGCAATGTAAGTTTGGGGGAGTCTCTGGGGACCAGATTGAAGGGTGCTTCTGGTAAGAAGTTTCCCACCCCTGCTGCATGGTTTTATTTCCTCATTTAGATTGGCTGTTTTGAGGAAACTGCTTACAAACCATGGTGGCATGCTCTCCTCCCCCCCACGTTTGTATGCATACGCATCATGAACAGGGACCCTGGTTCCCGGTGTTTTCCCCATTGCCCTCTTTGACCATGAGGGCCTCATGTCAACATTTGGAAATTCTCTCAGCTAATTTCTGGATTGTTTTGGCAGCACTTTCGGACCAGCTAGCTGACAGGATGGTTAAACCCAACCGATTGTACGTCGTGCTCCACGCAACAAAGTGCTTGCTCAGCATTGGACAGAGCGGGAGGCCTGAGACACAAACAGTTCTGGCAAGCGTAACCGTTGGTGCATAAGAAGCTTTATTTTCCCGTGTTTTTTTTTTTTAAACTGGAGCCCTAGCTAGGACAGGAAATGAATCCACCGAGCCACCCAGTCTGCTGAATGCTGATATAAAGAACATATGGAAGAGGGCAGTGCAGAGGTGAAGTGGTTTAGCTATTGCAATCATGCAGCAAGCTGATTGATTTGAATCCAAGATGATGCTGACATTTCAACCCCGTCTTTTTTCTTTCTTTTGTCTATTTTTTTTCTTTATGGCTGTAAGTTCAAAGCCAAGAAGAATCTCGAGAGAGAGAAAAGGGTCCCTCGCCAACTCAGAGCACCACACTGAAGCTAGCCAGCTAGTGAAGATCTTGTTTTACTTTACTAATATGACATAGGTTTTCTTTCCTCCCTCACATTTACGGTATTTGCTGATGTGGGTATTTAATCCTCCAAACAAAATGATGGCAAGCAGTTATCACTATAGGATTGCATGGAGCAACCTGTGTTTTCGCCAGTTGCTCCGTGCAGGGGCAGTGTGTGGAGGTGCCTGTTTGCCGGGAGCATGCGCACACGCACACATTCACACCCACCCACCGCCATTTACAAAACAGGACGCAAACACCTGTGTCCCAGTGACGTAGCAAGGCTGTTGTGGGGCTGGGCTCATGTCCCAGTTAGGGGTCTCCCAAGGGTTAAGGGGTGGGATCTCCAGGAAGGGGTGTGTGTCTCTGGGGGGTGTCAGAGTGGGGACAGGGCTTGCACTCCACTCCCACTCACTTTGAAAACTTCTTTCCCGGGGGAGCCCTTTGCAAGTGGCCTTAGCATTGCTAGGAAAATTTTCAGAGTGGGTGGGGGAGGTGTTCAGACTGCTTGCAAAGGCCTCCTTAGAGTTCAGGGCCCAGGCTCAACTGAGCCCCCTCACGCCATGATATCTACGCTCCTGCCATGTCCACTGGGTGGGCATGAGTGGGTGCATCTCATTTTAAAAAGGCCTCTTTTCTCTCTCTCAAATACAATTTGAATAAAAAAATATCATTCAAACTGTCTCAAGTGGGAGTCTAGATCGTTGCTGCTCAATATATTAGCTACCAGTCTGACATGGGTAACGTGGACTCCAGATTAGGGCAGAAACAAAAAAAAATATGACAAAACAGATAGAGAACATTTGCTTTCCACAGAAGACAGAACACGAGGCGATGGCCTTGAATTGTTGCAAGATACATTTTTTTGTTTAGGAAAAACTTTCCAAGTGTAAGAGCAGATGAGCAGATTGCGTAGAGAGGCTGTGGGATCTCCTTCCTTAGATGCTTGTCCAGACTGCTCTTGAAAACACCTGTCCCTGATGCTGTAGGTAGAGGGCATCCTACGTTTGAGCAGGGGGTTGGACTAAATTACCCTGGAGATACCACCCATCCTTATGATTCTAAATAGTCAAAATTAATTTCAAAGGAGTCAAATTCGAATTCACAATGACAGAACAAATTTGATTGGATTAAAAAAATAGTTTTAAAAATTCACTCAGTTTCACTTCACAGGCTAAGTTTGTTATTTGGTATTTACTCTACTTTATTTGGGATTTTGCTGTTTGCTACTATGCTGCTAATTTTATTTATTTATATTTTATTTCTTAGCATTTTTATGCCGCCCCCTCATGCCCACGGCATTTACTCTGTGTCTTGGTAGTAGTATTTTGTCTTTGCTATTTGTGTCTTTGGCAGTTGTTTTAGTATTTGTGCAAGTTTTGATTGGGCATCTGTGTCATAATGTAGGGGTTTGTTTCAAGGGGGAATACATGAATGAAGTGACAAATTTTGCAACCTCAGCCTATTTGGAATTGGATATTCATTTTCCAAAACTATGCAAATTCACTTTGTGACTTTGGGGCAGCTCTATTCCACAGGGGACTGCTATTATATTATTTGCTTCATCTCAAATTGTAATGGTCGGGAGGCCGGGAACACAGCTGAGCTCAAATATAATCCACACCCCATGCCTTTGCCCTCTAGTGGTCACTAGGCTACACTGTGATTGATAAATTTGCTATTGCTATACCTAATAGAAATGCATCTTTTAGCTCAGATGGTAGAGACTCATGTTTATGGAGTCAGAGGTCAATGGATCAGTTCCCACAGCCGACAACTCATTGTAATAGGATTGGCCTGGTGAGGTGGGGACATCCTGGAGGAGGCACTCCAAATAGCCGGCACTGCTCTGGTTTTCTGCTCATCATAACATTCTTCTATTGTACAAGTGCCAAGTTCCCCAAATATATAAGCAAATACTGCCAATAGGGATGTGCACCGAACCCCCATGTTTTCATTTTTTGTTTTCGTTATTAAAAATGTCATTTTTGTTGTTATTAATGATGTTTTAATTATCATTGTTATTGGTATCGGTATCATTTCAAACGAAGATTTTATTTTTGGAATCGGTATTGTTATCAGTGTTGGTATCGATTCCCGTGCGCAAATATTTATACAATACGCGTATCCTATAATCCTAATATATATAATAAAACAGACTAGCCTAAATACCTATATAATATCTAATCTTTCTCTGTATGTACACAACTAATATCTATCTAAATCTAAGGGAGACAGGGGAAGGGAAAAGGAAAACTATTATCTAATCAATTATCTATACAACTATTCTAATCTATATGTCTATAATATATATCTATTTCTAATCTATACTCCCTGTCTATATATAATGTACATGGGGAGAAGGACAGTAGGGTATGAGGAAGGAAAGGTATTGGTAATACAGTGAGGATTTTTTAATTATTTATTATTTATTTATTTTAAAATAAATATAAAATAAGGATTTTGTGTGTGCAAGCACCATGGTTCTGTAAACGCAACCTGTCAAGCAGAGCTCTCACAGAATGGAGAAAAAAAAGCCTGGCCCTCCCATTATAAAGGGTTGCAGTGGCCTCCCACAGAGCCCCCCCACTCCATTGGTTGTGGGAGGCAGCAGGCATTGAGCAATCACAGAGTGCCATGAGACTGCCGGGGCCTGCTTGCGCTGCTCATTGGCCAGCGATACAGCCATCAGATACTGCTGAGCTGCTCGCCCCTCCCAACACAGGCACAGTTCAGGAGTTCAACCCTGTTTAGGGCTCCAAGATGTCTGCTCCCTCCTCCCCTCTCCACATTTCCCCTCCAAAACCCAACTGACACAGCACTAATAATGACAACAATAACGGCATTGTCATTTTCATTACTGTTGTTGTTATTCTCGCTGCTTGTTTTCATTATTGCAATAACAAAAACAAAAACATCAATTTTCGTTATCATTATTGTAGTAATGGAAATGACATACACACCCGTAACTGCCAAAGACTTCCCCTGAATCTTTCCTTGACCTGAAAACAAGTCCAAACCAACCCTTTGAGTCTCTCCTTACCTTGGGGTTTGTTTCTTGTTCCGCCCTGGTCCCACCCCTTCTTTCTTGGCCCCTCACTGAGTCCCTGCTAGGCTCTCTTCTTTCAGTACAGGGCTCCACCTCTCAACCAATTCCCTGTGGCTCTGGTCCCTTATTGAGCTCTGGCTAAGTCCTTGTATACACTCCCATCTGCTCTTAGCTGCTTCCACTGCGCCAGCTGGGAACAATTAGCATATCACCTCCATTGGTGTAAACTATTTAGCAATAGGGATGTTTGCTCTGTGCCCACTTCTGAGATGGTTTCTCTCTACTATGTCTCATCCATCCCCACAACCAACACTTGTAGGTTTACCACCTCCTTCCAGGAGGGAGCCCACAGGGGGCTGGACCACATCGGAGGGAGTGGGAAGAGGGCTATGCTTTCCCCTTTTGGGTCTACCTCTGCCCTCGAAGAATGCGGGCCTTGGAAGAAAGAGGGCAAGAAAGTCCTTGTTTCCCACACTTCTCTTATGTGGCTGCCCCCCAGGTGTGTGTGTGTGGGGGTGGGGGGTGGAGCTAGAGACCCAGGTTGAGGAGGGGCAGGGTCCCACAGCAGCACTTGCCCTGACAGCTGCCCTCAAGCTCTGCAGTGGTGGCGCCCATTCCCTCTCCCAGCAGCAGTAGTTGTGAGACCCAGACCCCATCCCTTCCCCGACTCCCAGCAATGGGCGGTTGCAGCGCAGAGCCTTGTGGCCCTGGCTGAGGACCTCTCCCTGACACTGGTTCAGGAGGGGGTCCTGGTGGGAGTGGAGCCTCAAACATGTCCACAAGACTGTGCTGCTGCCACTGCTAGGAGTGTGTGTGTTTGGTGCGGGTGTTTGCATGCACGCTTGCACTGTGCTGCCACTACTGATCCTGAGGGTGGCTGCCGGGGCGTGTTCCTGGAAGCCCCGATTTCTCAGGGTCAGAGAAATCCGGGTTTAACCTGGAAACTTTGGGTTAAATCCCAGTGTCTCCAGGTCAGATCTGGAGAGGTGGCAACCCTAGACACTTGGGCTTGCCCCTGCAAATATTCACGGACATCCTGCTACACTCAACCAGGGATATCCGTTACATCTCTGTGCAGCCTGCTCGCTGAGCTGATGACCTCAGAGTAGTAGCCTTTGGCTTAGACTGAGCCTCAATGTCACCCTCACCCTATTCAGGACTTCAGTAGAGTTTTTAGAGCATGCGGCAACTTATTGGAAGAGGCCAAGGCCTGTTGAGCTATTTCTCTGGCAGCCAGGCCACCTGACAACTTTGATAAGCCCAAAGACATTTGTCTTCCCATGCTAGGGAGTGTGTCAGTAACTCTGCTGCCATGATTCCAAAGATTTTGGCACTTTCTTCCAGGCTCAGAATGGTGTTTGTTTATTTTTTTTGAAGGGTTGGAGAAGGAGGCGTTTTGATCTGGTCAGAAAACATTTTTTTCCAGCACCTAACATTAGAATATTTGGAGTGTTATCTACAGATGTCATCTTAACATAATACTAAATACAGAACTGCATATTGGACCGTGGCTTTGTCCACATTTTTCCAGATCCCATCAAATTAAGCCAGTATTTAGAGAACCTCTTTTTAATAAACTATGTGCTTAGTTTTCGAAAATGTTTCAGATTGATACTTATTTTCCCATTTCTCCCCAGGCCCCTTTCACATGTAACATTTTTCATGTAACAATCGTCCCTCACCACCTCTTTTGTTGTATTTATATTGTTTCTGTAACTCATTGGCCATAATCTGTGGAATTATGGGGTGAAATTCTATGGCCTGTATTATGCAAAGAAGTCAGGGTCATGATTGTTCCTTGCGGACTGAAAGATTCATGTTAACTCGGCCACTTAAATAGGGTAGACCTTCACTAAACATAACAAAAAGCTAGCTTTGGGGTCAACAGGGAACACTGCCAGTATAGAATAATATAATTGTAGGGTTGGAAGGGATCTTAGGGGCCATAAACACAAACCCAATGCAGGATGCATATAACTACGGCATCATGTACAGATGCTTGTCCACGTGGTTTTTGGAAATGTAGCTACTAGGAAGCTTTTCATAATGGGTATTTTTAGATGGACAAGGATCCTGGCCACCCCAGGAGCTGCTCTGGGGGCACACCCTCACGTCTACCCGCTTCCAGCACTGCCTGGGTCCCCAACAGATGGAGAAGCAGCTTCCCTGGGCCATGGTCTGGCTGTGTGGCGCCCCCCTGCACCATAGAGTTGCGGGCACTTGCCCAGTGCTCTAAGCTGGTGATGGGGCAAGGGACAGCTGGGAGTGGAGCTGCAGTGTGGATCCGACCAACAGACAGACAGCAGCTCCACGTTTGGGGGCGTTGCCCGGGATTGTCTGGCCTGCTCTAAGCGGCACGCTCCGGGACGTTTCAGCGTGCCGCCAGTAGGCTGCCTAGCCGCAGCCTGCTCCACTTGCACATCTGGCAGGCACCCTTTACACGGAGAGAAGAACTGTTCCCTTTTTTGTGGCTTTACATATTTGAAAACTGCTATCAGTCTGGGGGTGCTTTATCATCTGCCAACTACTCAGCTGCTGTTCTAGTTATAGGTAAAATAGGCAGGGTGGCAGACTTGGGAGAAGTAATTTCATTTTGAACATGGGAACCTAAACTGGTGAAACTGAGTAACTTTGCTGAGAATGAGTTCTACCTTTACAGTTGAGATTGCCTTGGGAAGGGCTGTTGCAGCAGCAGTGCACCCTCTACCACTGTGCAATTCACTTCTCTGTTTGGCTGCATCACAGAATGTGAGTCTCGCTGCATGTCATACAGCTGCACTTTTTGCTGGAATTGGGAGCACCTTGCCAAGGCTAAAATGATAGGCAAGGCCTTGGCCTCTGTGTAGTCTGCATTTTCCCCCCATTGGCAGCAATTGTGAAAGTGCAGAATACACAGGGCCCTAGTGATATGTATGTCAAATAATGCAATGATTCAGTAAGCTGGGAGCAAGGCTGCAATCTGTAAGTGTGGAGAGTGGCATTGCATGGCATCTATTAGTGTGTTGGCACTTTGGGGGAAACCATGAGCCCTGATACAGCTACGTCACGTCCCTCGCCATGTTCCCTCCTGCCGCTTGTTCTGGCCACCTGTGCCAATGAGGCCTGAAGGTGGGATGGCTTCTCATTGTTTCCCTACCTCTCTGGGTTCCTGCTTTCTGCTGCTTCTGGCCACCTCATGCCAACTTCCTGTTGCCTCCACTGCCACCACCAGGACCAGCGCCTGCCTCCCCTTACTGCTGTTGCCAGATTTTTTAAACGTTTTGGTGGATCTCACAAACATAAAGGTTGAGAACCACTGATCAAGGACACTGGTTCCCAAGCTGTGCTCTGTTTCCATGGCAAGTTGCCCTTGGCTGCTCTAAGGAAAGTGGGAGGCAAAGATTACTGTAATGGGTCTTATAATGATCCTTCTGGAGATGGCTCTGGAGTCAACAGAGACAAAAGCTACCCAGTTTCTGCAGCATTCACCATTTCCAATTGGTCCAAAATGTCTGGAAACTGCTGACGTATGATGTCCAAAAATTGTCTTGAGTGCCTCTACATCTGCTCTTCTTTTTTTTTCTCTCTCTAAAGCAACAGAACTCTGATATTGGTCATGAAGATAGTTCTGATGTAGAGCAGAAATGGGTAGTAGGTTCATTATTCACAAGTAGTATTCACATTTTTGGTAGCCCTTTGAGTACCCAAATAATTCCTATGGATATTCATATTCATATCCATTTTTTCAGGTATTCCATTTTGTTTCTTCAGTCTGTTTATTTCAGTTTTTGTCATTTCAGTATTTCAGTTATGTCCTTTTGGACAACTGCGCATGCTCAACAGTGCTAATATTGCTAACATGACATATTCAAAATTATCTAGTGACCCAAAATAATGAAACAAGCAAACCAAAAATCCTTAAAAAGCCTCATCCTGAAATAACTGAAATGGTACCCAATGAGCATAAATGGGTATAAGTTATTGCCCAAACTGGCATCATAGAGTATATTTGATGGGTTTACCCATTTTCTTGGGTACTCGTTTCAACTCTAGTCTGAGAACAGGGAGCAAGAAAACACAAAAACCTGTGATATTTATTTAAGTTTCATCTCTGTAACCATTAAGTTCTGTAATGCTGGGTCTGAGTCACTGGGTGTTAACAAACATGACACCAGCCCAGTTCACCCACTCTTGCCCGTTTGGGCTATCGCCAAACTATATGCATCTGTTCTAGGCCTGCCAGATGTGGGCCTGGTTCAAACCCTGCTGGCGAGGTTGACAGCCAGGTCAGAAACGTGGGTTGGGATAAAACCGGGCCCATCGTCGGGTCCTGCGAGCCGCCCAGCCGGGCCAGAGTGGGCTGAACTGTGGGAGGCACGTCTGATTTCCCACCTACCTGACCCAGCGTGGGGGGTCACTATGGCAACCAGCCATGACTGCCTGTTGTTGTCAGCCATGGATGCCCGTCATGGCAGGGGGCAGGGTGTTGGCAGCAGCACGGCAGCGGAACCAACCAACCTCTTTTTTCTTTTCTTTTCTTAAATTTTTTTATAAAATATTTCTATCCCACCTGTCCTGCCTGCAGTCTCTTCCTTCTCCCATCCCCAGCAGGGGGAGGCCAGGGGAACATTTGGTTCTGTCCCCTGACCTGACCCAGCCGGGGGTAGCAGGGGCGGCCATCCCACCCCTGGATGCGCAGCCACAGCCACACACATGTTTTCACCCACTGAAAGACAAACCCTGAATTCAAGGTCAGGACGATCTTTGCTGTTGAAGTTGTGTTACAGGACAATCTATGGCTTCGGCAATTTATGATGCATCAGATGCCAAACTCTTGACATACTTGTCTGCTCCTAGACTCTGTAGGAGTAAGCAATGTGGGAGAATTCTGCAGAAATAAAATGCATCTTGGACTAAGTTCATAACCTAATTCTCTACTTGAGTTTGTACAGTTTGGGCCCTTCATAGCCTTCCTCAGGTGTTGTATTCACTGGATCATTGGTGGCACTGAATGGATTACTAGGGATCCTTAACTGAATACAGAACTCCCAGTTCTTAAAGTCTCGCACACAGTATCTGGTGGATCACACTGGCTTTCCACCAGAAAGCTTCCATCAGCACTAAATTCGCTACAATAAAAATAGAATTTGGATACCCACTGCAGCATGGATGGGTTGTTGTTTCTCCACGCCTGTCAGCAGTTAGCATTGTGCACAGTTATCAATGGGATTTAAATGGAAGTGCTAAATACAAGGAATGTTCCCTAACTTAGCAAATAAATCCCTCTGTTTATGTAAGTGTCTCTCAGGAGGACAACTGAAAATAAATTAAGACCAACTTCTCTTTGGAGGGCTTGCTCCACAGATTGTATCTGCCCTGAGACATGTGCAGAGCTGATCAGGCTTTGCGAGACCTTGTGCGCTCGATGTAATCATTCTCCTTCCATAGGAAATGGGGGTTTGGAGTTATTGGCGATAATGGGAGATGTCTATGGTGGGAAGAAGTAACAAGGAGAAGGATTTTCATAGAATAATAGAACTGTAGGAGTGGAAGGGTCATTTAGTCCAACCCCTTGCTCTGAGACAGGCTATCCTCTGCCGACAGCACCTTAGACAGATGCTTGTATATATGTGTGTGTGTATGTATAAGTAAATATAAAAATAAAGTCCATGAAATATAAGCTATATAAAATTCCCATGAGAACAACTCCCCATACCCTATCCCTACCTGCTAAATGTCTGGCCAAATAAATAGGACTTACACTGCCTCCAGAAAATGCTCAGGCTTTGATAAAGCTCCAGAGAAAGAGGTTCTGGAGCTGTGGAGCAGCCACCAAGACTGTCTCTCTGTGTGTCTTGCTTTACAGGGTTGGTGCAGTGATGGAATTTGCAAGCGGCGGGTGCCACTAGCGGATGAGGATTGTGATGTAACATAGAGGAGGAGACAGTCTTTTAGATACATAGGACCCATTATTAAAATAAATATGTGTAACCTACTGGTGGACTGAGTAATGTGCCTTCTCTGTACCTGATCCACAGCCCATCTTACAGAACTTGATTCTTTAAGTCAAATTTTAGGGATTCATGCTTTTAGCCCGGGAGGTCTCCATTTTAGTGCTCTGTCCAAGATGGCAGCTGCTGCACCTATATAATGTTATAAGGTTACATACCAAAGATTATTTTTAATGATGGGATCATCCCACATGTTTCCTCTTCCAAAATGGTTCAGTCGTGAACCTGATACAGGCAGTAAGTTTTGCTCAAAGCCAACATCTTTATTGACCTGGCGAGTATTGTGATTTCAGAAGATTGTACTCCTGTCAATTTGCTTTTACTTGAGATAGACAATTCCTGGGGTTTTTTGTATTTGTTTATATTCCCAAGAAGCAGTGCAGCTAAACACAACACCAAATGTGAGAAACCAGATCTCTCTCAGATGTACTGGGGAAATCCTGAACAAATCTTGGAATCCTTACAAACAAAGGCAGCCCTTCTCAAAGGGAGCCATGCTGCAAAACCTTTCCAGGTTCTTCCTGAAAACAGATCTGGTGTTGCTCTATGAAACCCCCAAATGAACTGCTCTTTGTGGATTTGTTTTTTGCTTACAGATGTGAAAGATTTTTTTAAAAACGCGCACACACACAAAACCCTCAGAGAGATGTCAGTGTGGTTGCACCAGATGCTTTTAAAGGCCTGGAAATGGAATCCCTTCTTTAAAGGAGAAGGAGGGGGGGGGGGGAACAATGAAGGGGGTGAGTGTCACAGAATCGCTGGTAGGTAAGAATCCTATTATCTTAGGTCTACAAGGAACCCCAAAATTCATTAAGTCCAAGCCCCTGCATTGAAGCAGATTTTGCCATGCCTAAACTGAACAGATGAATCCACCAATAGAAGGATGGTGTCTATAAGAAAACCTGCCGCTAGCAGAGATCAGAAGTGACCGGGGCTTGCCAGTGCCTGAAATGACAGAGAGCATTTTTGTATGATATATATCCAGATGATTCAAACAACTGAGCCGTGCCCCACACTAGGGGGGAAGGCAATCAGGTTCTGGTACTTTAAGGGAAGCATGTGTTACACGACTCCTGAGAAATGGCAGCGTTCATCTAAGGCAGTGGTTCTCAAACTTTTAAAAACTGCACCCCTTTCTCTTGTCTGTGGTAGTCAGAGCCCCCCACCCCCAAGTCTGCTGAAAAGAACCACAGTGGTATAATCAGTAAGGGTCCAGTCATATCACTCTGAGTGCTGCACACAGAACCGTTCTGGCTCTCATGGTTTGGATGCTTTCATTCTCAAGGTGGTGGATGGATTAAGGTGTCTCCTAATCAGATCTGAGCCTGATGTAAGCCAAATAACGCTGGGAATATGTGGTAGACTAGGATTAAACACTGTTTTGTCTTGATTCAACTGGAGGTTTGTCTAGAAGTCTATCAAATGAGAGTCAAATAAAACATGTGCATCAAGTGGTTTGCACAGGAATGGATACTCCAATGCACAGATCAGGAACCGATGGCGACCAGCAAAGTGGTGCCGTGACATGGAAGAATATGAAGTGTGTGGAGGAGGATTCATTGGATGTCTTCAAATGGATCCGGGGCTGGCCAATCCCAGTCCTGCTCCGGGGATTGCCAGCCCCGCAACCTCCACGTTCAGTCCCACCTGTACTGGGTTTCACAGCCTGTAGTCCACCCGTGCAGTGCCCCCTCCCCCACACCATAGAGTTGTGACACTCTAGACTGCCGCCAGTAGCTCTGTGGTGTTGCCCGGAGCAACCCCCAGCCACGAGCAGAGCTGCAGTGGCTGTCCACTGACAGTCCCACCTCCAGCCGGTGCCCCAGGTTTGGATTGCCTGCTCCACTGGCGGTACTCCTGGATGTTGCAGAGCACCGCCAGAAGAGCTGCTCTGGAGCAGGGACAGCCTGGCTTGCCTCTGCTTGGCCTGCAGATTTGGCGGCCCACCTTTACGTGAATGGGCCACTGTGAGGGGGAGAGTGAGGCAGGGCAGCTGTTTGTCTGTTTACACCCATTGATTAATTGAAGCGATATTGTGAAGCTGTTGTTGTTGTTGTTGTTTTTAATTTTGAAAGTGTTATTCTGGAGTCTGTGCAAACACTATTCGACATCGTGCTTATCATAATTTAAAGCCAGATGCTGAGCATTCAGCTGGAGTTGTGCATTCTTGACACATCAGAAGATTTGCCCCTCAACACGGCGCTATTTGCAGAACTCAATCCCATTTTTAAAAGTTCAAGTGTGTGAAAGTCGTTCTCTTGCTGTATCAGTCGTTCTCTGCTTTTCAAGCAAATCTCAGAACTTCCTCCTTTTTTGTTTCTTTGCCAGTGCACTAGCTAACTTTCCCTGCTGACAGTGGGTATTTTCAGACGTTACGGGGCTGCTTGGCCCCGTACCGAAAACAACCCATTCATTCCCCGCCGGGGTCACCCCATCACGCCATATCAGACGTGCCGGGGGGATCCCGCCGGGGAACCTGGGAGGGGACGGGGCTGCACGGCGCAATGTGCGGCCGCACGGTCCCGCCCCCTCCACGCACCCCGCCGCCCGCCCTCTAGGGAGACGGGCGGGCGGCGGGGCCATTGCGGCCGCCGCCTCGGTCAGATGTGCCGTGGCCCGGGATCCCGCTGGGGATCCCGGGCCGTGGCAACCGGCCAGACGTTACTTTTTTTTTGTCCCCGCTGGGGATCTTTTTGACCACGCTTCCCGGGACATTCCCCCGGCTAGTCCGGGAAGCGGGGTTCAAATTGACCCCATGCGGGTATTGACCGTGGCGAACATCTGGCGGCCGCCAAACAGACGTTCGAGCCACAGTGACCACAGGTGTGTATTCACCGTGGTTCACTGTGATCTCGTAACGTCTGAAAATACCCAGTTTCCTATAGGTCCCTGAGCAGGACGTTGGAGACTCCAGACCTTGCGTGGCCAACCCAAAGTTATGCAAAATCCCAAACATAAAACAAATAGTCCTTTCAACAGTAGATCATACTGTTCTCCACTCCAGTAATCCTTTTCAGGGCAAACTCACTTCCCTGGGCTCCCGTTCTCAGGGTCCGCTCCTACAGGCAGTCTCATCTCTTGGCTCCCTGCAAGTCCTTGGCCTCCTGTTGGTGGTGAACTGGGACTTAAAATCAGTTCTGGCATTTTCAGTCTCCTGGCCACCATCATTAGAAAAACGCGACATAACATTCACTTTTAAATGTGGAGGAAGCCCCCCTCCCAGCCCCCAACAGTACTGGCCCCTGTGGCATTTGCCAGAATTGCCAGTCCACCCTTGCCTCCTGCCCCCCTTTAAATACTAGACTGCTGCACCTCACCATGCACTGCAGCCTACTGGCTGCCTTCCTTGTTGGTGCAAGACTGCCTCCAGCCTCTGTAGCCTCCCCTCCAAGTGGTCCAGCCTCTTCTTGCTCAAGTTTCCTCATATTCTAGCTCCTCTTCTTGCTCAAGTTTTTATATTCTGAGCCATGCCCCAGCTAGCTTGTGGTTTCCTGCCACGCCCAGCTGGAGCCAGTCAGCCAATCCCGATCCAATAATACTTGGCTCCCTTAAAGTGCCAAGCACTTTCCACTCCCTGGCTAACTCCCCAGGAGATTGCTCCCCACAAGGACTTATCTAGCTCATTTTTGGTAAGGACCTACCCTGTGTGCTCTGTATTTCTTATTCTTAGCCCTGACTTGGTTGACCCATGTCACTTCACTTGGCTCTGACTACCTGGTTTCTAACCTGGTGTGTTTTCCTTACCGTGACTTTGACTCAGACTTCCTTATCTCTGACATGGTCCTGGCCTAAGGTTTGTTACTTATCTGATAGGTCCCTGAAAGGGGGTTGAGCTTTTGCTGCGTAGTACTGTAGTTTTTGTTTAATAATGGGAAATTGTGATTAATTGATTTTTCTCAAACATATACAGAAAAGTTTCAAATGGGATGTGTATTTTGGCTCAATCCATCTCGTTATCCTCCTGTGGTGTTGTCTGCTCCACAAACCTTGCCAGCCTGATCTGCCTTCATCACCGTCCTTGCATTGTACTGGCCGAAACATAAATAAGCAATCACTTCTATGCCCTGCAAGTGTCTGAGTGGGAAGGAGAGAATAGATGTCCATTTATGTGAAATGTAAATGGATCAGTTCCTCATTTGCATTATGGTATTAGGAACCAAACAGCAAGACAGACGTTTTTTATTAGCTACAAAGGAAAATAAACTACGCTTGGGACTGTGCGAGTACTTTGAATTCCTTTCCAGCCGAGCGTGGTTATACAAACCCAGCTGTCTTGCTGGGTCTTTATCTTAGAAAAGCAAGATTATTTTTTTCCAGGCTGATTTTGTTTAGCATCTATTTTGCTTTTTTAAAAAAAGAAAAGAAAAGTCATAGAGATCTAAGCCTTTTCCAAAAGTGGATTAATGTTGTCATTTCAGTAGAAACCCTCTTATCTGGACCTCTCTAAACTGGATCCTTCCTTATTCCTGACAGACTGCAGTCAAACCACTTATTGCAGAGTAGTGTCAGTAAAGTCAGTGGGACTACTCCAGAGTAAGAAGCTTGGGGACAGTAGCCTGTATTACTGTTACATTAAAATCTGCCTTATCAAGACCTCTCTATCTGATTTGTACCAAAACCTGTCCCATCCCTTATGAGAATGATACCACTTTAAGGGCGTTTTTAGACGAGACAAATTGCGCATGGTTGGTAAAAAAATGCGCGTGTTTTCATGCTCATTTAAACACCTGAGCCGTTTTAAATGCGCATTTGCCATGATCGTGTAAAAGTCTAAACCGTTTTGAATGTGGTTTTTAAATAATGTGCATTTTTTAAAACTGGTTTTGAGCCTCTTTGATGATCGGGGGGTGCCACTACTACTCTAGTGTGGGCGTGCAAGAGTAGCGCGAGCGGTATGGGTCTTGTCCTGCCTCGAGTTACCACACCCTATGAGGATAGGGGCCTGGTCTTTGTAAAAGACCCTGTGGCCCACACACTATCCTGACGGGCATTTTTCCTATCTCTTCGATTGCCTCTAAGGGACCCCAGGACCAAGGTGCGCGAGTGATGTGTGTAGTGTGTGTCTCCCCTGCCCCACCTGACAGATTCACCAGCACCTATCCCTTTCCCTTCCCTCAGGTGAGAACAGGAACCATGAATGGGGTAAACGAAATCACGGAACTGATACGAGTTATATAGTCCTTGGCCATAGATGTCAAGGACTTGTGGGAAAGACAGGAGCAGTTGGCAGCCACCGTAGCACAGGGCAGAATCCCTGGGGGCACGGCAGGAGGGGCTGCCGCTGCTCCTATTGTGCCGGTCCCAGCAGTTGAACCGGCTGTAGCCCTGACTGTGGTGGCGGCCCCCCGAGAGCCAATGGGACCCCAGGTGGACAAGTTCCTGGGTGACCATAAGACCTTTCAGAGTTTCCTCTCTTTATGTAAGCTTATGCTTACCCTGCAGTCCACCACCTATCCAACTGATACCCTTAAGGTGGCCTTTATCATAGGCAACTTTGGGGTGGGTGGCCTTAGATTGGGCAACTACCTTGTTGCAGGGAGATAGCCCCCTCCTGACTAATTATAGGGAATTTTTGAAAGAATTTACCTCTCTCTTCGATCACCCCCATCGAATTAGGGATGCCAAGACCGCCATCTTGGCCCTAAAACACGCCAAGGGGGGTCTTTTGGAATATATTGCCCAGTTTCAGCAACTGGCCTTGGAACTCCAGTGGCCGAATGATGTGTTAAAAGTGATGTTTCGGAGGGGACTGAACGATGAACTCAAGGACCAGCTTGCGTTCACTGCTTTGCCTGAGACCTGGGAACAGTTTGCCGACCTGGCCCTACAAATCAACGAACTCCTGGCAGAACGATGGTGGGAATGGCGACAAGACGCCCGTCCCTTTTCCCCTCATCCAGTGCTGCCACTGGCCATAACCCTGGGGACGGCGAGCCCGAGCCTATGCCTATGCAACTGGGAGCATCACGAAGCCCACTAACAATGGAAGAGCGAGAGTGGAGGAGATGGTCTAGGGCATGTTTCTATTGTGGGGAGATCTCCCACTTCATTAACGAGTGTCCGACTCTCCCCGTGGAATGAATGCGCCCGGGAAATGGCAAGGGCCGAGATGGGCAGGGGCCGCCCCAGCCATAAACTTCATCCCTCTTAGGACCGAGCTGCCTTCATCCCATGTGCGCATGCCTGTGACCTTGACCCTGGGACCCCGATGTTCACAGGTGGTCTGGGTCCTGGTGGACTCTGGTGCGTCAGGGAATTTTATTGATGAAACCCTGGTGCATTGTGGGGCTATCCAGACCTTGCGGATAGAGCAACCAGAAACAGTGCACTCCATCGATGGCTCTCCCTTGATCTCAGGACCGGTAGTTTTACAGACCAACCCCTTGCAATGCTGCATTGGTGCCCACCGGGAGGTAGTAACATTCGACATTGTCTCCACCCCATTTTTTTCGTGTGGTTTTAGGGATCCCGTGGTTGGGAATTCATGATCCCCATATCAACTGGACCATACGGCACATATCGTTCGACTCCTACTGCGCTCAGAACTGTCTCCAAGGGTAACCCCATGTGGTTGGGTCGACAACCCTAGCCAAACCCCCGAACCACGCCCTTCATGGCTCCCTGAGGAATATGCGGACTTCACTGATGTCTTCAGTAAGCAACAAGCCGCAACCCTTCCCCCACACCAGTCCTATGACTGCCCCATCGAGTTGATTCCTGGAGGGGAGCCCCTCTTCGGACGCATCTACGCGTTGTCGGTCCCAGAACTCAGCACGTTATGACAATATATAGAGGAGAACCTCCAGAATGGCTTTATTCGGCACTCATGTTCCTCCACAGGAGCCTCCATCTTTTTTGTGCCCAAGAAGGATGGAGGGCTCCGACTGCATTGATTACCGGGGTCTCAACAAGATAACGGTGAAGAACCGTTACCCTCTCCGCTAATTCCAGAACTTCTAAATCGGTTACAAGGAGCCTGCATCTACACCAAGCTAGACTTAGGGGGGGCCTACAGCTTGGTGTGAATGCGAGAGAGTGATGAATGGAAAACCGCTTTTTGGAGCCACTATGGTCACTACGAGTACTGCGTGATGCCGTTAGGCCTTGCTAATGCTCCGGCCACATTCCAACATTTCATTAATGATATCCTACGGGACTCGCCAAGGCCATGTTAGATCACGCCCACCAGCAATACAAGCAGGCTGCAGATAAGCATCGGCAACAGCCTCCCCTACTACAACCAGGAGACTATGTGTGGATCAACCGTTGCCACTATCCTTCCACAAGACCATCTTCTAAATTAGATTATCGATATATTGGACCCTATCCTATCCTTCGCCAAGTCAATGAAGTGACCTACACTGTCCAGTTTCCACCGCAGTTGCGCATCGACCCCACCTTTCATGTTTCCCTTCTTAAAAAAGTAGTTCCCCGCTGATGCTGCATCTGCCACGACGCCCCCCCAACCCGGTCCTGACGACCCCACTGGGGCCAGAGTACGAGGTCCGTGCCATCCTGGACTCTCAGCACCGTCGTGGTAGATTGCAGTCTCTAGTTGATTGGCTAGGGTATGGACTGTCTGATTGCTCCTGGGAGCTGGCCTCCAGTGTGTCGGTGCCCCGCCTGATCTGCCTATTTCATCTTCACCACCCTTCCCGGCCTGGACCCTTGTGGTGCCCTGGGCGGGGAGCTTCTGAGGGGGGAGAGGGGTACTGTCATCTGCTGCCGCTGGGCCTGGGGGGGGGGGAGTCCCCCCAGGGCACAGGCAGCAGACCCACGCTCCGACGTCGGGGACTGGATGGGGCTGTGCCCTCAGGGCTCCAAGAGCCCGGCGGTTCAGCGGGACCTGGGCGGGGCAGGCACTGATGGGGCGGAGGCAGGGCCGTGCTCCCTGCATTGCTCCACAAGACTGGCGGCATGGCAGGGAGCAGGGCCTCCAGGTTAAATTGCTGGCGCTGGGACTTCCCCAGCACTTGTGAATGGAGCGAGACCGGCCAACCTAGAGCTAAGTGATTTGTGTGGTGTTGTATTTGCCTTTGTGTAGCCTGTACTAGAGTGTGTAATTGCCTGTTGAAACTCTTCCCTTTTGTGCCCCTGCAGGATCCTAGAGTGAGTGAGAGTGCATGAGCGGGTGTGTGGGTGGTTGGGACAGTGTGTGTATGGAATCCCTTCCCTTCCCCGGTGTCAGAGCCCTACCCCCTCCACCATGAGCAGCCTCCCTTTGTGTGAACCTAGGACCCTTCCCCCTGTTACCCGTCACTTCCTCACTGCTATTACTCTCCGAGCTCTCCCTCCTAGTGTGGGCGTGCAAGAGCAGCGCAAGCAGTGTGGGCCTTGTCCTGCCTCGAGTTACCACACCCTATGAAGATAGGGGCCTGGTCTTTGTAAAAGACCCTGTGGCCTACACATACACACTATCCTGAGAGGCATTTTCCCCACGTCTTCGATTTGCCTCTAAGAGACCCTAGGACCAAGGTGTGCGAGTGGTGTGTGTAGTGTGTATCTCCCCTCCCCCACCTGACAATTGGCCGCTTTACCAAATTTTTTACATTGCAGCCATTGAAGTCAATAGCCGCAATGTAAAAAATCCGGTATCGTGGCCAATGTTAAAAATCCGCTCTGCCAATACCGGTAAATCCGTTACCAGGGAGATCCAATACCAGTAAATCTGGTATCCGGTATTCTCCCCGGTGTCCCACCCCTAGTGAGAGAGTTGTGCATACTTAACGTGTACACCAGTGTACCATGCTAGACCTTTAGAGGGTGACAAAACATCATTCACAGTGAGTGTCTCAACATGCAATGCTTTCCACCATTCCAACAAAAATCCCTATGCTCCACCCCCTTTTTTGGACATGGAAGCCCTGATTCTCTGTGGTTACATTCCGACAAACAGAAGAAAACCAAAGTAACCACTTCAATATGATTAAATCAAAGTAAGTACTCCACTTGGTAGCATTCAGATGAACTCCACTTGGTAGCATAAAGTGAAGTAGCACTGTGTCCACTTCTCCCCTAGCTGACACCACTGAACTGTGTTTAGTACCCTTCCACTGAGAAGTGTTCAAATGAACAGTTACTTCAAAATACAAACCAAAGGGAAGTAAGTATTTCTGAGTGTTCAGGTCTACACATGTCTCTTCCTACTCCTGGATAATGTAAGTTTGGCGTTCTGCTCATGTGAATGCTTCAGGAATAATAATAAAAATAAATTTTATTTTTATAGCATCCCACTGCCAATGGGCACTGGGAGATTTTCATAGCAAAACTGTGTGATGGAACATGACCTCTGAGTTAGCCCCAAGCGCCTCAGGCTAGTCCAGAAAACAAACGTACCGGGGGTGAGTCAGCTCCCTGGTCCAGGGCAGAAAACCACAGCTACCACTCTCTGGGTCAGCGAACAGCACAAAACTAATGTGCCTGCCATCAGGAGAGCCGTCCCACTGCCTGCATGATGCGGGTAGGGGAGAACCACAACAAATGTGCAGGTAGCCAGTCCCACCCCGAGCGCCCTGTCCTCTGCCACGACATGCAGCCATGGCAAATGGCCATGGCAGCCGATGGCAGGGCCAAACAAACGTGCTGGCCTGCTATGGCCCGCGTTGACTCATATGAGCAGCCCTGGCTCAGGATGGGCACCTGGGATCAGGCCCAGGACACATCCTGGGGCAGTTGCCCACCCGCCCAAGGGTAAAAGTGGGCTCACATCTGGCAGAAGTGGGCTTACCCATGCCAATGAGTCCCAGACCACAGTGGGCCATCGTCACATCTGTTAACACCCTATGGCTCAAAATCTGGAGGAAACTCAGAGAGACGGCAACCCTAATAGGAACTCATAGCCAGCTCTGGAGAGGTCTGGTTTGATCCCTGGTATGTTATGCAAGATGGCGGCAATGACACCAGTGTCTGGAGCCTGAGAGCTGCTAATGAATCAGCAGAACTTGATGTCCATTGCAATCTCTGGTTAAAGTCAGTCCTTGAGGCAGAGTTGCTTCCTGGGCCGAAGCATGTGTTTTGGGCTGAGATTCCTGAAGGAAGGAATTGCATGCCTTGCTGCTCATGACCACTTCCGATCCAGGGCTAATGTATCTGTTTAAATCCAAGCCAGTTACGCTTAGAAGATACTCAGGCCTGAAGTTACTGATTTCTTCTCGGGATGTCCAACTTCAAGTTCCCAAGTATCTGCTGCCGCTTGCAGAGAAGCAACACTAATATCTGCAATATAAAAGCGTAAGAAATATAAATGTGCATGTTTGTACATAAAAAACAAAACCCCAGCTCTGATTTCATGTGAGTGAATCCAGATAAGCTTCCAAATCCCCTCTAGAATCTTTGGGAAGCCCTGGAACTGATTACAAAATCCTCCTCTGGGCCCGCTCCCAGCTGAAGCTTTGTGGTTTGGTGACGTCTTGCCCTTGTCTATCGTACCAGGTTAACGTTAAGTTCTGTAACTCTGTACGGCAAACACCCAAACTAACGAGACCAGGTTTTCAAAGGTGAGGGAGGGATATTGCTCAACATAAATCAGTGGGATTTTCCAGCTACCAAAGGGGGCATATCTAAACAACAGGGACACCTATTGGTTTGGAATTTTGGACCCTTACTTATCTTGGCAAATTTGGTCAAAATTGGCCTGTGGGGCCAAACGTTATTAATGAGATTAGTGTTGACACCTGTCTAGTTTTTTTACCCATACAGTTTGGGAACTTGGTGGTGGCGGGTGGGGTCAGTATTGGAGCTGAAACAGGTAGAGGAATAGATGTTTGTGGGTTTTGTAATTTCAGCTAGGCTGTCGTCAACCAGAACAACAATCATCACAACGATCAAGCAACCAGGATTTGACAATTTTGATTGCTTTGTTTGTTTTTTGTTCATTTTTCGTTTTGTTTGTTTCAGGTTTGGGTCATTTTATCTTTTCTTGTCATTTTTTCCCACAACAACGAGAATGTGTGGAGTAAAAGATGGAATCGGATGAACAAATGGATGGAATGAATGGACACCACGAAAAAAAAAAAAGAGGGGGGGGAATCAAAAGAAGATTCTACTGGTAGCATTCAATACCCAATTTTTTACTTGTTTCAATGTTATTCATTATCCACTGTGGATACGAATGCAGAATGTCTTAAACTGTCATCATCATCTGTCATCTCAACACGCTTATGCCCCTACCACTACTGCCCTACACCCCAACCTACATCTGCATCCCTCCATAGGCAGTTTCTGGCCTCCAGCTGCCTTGCATCACAGCCTGCCTCTCTACATCCCCATGTCCTTGCACCCAGCCCCTCCTCCCACCTTTTTATTAGTCCAGCCTCCACGTTAGGCACCAGGCTTCTTTAAATTTGCATAAATTTACATCAGCCAGCTCATGTGAATGGGTGCAATTTTGCAAACTCCCATTTTCTTCCCTAGTAGAGTTGGGAACCGCAAATGGGACCTCCCCTCCCAACACACACACGCACACACACAAAGGGGCCTTTTTAAAAAGGACGGGTGGGGCTGGGTCCGTGTGCCCTCAGTGGTGAGCACACGCACTTCTGGTGGGTGGGGGTGGGTTTAAACGGCAGCAGGTGGGTGTGCACACCCATCTACCTGCCGGCCACCCATGTCCCTGCACGGTGCAGCCTGGGATTTTCCAGGTTGCTCCATGCAGGGAGCTAGGTGGAGCTAGGTTGGTGGGTGTGGGTGGCAGGAGCGCGTGCCCACCCCCCCCTTACTTTTACATTGGCACGACCCCACGTGTCCAATGGGTGGAGCTACATGGTAGCGTCTCGTGTATAAACGCACCCCCTCACACGCATGGTGATTTCGTAAGCTTTCTTTTAATAGGAAACCAGACTAAAAAAAAAAGTTCAATTCAGCTATCAGGCCGTTTCTCTCCATTTTTATGTACAAATGATCCTTCCACCGCACAATAAGGTGCTCCAGGTTGTTCACTTCAGGCAAGTATTGCAATAACTCTTGTGATTAGATTTACTTGACCACGTGCCCTTCTCACCTTTTGGGCTCATTCTCATGTTGGGGTGGCCAATGTATGTCCCCTGGATCCAGCAATCAGGGCCCAGAATGTATGGTAGGCTCAGTACAAGTCCTTGTGCTATTACCCTGTGCTGTACCCAGGAGCAGGGAGATTACAGCCTTTCATATACGATAACCACTTTATCATATGACTATACTACGGGGACATTGCCTCTGTAGCTGTCAGTCTCCATACACATACAGTAGATGTTTATGTTCCCCTTTTATATCTGGCTGTCCTTCACTGCTTTAATCCGAACCATACCCAATAAAGCTGCCTTAGAATTGGAGATTATCTATGGTATTCGTCACTTTTTTTTTTGTGCAAGGGGTGTTGGTTTAAAATTGATTCTAGCATTTGTTAGGCCCTGTCTCCTTGACAGAAAGCAGGCTATAAAACGATTACTCAGAACAGCTGCTTAGAGGGAAGGGGCTTTGGGTATTATTTTTTTCCTCTCTCCCCTCTCTCTTTAGCTGACCTGAAGCATGGCAATTATAAGTTCTGGTTATTGTAAACTTACCACAAAACACAAGGCATACCTTAAGATGATGTCATGTCTAGACGCACGATTCAGGTATAAATTATGGAGAAAAAGTAGCTTGTTCAGTGGTTAAACTGTAAAAATTTAACAATATGTTCTGTGTCTCTCTCTTGGGCTCTCAAGCGTATTTCTTTGCCTCGCACCAGGAGAATTCCTGACTTTGCCTTGTAATATTTCTTGGGCTGGGAGATGGAATCCCCCACCTGCCTCCCTGTTTCATTTCCTATTCCTGACTCACTGCATCTCTAGGGAAGGAGCATAAAGACTTCTAGGTAAGAGCAGGGGGACACGGAGCAAGGACTTCTGGGTCCTGCTGCTGACTCAGTCTTAAAAGTCACCCAGTGAGTGACTCAGGAGGATTATGCTCTCCAAAGCTGGGTTGAAGCTTTGCAGAGAGGACTCAGCCCGAGCCTTTTCAGCAGCTGATTTTCAGAAGCGTGGAACACTTGCAGCTACCAGCTTGTTTCAGTAGGAACCTGGATTTCGGAGGTCAAGAATGAGGTGACCGACCTCTGCTGCAAGGCTCATTGCTTTGGGAGATTCATTTAGAGAAAAGCAGGCGGCTCTGCCCACTGAACTTGGTAGCCATGCCATCTCAGACTCCAGGTGGGAGTGTCTCCAGCTGCAGATGTGGTCTGGTCACTATTGCATATGATGTACTTTGCATGGCTCTGTTGCTGTCTGGGGCCATGGGATTATATTTATGTCTCAAAACAAGGAAACATTTTGGCAAACACTGTTTTAAGGTTCTTTCCCCCCCAAAATCCTTTTTATTCCCATGATGCTAGATCATCTTGTGAGCCTTTGTATAGTTTTCTACCTGGTAGCACCTGCCTGCTTCTTTTTGCATTGCTACTCCCCAGTCTTCTGCGTCCTAGTGATTAGCTGAGATTAATTTTCCCCTGCTGTGTGTCATCATACCCAATGAGAGGGAAAACTCACTCTTGAGAGGGATGCAGGTAGCCATCTCCTGCTTGGTCCTAGCGTCCTGAGAGGTGAGATGCCTGCCTGGAGCCTGAATCTAAGACGTGCCAGAGAGATTGCCAGAGCTCATCGGGTTCTTTGACCGTTTCCCCTTTCTCCTCATCCTGATGGGCACCAAAGATACTGCAAGAAGTGATCCTGTGCCGATCAGAGGTGACCACAGACATTTTGGGCAACATGCAAAGGAGTTAAAAGCGCAGGTGGTGTTCTCTTCAGTCCTCCTGTTGAGGACAAAGATTGGGCCAGGAATAGGCACAATATCAAGATGAATGCCTGGCTCTGCGGGTGGTATCATCGAGAGCTTGTTTGACTATTGAGTTGCATTGACGTGTTCTGTGAGGACTGCTGGGAAGAGATGATATCCATCTTATGAATGTTGGGAAGAACATCTTTGGGTATCATTTTAGTTGCTACCCTGGTAGGGATGGGCGAGCAGAACGCAGTTCGGATGTTCAGATGTTTGGTTGTTCGATTCGAAACCCGAGTTCGGGTTCGATGGTTTGGTTCAGCCAAGTTCAGTTTGGCCAAACTTGACCGAACATTCAAAAATAGCAAAACCGAAACGAAATAGAAACGGAAACCTAATTTTTGGCCTTGGAAAGATGTTTTTCCTGCCCCCGAACTCATCCAAACTCATCTGAACACTCATCGGTTGTTCAAGAGTTCGGTTCAGTTCGGACGTTCGGTTTGGACGTCCGAACAGACCGAGTTTGGTCTGAACTCCGAACATCCGAACCGCATTCGCCCATACCTATACCCTGATGAAGAGGGCTTTAAACTAGGATCTATGGGGATGGTGACAACATAATCCTAATGAGGTCCCATATCATGGGTTTGAAGCACGGAGATCAGTGGAAGACAGTAACAACAAGGCCTAAGATAAAACAGGACACTTTTATATGGAACTTTTTAGCAAAAATCTAAAGTGTTTATTATACGCTAATGTAAGTTGTATGGGGAACAAGCAGGGGTGGACTGGAAGACGTACTAAGTGCCTTCACTACTGAAATCTGGTGGGATAACTCCTATGATAGGAATTTCAATATGGAGGGGTATAGCGTGTTCCAGATGTTCAGCCAACAAAGAAAAGAGGGAATCTAGCACTTTATACTTACACTGACATCCAGGATGATTATGGGAGAGGGAAAAAGGAGGGAGATGGCATAGCAGATACAGTATCTGGGTGAAAGTAGTAGGAGAAAACAATAGAAGAAATGTCATGGTGGGGATATGTATTACAGAACACTGAATTAGTCAGAGGAGTTGGATCAGGCATTCTTTGAGAAGGGAACTAAGGTTTCAAAAGGCCATGAACTAGTACTAGTGAGGGCTTCAATTATCTTGATAATTGCTGGATGATTAAGACAGCAAAATGTAGTATGTTGCCAAAGTTGGATCTCAAAAAAGCAGACTTCAGCAAACTCAGAGTTCATAGGCAAGGTGCAATTGAGAGAAAAACTAACAGAAAAAGGGATGCATAGGGACTGGCAGTTTCTAGGAAGCACAAATCTGACACCGATGCAATGAAAGGGTAGTAAGAATTGCAGACGGCAGTCTGCAAATACCTCGATGTGTGAGGTATTTAATTCGTGGTCGGCAAATAATGCGCAACTGCCTTTCATGCGCGTGATCCCCTACTTCCATCTCATGTAATCGCGCGTTGCGGGATTTTGAAATATTACGCAAGCGGGTCGTGCGACGGTGACCCGCTCGTCTAAAAGAGCCCTTAGACGTGTTGCATTTTACGCACCGTGTAGGCTGGAACGAGCTGGGAAGCACTCCAGTACTTATGCATGAGCTGTAATGTGATTACATCACATTTTTAGAGATTTAGGGTTTTAGACTGTGTGTAGAAGTGCTATGGGGTGGATGCTACTCATTCAAGCAGGCTTTGTTATGTTAAAACTGCCAGGCTGTTCCTTCCCAATCCACACTAAGTGCTGAGATGGCCAAAGGGGAGCATTTTTCAGTTTTATGGGATGATTGCATTTTATGGGAACTCTTTTGTTATTAAGTTTAGAAGTGCAGCATTAACTCTACACTCCAAAATGCTCATAGTAGCCAGAGTTTGCCCTGGATTGTACGTCTGTGGTATTCACACAAAATGGTCAAATTACAACACTTGGAGATGCTTTGGCTTCACTCAGAAGCTTAATTTACTCAAATATGAACAGGTCATTTAATGAAGTGGCTCTACTGGTATGAGAATCACTGTAGCCTAGTAGAAACTGTTGGACTTGGACTTGGAAAACAAAGGTTCAAATTACACTTTAGCCATAAAGTCATTACATGTAGGGTTGCCATATATGCACATTTTTAGAGGGCACTTATGAGAAATACAGGTTGCAGGACTGCACTGACTCCAATGCAGCCCTGCAGCCTGTATTTCTCATAAGTGCCCTCTAAAAATTTGCATTAATGGCAACCCTAACTACAAAGTCTTGGGCTAGTCACTGTCTCTCAGCCTCAGTTCCCTATCTATAAAACAGGAATAACAATGACTTACTTCACAGGGTTGGTGTGATGGTGAACTGTAGAAGGATTGTAAAGCACTTTGAATCATGAAAGTGCTAATGCAATGCTAAATCATAAGAATTAATCAATACTGTGATGCCCTGGTCTGATCAGGACTGTGGTGATGAACTGCGGAGCCTAGGACAGGATGTTGTATGGTGTTCCCAACCTTACCCTCTTTCAAACCTTTCATATTTCCATTCCAGGCACATTCTCCAGTTACAAGACACATACTTTTAGTTAGTGTAAGACCCCTCCAGACTTGAATCCAATACCCTGAAGATCCTAAACAAGTGTTTTGACCACTCTTCCATCTGGGAGCTGTCCACAAACTAGGCCTGTAGTCTTCATATCTGCAACTCCCTAAAACAGCAACAGAGTCCTGATTGGCTGCCTCCAGCTACTTACAGGTAGCAGGAAGTGTTTACATAATGTGTCTGGCTGGCTAGGCTTCTGCACCTAGCTGTCAGTGACTGCCTTGTCCCCGTCCCATGTTCTTCCCTGGTTCCTGCCCTCATCTCCTGCCTCAATTCCATCTTGGCTCTGATTTGACTACTGATTTGGTGTGACCTCCTGACCTAGACCCTCAGCAGTTCAGTTCCTGATATATCCTGCTCTCTTGGCCTGTCAGAAGTCCCATGGCTCCTAACATGCTTCTATTCTTCAGTTTCCTGACCTGGCCTGATCTTAAGTCTGACTACTGATCTGACCTGAGTCTCCTATCCACAGCCCCACTGAAGTCCATTAGCAGTAAGTGGTTTGAAGCTTGTCCAAGTCAATATAATGCACATACTGGAAAGAGATACAGATCTGTTATTCAGGGAGCATCATCACAGATAATGGTAATACACACGGTGAGAACTGTCATATCTATATAGGGTGCTTCTGTAAAGCTGAATAAGAATAAGAATTTGAGCCTCAGGATAAAGTTAAGAACCTATAATAGCAATCGGATATCGATGCTGCCATAAAGCTCCAAAACATGGGCTCTTAAACATATAGATGTTCTTGTTTGACAGTAAATGTTTGAGGAAGATACTTAACGTGAAATGGCATTCAACAGCAAACAGAGCAGCCACCGGCAACCGAACTCATCAAGAGAAGGCTCACCTGCTGGAATTGGTTTTGCGCTTTTGCCGTCCTGATTTTCTTCCTACGCATTTGTGCAATATCTTTGTAGACATCTGTAGATACTTGCCTTTCCTTCCACATTCTGTTAAGTATCCTTTTTGACTTTCAAGAAGGTGGAAGTTCCTTATGCAACCACATCAGTCTCCTATGGCTTGAATATAGGAATAAAATGGAATTATTTAGATTGGAGGCCCAGGCCACGATATGGAAACCACCCTGGAAAAGAAAACTAGGATGTTGTTGCAACATAGTAGGCAAAGATCTCCCCCAAGTGGGCATTACATGGAATGAGGCCCAGTTAGTGTCCTTTGATCTGGAAGAATCTGGTTGTTGCCTTTTGTTCTGCTTGAATGAAGGGAGCAGGCTGATGACTAAGTCAATGTCCTGGGAACTGACTGGAAGCCTCAGCCATGCAGGGGCCTCATTTGGCATTTTCAGACAAGACACTCTCCCCACCTCCCACCCACTATACATGTTGCAGGGCTGCAGTGTTGCCCTATGGGTGCCCTGTAACATGTATAGTGGGTGGGGGTAGTGGGTGGAGAGTGTCTTTTCTGAAAATGGCATATGCCCATTGTCTTAAGTTGTCCTGGGGTGTTCTCTAGGGGTGGGACATCTGGCAAAAAACTGGTTACCGGTTTTTCCGGTTTACCGGTACCGGATTTATTCCATTGATTTCAATGGGGAACTGTCCCCATTGAAATCAATGGGGAAAAAAACCAATACCTCCCCCCACCCCCTCCATCACCCTAGTACCACAGTATCTACCTGCTGGTGCGGGCTCTAGGTTGCCAGCAGCGGTCCAGAGCCCGCACTAGGGACTTCGGGGAAATTTTAAAAAACAAACAAACATCCAGGCTGGGCAGGGTGCGTGGGGGTGTCCCCCCTTCCACCCGCGCAGCCTGGACTGGGGAGGGAAAGTGGTTGGGGGGTTTTTGTTTCTTTTTTTACATTGCAGCCATTCATTTCAATGGCCACAATGTAAAAAAATCCGGCACGGGGAACCGGTACCCCCAAATACCGGAGTAATCTGATACTGCCGGAACATCAAAATACCGGCAGTATTGGATACCGGATGTACCGAACTTCCCACCCCTAGTGTTCTCTGGGCATGTTCGAGGACTCGGTCATTGCAGCTCCATGTGGAGTAGCTTAGCTTTTTCTTTTAGCACCTTAAGACTTTTATGTACATCTAGGGAAGAGAATTGGAACTAGTAGAAATGTAAGGCGGAAAAATACAAAGCAGAGCTCTGAGACCACGTACCAAATACCAGATTCTTTTCTGCCGCAGGTTGCATACGGGATGGCATTGTCACGATGGGAGAGAGGGGCATCATTCTTGTGGAGACCATTGTCCAAATGGTGGGAGTGATTCGAAATTCTACTAGATCAGTAACTGAAATGCTATAGTTTCTGTGTCCTCCATATCAAGCTCTCTAAACATCAAACTTTGTCACATGGCCCAGTCTTTCAATGAAAATAGCTGATTCCTAGAGGGAAAAAAATGTTTGTGAAACTCTAGTGCTAGATTTTATCGCTCATATGGCAGAACTGGCTAAAAGCCTCAGCCACGATGGGGCCTCATGGGCCTGTTTAGTGAAAACAAGATTAAATCATAGTCCCTGCCCCACAGAATTTATACTTTATAAAATATGGAAACGTGTGGCTTTTGGTTATGCTATTGAATAAGAACAGGATTCTTGGTCCATGTAATTCTAATTAGATATATTTCAAATTTCAAATTTATTAGCGTAGCTGAAGCCATTGCAAAAAAGGAAAATTAAATTGCCAACAATGGCAAGCATATACAGTTTAGGTGACACATAATATAATAAAAAATGACAGTAAAACAATAAAGCACTATTAGCTTTATATCACCTGAGAATCTTAACAACCGTTTAGTCTAGTTTAAAAGTAATGAAGTTCTCTCTGTCATGAAAGGCGGCAAGCAGGTATGACATTACAGCCTGTGTTGTTGCAGGCGTTTTATCTAGCAAAAGATATCTCACTATTTCCAAGGGGGTTCTGCCTGGGAGACGGTCCAGGATCTTGGCCAACCAGTTGACCCTGAATTTATCATAAAGATGACAGTGGCACAAAATGTGTCCAACTGATTCCGACTCTAAGTTATCAAATGGGCAGGTTCTCTGACGGTATGGCAGCCCCCTGTATCTCCCCTCCAACACCCCGGAGGGCAGTGCATTAAGTCTGGCACACACAAACATATATTTTCCTAAATGGACACATAGATAGTAGATAGTTGGCCGGCGCCAGGGATCAGGTCAATATAAAGTGCCAGCGACCAACAAGTAGAAATAGTAGCAAAGTCCTTCTGTCTACTGAGGTCAATTAATCTGGCAGATATTTCGGCTTTAGCAGCTCCCAACCCTTTTGACAGCAGTCCCGGGATTGAAAGACCCAGGGTGCGGATCTTAGCTGTTACTGTCTCGCTCCAAGTGCTGACGTAGGGGTCGTCTCGCAAAAAAGAAAGTAGACCAAGGCCGGAATTTTGAGGAAGGTTAATGTGGAGCCATAGACCAATGGCCTGTTTCCAAGGCTCATTATTCCAGAGAGTCTGGCCCGTCTCCAGTCGGATAGCTGCTGCGGGCACGCTGCTGGGAACCTTTAACAAAGAACGCAAGTATTTAGCCCGCAGGATGTTTAAATCATACGGGCGATGAATAGCCCAGATGGCAGCACCATACAGAAGCTGGGCTTTGCGTCCAATACCCTGAACGCCAGCAACAAAAATCCGCCTTCCTTCTTGTGGAAAAAGCGCAATATGGCTGAAATACAGCTGCTGGCCTGTGCGCTGACTAAGTTGAAATGATGGTTCCACTTGAGGGAGGCCTGGAAAAGTATGCCTAGATATTTGTAGGAGTGGACCTGGGCAATGGGGAACCCATTAATCGACCACCTAAAAACTTTTTTCGCCGTCCCAAAAATCATAACCTTGGTCTTAGTATAGTTAATGTTGAGGTTGTTAAACTCGCAATAGTTGGCTAGTGCAGTAAGCTGCCTCTGCAAGCCAACCCTAGTTTGGGAAAGGATGATGGTGTCATCCAATTTGATATATTGAAAAGACTGTGTGTGTGTGTGTGTGTGTGTGTGTGTGTACGCATGCATGGCAGAGGTGCAATGATCAGCCCCTATGTGCACCACTGCATGGTCTCTGCCCTAACACAAGATGGAGTTATGGAACTGCTAATGCTATGGTTTAACTTTTATATACTGTCTAAGGAGCGTTTCAAATTCAGTTATCTGACACCTGGTTCTGGTTCCTATCCCCAAAGTGCTGAGCAGAGATGAGGGAGTGTACACAAGGATAGGGAATGGATCCATGTCACAGATCCATGATTTCCCTCCTCATCTTGAGCATCCTCAAGCGCCCTCACCTCAAGTTGTCCATCCCAGACTCCCCCACCTATCCCAAATTGCCTGCTTCAGGGTCCCTGGGCACCCTCTGGACCACCCAGGTCTCCATGTCCACCTGCTGCAAAGGCCTGCCTCTGCCTCAATCTCCTACCCACCCTGCTTACCCTAAGAGGTTGCTGCTCCTTCATCCACTCAACCGCTCTATGGACCTGCCTCTCCTCCCCGGTCAAATCCCCACTGACGTCAAGGGCCTTCACTCACCGACTTGGAAGCCCTGCGGGTGTCCTTCTTCCCCAGCCTGCTCCCTCCAAGGTAAGGAAGCAGAGATGGGGATGTGAAACAAAGAACAGGAGATGGAGCCATGTCACAGATCCATGATCTGGACCCTCCTCATACTGAGTGTGTCCAAGCACGCCCACCTCAAGCTGTCTGTCCCAGTACTCCCCACTAATGTCAAGCAGACTGCTTCAGAACCCTCCCCCCCAGGGCATGCTTTGGACCCCTTGCCTGCTCCCTCTCCTCAGGACTCCTCCCACCAGACCCGGTATCACCCTCCCTCCAGCCCAACCTGGTAGCTTGCTTCCTCTCTTCCCCCTATTAGGGATGGGCGAACAGATCGCAGTTCGGGTTCGGCTGTTCGCTTCGGCTGTGTTTGGTTTGTCCGTTCAGTTCATCCATTTGGTTTGGTTGCGTTGGGTTCGTCCGTTCGGTTCGGCAGTTCGGCTAGTTCGCCGAGTTCAGGTTCGGCTGTTTGCTTCGGTTGTCCGAAAAGGCCGTTCGGTTAGGCCGTTCGGCTGTTCGGTTCGGCCATTCGGCCAATCGAGAAATGTTGTTATGGGTGGTTTTATGTTTTTTATATGGTTTTTTGGTTTTTTATTGGGTTTTATATGGTTTTCTTTTGTTTTTTATTTGATTTTTTTGTTTCTGTATGGGGTTTTAAATTTTTTTTTAATCTAATATTATATCTATCTATCTACACTAAATCTAACTGCTATTAACTATTCTAAATGCTATGAACTAAATGGATTATCTAATAAGTACACAGACCTACTCCTACAAACACTAAAAC
>QEPC01014667.1:1412711-1450569 GCA_003113815.1 Sphenodon punctatus
GGAATCACAAACAGAAGAGGAGTCTGTAGTGAAATACATACATTACATACTCAATGAGTCTGTACAGTGCATAACACAAGGTTTCAGTTTATGGTTTAAGTTTTATTTCATTACAAAACTGAAATGAAACTTAAAGCAATCTAAAAATCCTACTCAACGCCTGCTATTCAGGAACAGTGACTAGCTCAGAAGGTGTTGGGAAGGGGGGAGGCAGATAATTAGTTTCGTTTCTTGCAAGCCTCTCCACCCCTGGTGCCTGGAAGTCTGCTCCTCAGTGACTGACATCTCCCTGTCATGTTTGACCTTCCAGTGAACCCTTTTTTGCCACCCGAACTCACCCGAACGCGATCCAAACTGACCGAACTGTTCTGCCATTTTGCCGTTTGGTGTTCGGTTTGTTCGGTATGTTCGCGTTCGGGTTTGTGTTCGAGTTCGATCGTCCGAACAGGCCGAGTTCGGGACGAACTCTGAACTGCTGAACCGCGTTCGCCCATCCCTACCCCCTATGCAGCCTGTTCCCCACAACCCCTTTGCACCCCCTATTCCTCCACCTGCTCCCTGTACCCCCGGCTAGCTCCCACAGCCTACTACTCCCTGCACTTTGCCAGCTCCCTCAGCCAGTAATCCCAGACTTGGGATGAGCACTCCCTCTGCCCTACCTTCCCAACATGGCCACAAACCTGCCCCAAGATACACCATCCTCCCCCACACATCCCAGTTCCCAAACACCCTACTAAATCTAAACAATCTGTTGCTGCCCTAAATCAAAATGAACGGAGTTACGGAACTGCTAACGTTTATGGTTGATATACTGACCAAGTGGCATAAAATTGATAAAGTGCCAGAAACTGACAAAAATAATGGAATGTGCCGGAAAATGATAAAAATGGATGGAAAGTTTCGGAAATGACAAATAACTGAAAATAACTTTGTGGCTCCATCCACATTCAGCTATTGTCTTCCTTATGAGGGTACAGGAGCATCTACATATAATAACCTCTTCATGTATATCCTATACCTTGAATATTGTGTGCCGTTCTAGTCGCCCCATCTCAAAAAAGACATAGTGGAACTAGAAAAGGTACAGAGAAGGGCAACAAAAATGATCCAGGGTATGGAACATCACCCATATGAGGAGAGACTTGATAGGTTGGGGCTCTTCAGCTTGGAAAAGAGACGGCTGAGAGGAGATATGATAGAGGTCTATAAAATCATGGCTGGTGTGGAACTTGTAAACAGGGAACTGTTATTTACCCTCTCAACTAGTACTAAAACTAGGGGACACTCCATGAAACTCACAGGTGGCAGAGTAAAAACAAACAAAAGAAAGTATTTTTTCACTCAGCATACAATTAGGTTGTGGAATTTACTGCCAGGGGAGATGGTCAAGGCCAGCAGTATAGCTGAGTTTAAAAGAGGTTTGGACAAGTTCCTGAAAGATAGTTCCATTAGCAGATATTAGCCAGATAGGATTGGGGAACAAAACCCTTTCATGTCGGGAGCCTGGGGATGACCCACAGGGAATAGCTAGCATGGTGACCTGTTGGGTGCTTCTTCCAGGCCCCCGTGATTGGCCACTGTCCGAGACAGGATGCTGGGCTCGATGGACCATTTGTCTGACCCAGTATGGCACTTCTTATGTTCTTATGTTCTGCACCGATGCCCATTCTCTTCTGTCTGAGAGGGAAGAGGGACACTGTAACAGGTTGGATGGGTCTGGTTTGACACTGGAGCTCTGTCTACCGGGCAGTGGAGTGAGTGTAATCGCAGGCTAAGACTGTACGACTGAAGTCAAAGACTTTGGGCTTGCTTAGTGGGGGATTCACAGGGTACCTGACTGAGCATACTTGGGGGAAATATAAACCCCAGACTCAGTCTGGAGGTTGGCGACAGAAGGAGCTTTCTGCAGGAGTTCTCTTCTCCAACCAGAACAGCATGTTGGATTCAGAGACTTGCCTTAACTGAATAGCACTCAGCTGCATTCAGGAGGAGCCACAGGAGTTGCTACTCAGGTGGGACGTGTCCTGCTAAGGGCTATCAGGACTTTACTGACTCAGAGGGTCTTAAGACTTATAAGGGCTTTAGCCCTACATGAACTATAAAAACTCGCACTACTGGTGGTGGTAGGCCTGGCTTTAGAGGAAGTTGGAGGCCAGGAACCCACTCCTTCTTCATGGGTACTTAAGGAAAGGGACACTACTTACCCCAGGATCATACCCTTGGTGGATAGTTATAGAGATAACTACCCGCAGTATCTACTGTATAAAGGGCTAGCGTGTGCTGGGGGATTGAGCTAAGTTCCCCAAGACCCTGCTGGTCCCCCCTGCTACACGTTGTGGTGGCAAATGTGGGCAATGGCCCCTAGTGTTAATGGTGAAAATTAAATTTTGTGTTAAAATTGTTATGTTGTTCTGCCATTTTGAGTTAGTGCCATTTTGCTTTCAACCACTGTTTTGTGAATCATGGCCTTTGGTTTATTGGAAGGTGGAATAGTAATGTGCTTGGTGTTGCATTATACTGTGCCAAAAGGAAGTACTTTAGTAAGATCATGGAGGAAGCTAGTGGAGCTGCAGAAGTAGACCACTCAGAGGTTTGCAGGCTCTGTAAACTTTGACAGAGCAAATTAGATTAGGACAACTCCAGGTCGAGGTGGTCCAGCAGGACAGGGGTCCTGGGAATTTGGCCCGTACTCGAATGTCACAAGAGGATGACCACAAAGTCTATCTGGTGATGTTTGAGAGAGTAGCCACAGAAGCCCAGTGGCCTAGGCCTTCCTGGGCTGCCCACTTGGCCCCATTTCTTACAGGAGAGGTGCAAGTAGCCTATAGGGGCTTTAAATGACCAGAAGGCTGGGGATTACAATAAAGACTGGGATGCTATATAAAAGCAATTGGGCATCTTGGAAGAGACATATAGAGTCCAGTTTAGATTCTTGAAATTTGCTACAGATACCAAACTGCAAGCTATCAGTCAGAAACTCTTGGATCTGGCTAAGTGCTGGTTAAAACCGGAGACCTGCACTATAGACCAAATTGTAGAGCAGGTAGCACTTGACTAGTTTCTGCACATCCTTCTGGCCCGCATGCAAACATGGGCATGCCGAATGAAACCAGACACCCCAGAGAGAGCTATGGGTATGGTAAAAATGTATCAACTTATCACACCTGACTGGGTCCCTATGGGGAATAGAAATACAGGACCCAACACAGGACAGGCACAAGGAAATCCCTGTAAAAGCTGGTTGGAGACCAGGAATAAAAGGAGGTTGCATCCAGGGCCAGCCCCAGCAGCCTCAAATACTCATGTAGCAGACATGGTAGAATGGGTGGAAGTTGTTCTTGTCCCTGGCTATGAACATCCAGCAGGGTAATTTGTTTTAGATGCAGAGGGATGGGACACATTCAACAGGACTGTCCTCTCATTGAGTGCGATCATGCTTGGGGTCTTTATGTTTTGATGGCCCGTTTTTCCCCATCAAGCCAACTGCTGAAGAGGTTTATGAGGTGAGTGCAAATCTAGGGCCAATTTGTAATGGCACTGCTAGATTACGACTCTAATAAAATACTGATCCATGCAGAACTGGTTAAGCTACAATGGATTACCTCTGGTGAAAAGGTAAATCTGCAGTGTATGCATGGAGATAGGTGAGCGTAGCACCGGTCCTGGTGAGGGTCCGTCAGAGAGATCACCTGGTGCGGGTTGGCGTGATACCCACTCTGCCATGGCTAGTTATTTTGGGCTGGGATTGGGAAGCTTTTGACAATGAGTGCATGGTCATCAATTCCTCTTTTAGGAGGAGATCTGTTAAGGCTTCTGAGCACCAAGACCTGGGACAAGGGACCGACCATAATAAAACCCCACATATGGGAAAGGATATCCAGAATGATCAATCAGGGGGGATCTGCCCAAATAGTAGCAACTACCTGGAGGTGTAAGTGGGAAGGGGACATCTAGATGGGTGAAGATGGTGGATTTGCCCTATCTCAGGAAACAGCAAACCAAGCTGTTATAAGACACAGTGATAGCAGCTGTCAGCCAGACTCTAAAGGAAGAGAAGGGAAAGAAAGCTGCTACCAAACCAAGCCCATAGGGAACTCTAAGGTAAAAAGGAGGATACAGGTCGGTTGTCATGGGATTGGGGACTCACTACCCCACTCTAGGCGGTTGTGACTCTGTTTCCTTGGCTTGCAGCTCCCACTGGATCAGCTCTCCCTCTAGAACTGCAATGGGGGAAGCTTCTTGTCACCTTTTCAGCCTCAGAGTTTCCCAGCACAGACTCTTTCCCTCTAGGTTTGCCTGTGTTTGTAAACACAGAATTAACCCAAACTGTGTCTGGCCAATGTTAGCATTAGGAATTCCACTGGACCACACTAGGTTCAGTTAAAAGAAGTTTAATGAATACATCATGAATAAGCATGCAGTACAAGATTTTACTTGAGTGCAGAAATCAAAATAACAGAATCTATAATGCATTCCTATCTGCACTTGAATTCTCCTAACTTAGGCTTATCCTAATCAAAGTCCAAGGATATTCCTGTTCATTTCACAGCCAGAGGTGGAAAGCTTGGCTGGGTACAAGTCTTAGGGTTTCCAACAGATTAGTCCTTACTTCATAGCTTATTTAGTGCAGCCCTTTTCTGGCTGGTAAGATGTGATGTCTCCCTCCTCTCGATGGTTCTGGAATTGCCCTTAAGTACCTTGTCAGAGTTCTTTGTCTCCTTTTCCCACCTAGGTGCGTTGTGGCTTTCTGCATGTAGGCTAGGATCAAGTCCATTAGCAAGTCAATGGCTGTTTGCTAGAAAGTGCCAGGCAGTTTCTGGTTGTGCAGTTTTATTCCTGTCATGACTGAGCAGTTCTCAGTTTACATTGGTTACATGAAGCAAGTTTTCAGTTCTCAGCTTAGATCATATACATGTCATAACATTTTCCTTTACATATTTGTTATACACATGGTCTTCATGTACCCTAATATCTCTTCATAACACCATTCTCTGGTGCAAGAGACCAAGACTAAGGCCGTTTTCAGACGAGCGAGGCGGCGCCTGCGCTTGTTTTACAAAACAGCCGGCAGTCCGTTCTACATGTGATGCTGCTACCGAAAAAGCGCATGCACCGGTGATGCGCATCCATTTCCGGCCACGAACTGACCGGGTTGGTGATCGAGGCTGGTCATACGCAGCCGGAAATGGATGCGCATCGCCGGCGCATGCGCTTTTTCAGTGGCAGCATCACGTGTAGAACGGACTGCCAGCTCTTTTGAAAACAAGTGCGGGCACCGACGCGCTCGTCTAAAAACGGCCTAAATTTGAGCCCCTGTTAACAACTATACAGGCCTGCCCAGCCAAACAGACCTGTTGTCTAGGGCCTCAACTTGTGTTAATCTAGCAGCCTTCAGATGGGTCATGGGACAAGGTAATTATCCATTGCCCCAGGAGACTGCAGATGTATTGGGGGGCTTCTTTAATAACTGCCCTGCAGATCGACTGGTAGACCTACAGGACCAATCCAAAATGGCAAAGGTGTGCCATTGCATTTGGTATGATTTGAATGTCTATGGGATGCCGCTGGGTCTGGAAACATAGGAAAGACCACCGTCCCAACTGTGTGTGGACCCTGGGTTTGCCACACTGAGTCGACCCTGAACGGTTGTCAAAAGAGGCTGCCAAACCTACCGCTTCTTGTGAGAAATGGCGTTCTTGATGTTTAAAAAAAGTGGGGAGTGGTCGACTGTACACATGGAGGTTTCTAGGCGCTGTGTTTTGGTTTTTCTTTTTCACTGGTTGCATTTTTGGTGTTTGTTCTTCAGCCCTGGTAGTTTTTGTTGGTGGCCTTCTGTTTTTGGCTGCAACAATGAATATTTAACCATTCCAGGCGGCTTGGCAATACTCTATCACAGAGTTGCACCCTGCAGTGACTTACCCGACATTGTATTCTGGGCCAGATTCTACAAATACTCAAGGGTGTCCTGTTACAAAGGGTTTGTTTGTATGTTATGTAAATATGTAAGGAAACTACAGGATATTGTACTTCATGGTATCATTGAATGTGTGAACATTCAGGATATGTGGTTAGCTACCACATGCTTCCTGTCTCCAGAACAATTTCCCCTTATGAAAATTCACACATTAACATTAGTGTGCCCAGGAGTAGTAGTTTCTACAAATTACTCTTAAAAATATTTGTGAGCAATAACAACCCTGAAGAGGAGTCTGTGTAGTGGCAGATAACCACACTGTCAAAGTCTCAGGCCAGGGTCAGGGGTAAGGGTTGCAATAAGAGACCACCAGAGGAGCCACGGTAAACCAGAGCCAGCCAAATCAGGAGTAGGAAGCCAAGGAGCAAGGGTAGAGTCAGGAGCTAGGTAGTTAGGTAGAGTATTTTTATTTATTTATTTTATTTTATTCAGCTTTTATGCTGCTCCCTCCTGCCACAGGCAGCTTGGGGCGGTGTACAACAACAAAACACATAAAACATCTAAGAAAAATTTAAAAATAATACATAAAAGCAGCAATAACACCCCATCTAACAACCCACCCTCCCCTTCCCCCTCCCCAAAGGCCAGGCGGAACAGCCAGATCTTACATTGTCTACGAAAAGAGGGGAGGTCTGCAGACAGACGGACCTCCGACGGGAGGGCGTGTGGCCACCAAGAATGCCCTCTGCATGGTCAACACCTGAGACACTCGGGGGATGCGCAGGAGGGCACTCCCCGATGACCACAGGGGCCGATCCAGAACCAAGGGGTTGAGGCAGTCTCTGAGGTATGTCAGGCCAAGGCTGTTTAGGGCTTTAATGGTAAGCACCAACACCTTGAATTGGGCCCGGTACATCACTGTCAGCCAGTGCAGAGAACGGAGCACAGGTGTTATGTACTCATGCCGGCCCATCTCAGTCAGGAGATGGGCCGCCACATTCTGCACTAGCTGCAACCTCTGAGCTGTCACCAAGGGTAGCCCCACGTAAACCGTGTTGCAGTAATCTAGTCTCGAGGTACTAAAAGCATGGATGACTGTGGTAAGATCGGCATCTGTGACCTACGACTTCAGTCAACGCACCAGATGTAATTGGCGAAATGCTCCTTTCGCCACAGTCATCACCTGGGCATCCAGGCGAAGTTGTGGGTCCAGGGGCAGACTTGAGCCACCAAGGGGGGAAGGACCCCATCAATGATGGAGGTCCCTCCCACCTCCTGCTTTTCCTATAACCATCACCTCCGTCTTGTCGGGATTCAGTTTCAGTCGACTTGCCTGCATCTAATCCCCCACAGCTGACAAGCATCAGGTAAGCAACGAGACTTCCGGGCCTGAGTCCGATGAAAAAGAGAGGTATAGTTGGGTGTCATCAGCATATATACGTTGAACAGGAGTGGGGAAAATATTGATCCCGCTGGGACCCCACACATGAGATTCTGAGGAGATGATGAAAAATCACCCAAGACCACAAGCTGAGGTCTTCCGGCCAGGAAAGAGCGGCACCACTCAAGAACGCTACCGCCCACCCCGGCCTGGTCCCACAGGTGAGCCACCAACAGCTCGTGATCAACAGTATCAAATGCAGCTGAGAGATCTAATAATACCAAATGACCCTGGTCTAATGCTCAGGAGAGGTCATCGACCAAGGCCACAAGCGCAGTCTCGGTGCCATAACCCGTACGAAGACTGTGAGGGATCTAAGAAACCAATCCTATCCAAATGCTCCTGGAGTTGCTGCATCACCACCTGCTCAATAACCTTCCCTAAAAAGGGAAGGTTAGAGACTGGCCAATAACTGGCTAGGACATCAGCGTCAGGAGATGGTTTCTTGAGCAGGGGCCGAACTACCGCCTCCTTCAAACAATTCGGCACCCTGCCCTCCCAAAGGGAGACATTGACCACCCCGCTAGCAGCAGTGCCAACGTCTCCTGGCTGGCCTTAACCAGCCAGGACAGGCATGGGTCTAGTTCACAATGGGTGGTGTGGACAGACCCAAGAGCATCACCCGCATCAGTAGGCGAGACACACTGAAAGTGATCCCACAAAACAGGACAGGACGGGGCTTCCTTTACCTCTGGCTCTTGTACTGCCATAACTGCAGCATCAAACCCGCTGTGAATCTGGGTGATTTTATCTGCAAAAAAGTCAGCAAACAAATCACAGTGAGTAGAAGATGACTCCAGAACCAGGCGGAGTAGGGCTTGAGATAGGCAGGAACAGGACGGAGCAGTGCAGCAGCAAGGTGGAAGCAAGGGCTGTTTTTAGACGAGATGCACCGATAGAGGTCCACCCATCCCACACCCAAGTGCCCATCTGAAGGTGGTGTTGGTGGGTGAGTGCACGCTTCCGTGACCCACGCACCACCCACCCATGCCCAGCATGGAGCATCGGGGGAAAATCCGGGATGTTACGTGCAGGAGCAGGCCAAATCATGTGTGGCTAGGGGTGCAACCCATCACACACCCATTCCAGCCCGTTTGATTTCCCGCCCCCTCACTGGACATGGGCGGACATTCCATGCAGCACACACAGACCTGCCCCCCCAGCCGTGTCCATTTAAAAACAACCAGGGAAGAGATGAAGTGTAAACTAGGAATGCAAGCCAGGTAGGGGTATGGTCGTCGCACTGAGCCGACACCCTCTGGTGTCTGTTGGAGCCTTATATATCAAGGGAGTGATGGCCCCCACTGGCAGTGGCCATTAGGGTGTGTTACTTGCTTCCAGCCAATCAGAAGCTTCAGAGGTGCAATGTGGGCTAGTAAAAGGTCCAGTTCCTCTTTTTACTGTATACCGCTAACTAAACTATGACATTATTTCTTTACAGGTCATTTATTTATTATCATATGGGTCACCTACCAATTTTTTTCACAATGCCTGAACTCTGTCCTTATTTATTTATTTTAATTTTAAAACTTCTACCCAGCTCCCTCCAGTGTTATGGCAGCTCAGGGCGGCTTACAAAACATTTAAAAACCATTAAAAATACAAGAAAGGGTTACTAAAACAACAAAACCAGTAAAAAGAGATAAAACCACTGGCAAAGAAACCAAAACCCCACCCCCACTCTCATTTCCCCCCTCCCCCCAAAGGCCTTTACATGTGTAGACATTGTATAAACTTTATACAATGAAATTCTTACAATGAAAGTTTACACAACTTTATACACTTCAAAGACTTATACAATGAAATTCTGTGCAAAAGGACAGAGTTAAGGCGTGGTGAAAAAATTTCGTAGGTGACCATATGATAATAAATAAATGACCTGTAAAGAAATAACGTCATCGTTTCGTTAGTGGTATACAGTAAAAAGAGTAAGCATGTATGGTGATAAAGTACATGTGTTGTGTTGTGTTAATGCTGATGTTATGTTATGCAGTATAGATAACGAAGTGTAAATAATTTCCAAGATTTTTGGCGTTTATGTTTTATTACATTGTATGTTGTTAAATGTGTTGTTTTTTTTTCATGTAAGTGTAATTTATTTTTATGTTGTTTGGCATTTCAGTTTTGGTAAACTCACATTTTGTAAAATGTTTTTTGAAAGGTAAGTTGTTTTTTTAAGAAATTAGAGTTGTTTAAGACCACCACTTGCGGACCAGGTTCTGTATTAAACACACAACAATTAGCTTTCCATTGCCAAAGCGCTTGCCGTTGAAACAGCTACAATATGCCTGAGCGGAGTCGGCCATTTCTCTCTTCCATGTCTACTACTTTGCCTTCAGCACTTTCTGCAGTCATTTTTCCAGGAAAGACACAGTTTGGGCAATCGGCTACTGCCGTGGTCATGTTTCAGAGGATGGGTGGGAGGTATTCAGTTCCTCATTCCTCCACTATTAAAAACAAAGAGACTGTGATTGCTAGGAGCCTGCATCCTGCATGAACTCCCCTGGGGTCTCACCTTCTGTTTGAGGGTGAGCTTGAATCTGTACATATACATCCGGCTCTTTAAGATGCTAGCAATCTCTGCTCTTGAGTGGCAATGATAGCCAAATGCAACCCTTAGCCATGGAGGGGGCATGGGGAGAGGGGGCTTGCATTGCTACCTAACTGGGCAGAAAAAGGCAAGCCATGCAACAGTGCCACAACTCACCAGTGAAGAAGGAATTTGGTAGCTCATGGCTTCTGATTCTAGATTTGCAAGCATTGGCTAGACTTCCAGCATGTCATGTACCCCAGAACGGGTTGGCTGGCTGCATCTTGGAAATTAAGGGGCTGAATTCTCTTGGCCTTGTGGTGTAGGAAGTGTGGTAGCACAGAGTTACTCTCTCCATTTGTGAGTTGTCCTAAACCTGAGTTTGGCAATGGAATAAGGTTGCCAGATCAGATTATTCAAAATAAGTGGCGTTCTGGAGCTGTGGGGTGCTGAAAGAAGGACATCTGTTACGTTCTATGGAGTTGTGCAACTCTGAAATAAGGAATGACCATTGTGTCCGGTGGAACTGTGGGGTTCTGAAATAAGAGACATTTCCTTAAAAAAAGGGTCATGTAGCAGCCTTGGGATGAAGTGCGGTAGAAGTGGCAGCACCAGCACTACTGTGATCATGGGAGAGAGCCCCACATATGTACCTCTCTGATACAGCGTGCCAGACTTTGGTTCCTCCTCCTGTCCCCCCACATCGGTTTCCTTACACTTGGCAGCCTTGTAGGAGTGGAATTGGGGGGGGGGGGGGGGGGGGGGGGGGGGGGGGGGGGGGGGGGGGGGGGGGGGGGGGGGGGGAGGGTTGCATTTATGGAATTCCTGTCTGCAACAGCAATGCAGTTGTTTTAGATTAGCGTACAAATAGACATTAGTGTAATACATCTGTTGTTAATCCATGTCTTGGTGGAAGAGAGATGCCAACACATCCTTTATTAGGCACGTCGATCCTATAATGTCCTTTCCCTTGCTCCTTTTGTCTTCTATCTGAGCATATAATGGGTTCCAGGATGTCTTTTATTTCACTATGTGACCATGTTTCCTCATTTCTAACTGAGCAAGACATAATGGATTCCAGGATGTAATTTATGTCATTTTGGAATATGACACTGCCCTATTAATTCTAAACCTTTCTGACAGTTTTTAGCGAGTCAGTTGTCTTTCCTGTTCTCTCAAATTCTTCTTTACTGATCTGACTGGCAGAGATGAAGTTGCATAGTCAGACCATTACGGAGAAGGTGTAATGGGCCTGGCTGGTAGTAGCAGCCAAGGGGTCACAGGGCCCAGAGTGGGCCAATGGTGGGAGCAGGGAAGCGTGTGGTCAGGGAAAGGCTGGGTTGGTACTGCAAGATCCACTGATCATCTCTACCAAAGGGCAAACCAAAGGATGTGATTAGAAACCAAGCAGCATCAAAGATCAGGAACTCGGTCTGTCACACGGACGGGGGTAGACAGCCAGGTTGGTTTTATTGGTTGGCCCAGAAACAAGCATGAAGAGGCTCAGTGTCACAGGGTTCAGAAGCAAAAGGCCTGATTAGTCTAATTGCTCTGACAGGAAGAAGCTCTACAGGGAATGGCATCCATTCCAACTAGCTGTCTGTTGTAAATTAAGTCAATTGCATTATACCCTCCAACATTTCACAGGTGAAAATAGGTACAAGCCCTGGCCCCTTGGCCAATCAGCCCCGTTTCCTCAACTAATAAACTCCACCCTTCACACGCATACATGAATATGTATGCGCTCATACACTTGCTCTCTCTCACGGACTCTTATTCACACTCATGCACTCTTATTCACTCAGTGGATGTCTTGAGATGGACACCTGCTCTGCCTCTGCCCCACCTCACCCCTGGGTCACCTAGGAGTGAGGTAGAGTAGAAGCAGAGTAGGTGCTGCCTTCTCTGGACCCACTCTATGGACTGACAACCACTGCTGCTTTGTTTCCAGCCCCGGGGTGAAGGAGGATTGTTTGGGGGAAGATGGGCGGGTTGCAGGTGTTGGGGTTATGTGGGAGAGGCTGAGGAGAGGGGGTGGGGGCTTCAGGACTTGGAATGGGGGGGGTTGAATGGGGTGCAAGTGGGAGGGGCTAGGGGTGGAGGTGGGTGGGATGGGCTATGGGAGATGGAGTGAAAGGTGCAGGTGCCCAGGTGGGGTTGGGAGAGTTGGAGTGGGGGGATTTAGGGGCTCAGAAAGATGGAATGGGGGTTTGCAGGTGGGATGGAGTGGGGTGCATGAGGGTTGGGTAGGGGAAGATAGGGTGCAGGTCGAGTTAGGTGAGAGGGCTGGGGAACATGAGTTTGGGGACTGGCTTGCATATGAGTGGGGCTGGGGTGAAGAAGGGTTTCCTGGAGGGAGATGGGGTTGCATATGGAGTTAGATGGGAGGGGCTAGGTAGATTGGTTGGGGGTTGCAGGGGGAGAGGATGGACTGTAGGAGGATGGGTTGGGTGGGTGCCAGGTGAAAGAGAATGTGGGAAGACGACATTTGCAGTAGTAACAGATTGGGCATGTGTACCCATGCCAGCTGAGCATGCCCTCTGCAAGTGAATCTGTTCAGGGAAGGCTTTTCCCCTGCTCCGTCACGTCCTCAGGTACCGTCCTACCCAAAGATTGACTGCACAGAGCTCCCTGGGCAGCAGAGCCAGGCAGAGGCAAGGGAAGTGCGCTTCCCACTCTGACTATCCATGTACGCCCAGCAACTCCCCACCACACCTCAACCCCAGCGGTTGACTTCCGGCTCTCAGCCCCAGCAGGCCTTGGGCTTAGGCACAACCACTAGAGGTGTGCACCAGGGGTCCATGTCATTTTTAATTTTCATTTCTCATTTTCATTATTTTAATCTGTCATTTTCATTTTCTTAACTATGAAAATGTTGTGTTTTTCTTTTGTTTTCATTTTCCTTTGGTTTTGATAAAAGGAATCTATTTTAGAAGCAATTGAATGTTGTGATTTTAAGAACATTTTTGGCTGTATCTTTTTTGTGTTTCATTATATTTGACTGGCACTTGCAGAGATTGTACCTCCAATGAAGGCATTGAGTGTCCCAAATTCCAAAAATATTGGATAAAAGAATCCAATTTTATAAGCAGTTGAATTATATTATTTTGAAAAAAATCTTTATACATTATCAGCTGTAACTTCTTTGCCTCACATGTAGATGAGACATGGAAAGCTTAAAGCCCTTCCCTTATTTATGACCTCTGCCAACTTTCAGAAAAATTGGATAAAGGGTCCTGGTGGTATAAGCATCTAACTTATAAATGTATGTCTGACTGTAACATCTTTGTAGTCCAATCAGTATACATGAAATATGGCACAGCTATATCTCACACTTTCATGATCATTTCTGCCAAATAGGAGAAAGATTATTTATTTATTTATTTATTTGTTCAATTTATACCCCGCCCCTCCTGAAAACAGCTCTGGGTGGCTTCCAGCAATAAAAACAAATACAATATATAAAACCATTTAAAACATATAAAATATCAAATATTAAATATTAAAACAGGGCCTGGGATATATAAAACCAAATAGGGTAGGGGAGATAAACCATTAACCCACCCACCCCCCGTCCCCAAAAGCCTGGGCGAACAGTCAGGTTTTGTATCTTTGCCGAAATGTCAAAAGGCCTGGGGCCAGGTGGGCCTCCTCTGGAAGGGAGTTCCAAAGACGCAGCCCGGCCACCAAGAATGCCCTCTCCATTGTGGCCCTCCACTTAACACGGGGGACCTCCAAGAAGGCACCCCCGGCAGACCGAAGGAGCCTCTCCGGGGCGCGGAGGGCGAGGCGATCCCTGAGGAATGAGGGGTCGAGACCATGAAGGGCTTTGTAGATCAGTACCAACACCTTGAACCTGGCTCGGCACGCTATCGGCAGCCAGTGCAGAGCCTGGAGCACAGGTGTTATGTGCTCCCGACGACCCATCCCCGAAAGGAGGCAGGCCGCCACATTCTGCACTAGCTGCAGCCTCTGAACCAGGCATAAGGGAAGCCCCACGTAGAGCGCGTTACAGTAGTCCAGCCTCGAGGTGACGAAAGTATGGATGAGGGAGGCCAGGTTCGGGCGGGAGATGAACGGACACAGCCTCTGTACCAGATACAACTGGNGAGCCAGTACCTCCCTCGCTCTACCCATCACCATCACCTCCATCTTATCAGGATTGAGCTTCAGTCTGTTCTGCCGCATCCAATCCGCCACAGCCTCCAAACATTGGGAAAGTAATGCGACAGCAGATGAAAACGAGAGGTACAGCTGAGTATCGTCAGCATATTGATGGCATCGCACCCCGAACCCTCTCACGATCTCCCCCAGTGGCTGCATATATACATTAAATAATAGCGGAGACAAGATTGAACCCCGCAGAACGTCACAGGTCAAGGCTCGGGGGCTTGATGTTTCAGCCCCCAGCACCACCCGCTGGCTTCTCCCTGAGAGGAATGAGCAGAACCACCCTAGGACAGTCCCATCCAGACCCCCCCAAGTCTCGCAGCCGTCTCAGCAGCAGCCCATGGTCCACGGTGTCAAATGCGGCTGAGAGATCTAGCAGGATCAACAATGTTGAACATCCTGCATCCATCTCCCGGTGGAGATCATCCACCAAGGCCACCAACCCTGTCTCTGTACCATAGCCGGGGCGGAACCCAGATTGAAAAGGGTCCAGGAAACCAACGCTGTCCAAATGCACCTGGAGCTGCAGTGCCACTGCCTGTTCAATAACCTTCCCTAACCATGGCCTGGCTAACATTTGGCCAATTACGCACCCACCCCAACTGCTTCAATAGCTACGTCAGTGGATTAAACATCAATTTTGGACATATCTTCTGTTAAAAAAAAAAAAAAGAAGACAAGAACATGATGGAAAGGGAAATTTGTACCACAATTTCATTGTACAAGAGACATGGAACCAGACAATATGTCAGGGACCTGAGAGCTGATCCACAACTATGAAGCCAAGAAGCTGGAGCTGAGTCAGGGTCAAAAGCAAGACTGGGAGCAGTTGGCCAGGGTGGTCTGAGGTGATGCTGGATGTGGCATGGTTCGCTTCACTGAGGCTGGTCCTCTGAGCCCAATCTCCCTAGGACAGAAGCTTACCCTCATCCACAGAAAGAATGAGCTCAGGAGAAGGGAGCTGAGATGAGGCCATGAACTTGAGGACGGGGTGGATCTCTGTGACCTAGATCTGTGATCAGCAGGGTTCCTAGTTTTCTCTTTGCAATGGAAAACCAGAAAAAAACAGATTTTGCTTTTTTCAGACAATTTTGCAGAAAATGGTGAAAACTGACAGGCGTGGAAGGAGGACACAGCGAGCACGGGGCAGCGAGGACGCAGAGTGGAGCTGAAGGGAAGCAACCTGAAGGCATGTGCTGTGGAGGGGTGGGGCTCTGCATTTGGAGGGGTGCCACAAACCTGCTGTGTGTTGGGAGGGCAGGGGAACTATGAATTGGGGTAGTCAGGTCTTCTGGACCTTGGGAAGAGGGCACAGGAGGTGGGCCTAATTGGGCCTATAGCAACTTCCCCAAGTGCCAGTCTCTCTATGGTTCCCCTTTCTGGTTGGCAGAGCGGACTGGACCCAGGCTGGGAGGATGAGGCATTGAGCACAGGGCAGTGGAGGGGAAGTAACCTAAAGGCATGTGCTGTGGGGGGAGGGGCTCTGCATTTGGAGGGGGGCCACAGACCACAAGGTGGTTTTTTTGGACTGTTGGTGGGACAGGTAGCTGCAAAATTGCATAAAAATGAAAATATTGCAATAAAATGTGGTGTTCAAACTCATACCTATCTATATTGTGGTAAGCAAAAGTCAACTAGCATTTACATTTAATCACAGAAAATGGAGATTTGGGGGTTTTTAATCAGAGAATTTGGTTTTTTTATCAGAGAATTTCCAATTTTTTGTCATGGAACTAGAAACCCTGGTGATCAGGACCCTCCTGTTTCTTTCTTCTCGCTTTGTGGGCATATATGCACATGGCCCTCTCTGGGCTGGCCCACCCAGGCCATTACTTAGCTTGAAGGACCTTCTCAAGTTTTTTGGTCTTTCACAGACTTTCCAACTGGCCTGAACTCCCAGGTCCTTTCTTTTACCTGAAAGACCGGCTCTCCAGAGTCCCCAAAGGAATCGCTGTCCTCTTTTGAGTTCCTCAAGTAGGGATGGGTGAACAGAACTGAGTTCAGAAATTCGGTTCGGTTCGGTTCAGTTCGGAAATTCGGTTCTGTTCGGTTTAGTTCAGAAATTTGGTTCAGTTTGGAAGTTCGGTTCGGTCGACCGAAATATTCAAGTTTGATCCGAACTCTGAACTTCCGAACAAAGTTCGGAAATTCAAACCCCATTGAACTAAATGGAATATTATCTTTTAAGGATGAGTGAACAGAGCCGAGTTCAGAAATTCGGTTTGGTTCGAAAATCGAGTTCGGTTTGGAAGTTCGGTTCGGTCGACCGAACTGCTCAAGTTCGGTCCGAACTCCCAATTTCCGAACCGCGTTCACCCATCCCTATCCTCAAGGAATCTTCCCCTGGCTTGTCTCTCAGACTTCACCTTGAGTGTACAGTTTCACTCTGTCCTCAGCTTATCAAGCCCCAGTACAAAATAACTTGGGCAGGATGCTGCTGTGATAACTTCTGATGTGCTTCTAGATTAGACTGAGCAGCTGCACTTGAACTGTGGGAATGGAGCCTGAAGATTTTTGTCCTTGAAATTTCCAGAAAAATATATATTTTTTCTTTTCCTTTTCCCCCTTTTTCTTCTTTCTCTGTATGCTTTGGTCTTTCTGTCTTTCATCCCTCAAACTCCAACAGAGATGGAGAAACTTAATTTACCTCATGCTGTTTCCCTGCCCCTCCCTTGCTGCTTCTGATATGTGTCTGGGTACAGACATTTTGAGCCGTCAGGAATGGGGCCGAGGGAATAAAGCAGTGGAAGTTAAAACTATCCTTTCCGTTCCTCAGTTAATCAAAATTTTAAGTCCCTCTTTAAAGTCTGGTTTTAAGCAGACAAACCAAAACTTTACATTTGATCTTTCGGCAGAGTTCATGAACTAGTTGCTAGCAGTAACTAAGATGTTAGACAAGAGGGAATAGCGTTAATAAAATAAATTGCTGACTCAGGGCGGCCAGATAACTCAGACTGATGAGTTATTAAGTTTGACATCATGTTTTATTTATTTCTCCCCCTGTGCTCAGCTGTCTCCTACTTATAGACTCTGTCTGCCACAGAAGCAGAGTGTAGTTGAAGGCAATACCATGTCATGCCGTTAGCACACAAGGATTCTAGAGAGCTCTCTGTTTGCAACCATTTAATGTGATAAATATAAACAACTAGAAATGGGGGAAATTTTCTGCAGTAAAAAAGGCAACATTTATTCTGTTTGATAATGAACAACGTGATTCCAACACATTTTTTAAAATTATTTTTTAAAATATTAGCTGTGGGGTTTTTCACAATAGATTTTCTGATTTCGCATTTATTTATTTGACCAAAATAGGATGGATTTTGATTTTCAGATATGTGCACTTTCTGTTTTTGTCCCCTGCATCCCAAATGCACTGAATATAGAAAATGTTCATTTTTGAAAATCAGAGATTTCCTGTCTTGTGTTTGTGGCAAAATCCCCCTCAATTTTTAAGGAAATAAGAAGCAATTAGTAAATTTGTACTTTTAGTTTTCTTTGGAAGTAAAAATGCTATTTCCTTTTTGAACAATATGGCACAAAATTTATTTAGAATGGGAAGCTAAAAAGGGAATTCATTTCAGTAATGAGAACATGTCACAAACTAAAGGGCTGTGTAGTTTAAGTGTGAATAAGAGGGGGCATGAGAGAGGTACAGATGTAAATCAAAAACAGCACAAATATAGTCAGGCCCTTTTCAAACGGGCTGCAGTGGGTCCCCCGACCCACTGGGTGTGTGCCCGCGGTGGGTGAAGGTGGGTGTGCGCCTCCACCCACATTGACATTGGAGCCCATTGCTCTGTTTGTGGGTGATGGGTGGAAGTGAGTGGAAATGGGTGGAGCGCAGGAGCACACACACAACTCCACCAACCATGGGCGGTGTTCGCATGGGCGCCCCACCCACCACACACGTGTGTGGGTGGGGGGGTGCCTGTGTGAAAAGGCCCTTGGTTGGACCTTTCTAATTACTGGCAGAAGGAGCTGGCAAATGACATCAAAAGATCACTGATATTAAATTGAAAGAGCAACGTACTGCTGTGAATTATTGGTGCACTTCTAACTTCATTGAGGTCAGTGAATAAGTTGTCATTGATTTTAACAAAGTCAAGATTGTACTCTGTGAGTGAGTAACCTGTGGAATTCAGTGCCACAAGATGTCACTGAGACCAAAATCTTTGTGGAACTTGAGAGGCATTTATATGGACAATGAGAGCATCTCCAATTAACATTAAATAAGATACATCCTCATGCTTCAGAGGCTAGTCAGCTGCTAATTCACACGGATTATAAGGACACTTCCTTTTTAAGTGGGTATTGTATAAATACAGTACTGCAATGCACTCTGTGTGAGGCTGCCCTTGAAGACTGTTCGGGGGCTGCAGCTTGTACAGAGTGCGGCAGCCCAACTCTTGTGGGGGTGGGTTGTTGGGAACACATTACACCAGTGCTTAAGAGTCTGCAATGACTGCCTGTAGTATTCCGGGCACAATTCAAGATGCTGGGTATTGACCTATAAAACCCTAAACAGCTTGGGCCCTACATACCTGAAGGATGACTTCTCTTGTTATGTTCCTTCACGACCCTTAAGATCTGCCGAGAGTGCCCTCTTGCAGGTTCCATCATTGGCCCAGTTTTGTACAACTTGGTCCCACAGAGAGGCATTTTCAGGGACTTTCCCACAGTTTTTTTGCCTGAGCCCTAGTTTGAATGTCTTCCGGAGGCAGTGTAAGACATTTTTATTTGGCCAGGCATTTAATGGGCAGGGATAGGGGAAAGGAAAAAACTATATGGTATATCTATCTATATTATCTATATCTGTAATCTATATCTATCTAATCTATATCCTTAAACCTATATCTATTTTTATATATATATATACAGGGGGAGACACACAGGGGAAGGTAAAAGGTAAAATAAAGGGTATAAGGAAAGGTAAGGTTGGGGAAGATTTTAGTACAAGCACTAAATGTAGCTTGACACAGCAAGAGCTAACACAGAACAAGACTCAAACAGCCTGGCCCTGACAATATAAAGAGTTACAGTGCCCTCCCCAGAGCCCCCTGATTGGTTCTGGGAGGCAGGAGGCACTGAACAATCACAGGGTGCCATTCAACTGCCTTGGACCTGCTTGTGTTGCTCATTGGCCAGTGATCATCCATCAGATCCTCCCCCCCCCCCCCCACATCACAGGCCCAGTTCAAGATTTCAACACTGTTTCTGGCTCTGAAATATCTGCTTCCTCCTCCCTCTCTCCACATTTCCCTCCAAAAAACACCTGCTGGGCTATAACTAAATCAGTAACGACTGTCATCATTGTTATTGATGTTGTTATTTATCTTCGTTATTGTTATTGCAATAACAATAACAAAAATGAGTATGTTGTTATCAATACAATGAAAACAAAGTGCACCCCCCTAGACTAGAAGAGCCATTAGTCTGGTCCATCTTGACAACTCTTATGGTCTTACTTGGAGACAATGGTTCTTTTTATACGGGCGACACCGATGCATGAACAGAACACCCAGAAATCTGGGTGTTCATGCGTGGGTGAGTCTCATGTAAATCCTGTGGCAAGGTGTGTGTGTGTGTGTGTGTGTGTGTTTCCATGAACACGTATGCACATCCACCTCCATCCGTCACCCAAGTACAGAGCAACCAGCAAAAACAGCGGTTGCTCCGTGCGTGTAGATGGGTGGAGGTGGGTGTAGATGGGTGTGCAGCTGTCTACACCCTCCCCCACCCACTGCACACAGACTGGCGCACACACGGACCCCTCCCCGCGCTGCGGCCCATGTAAAAAGGGCCAGAGTCAATTCGATATTGTTGGCCTAGAGAAGAGGATGATGTTACATGTTCTTCTAGCACCTCCTAGGATCATAGAGTTCTTTGCAAACTGTAGTGAGTTAAGCTTCACCGTGCTCTATGTGATCTGGGTGAGAGGAGGTGTTTGTGTGTGGAGTTAAAGGGAGAGGTGGAGCAGGAAAACCAACTGATAAGGGGGTGAGAGAGTGGGTGTGTGGACAGCTGATGTTTATCTCTTCATTTCCTATTACAGCCCGCCTTTCCTGCCCTTCCTCCTAGCATGTAACTTGTACTCATTATGCTCAGTGCTAAATTAGTCTGAGCTACACCATTTTCACACTGTTGCTACCCGAGAATGGACTGAGTCTGGCTATGCCTCTAGCCAACATTGCTAATTGTTCTCCTAAAATCAGGATTGCAAATGCCTCTACACGTTTCTACAGCAGGAAATTAGGTTCTTCTTCGAGGAGCTCTGCAGTTCTCACTTATGGGTTTTCCCACTGCTCCATAGGTGGCCAGAACATTCTGTTGCATCAGCAGTTACTAGGCAGACTGCATAGAACAGTCTGGAAGGAAGTGAAAGCCTTGACTCCCGGCCACCTCAACTCCTGAGATGAGATAAAAGGAGGTGGTGGAGCCTCCCCATCTCAGTTTCTCTGCCTCCGGAGAAAAGGCAGAAACACTCTTAGCTTATTGCTAAGCTCTTTCCATTAGCAAAATAAAATAAAATTATAGAATTCTAGGAAGTTAGTACTTTGTTTGTTCTTATAGTTAGTTGGTTTGTTCTTATAGTTCTTAGGACCTATTTTACTGGGACCTTCCCTGATGGGGATATGTCAAAGAAGGCACGCTTTAAGCAATGCAGCTCTGTCTGGCAACACTTTTGATCTCAGATCAACATGAGAAATGTGTAGTCTGCCTCAGTGAGGCAGGGCCGGCCCAAGGGTTTCAGGGGCCATGTGCCAAGCCTTGCTGCGGGGCCCCAAAGGCCAGCCGGCACTCGCTAGAATGGGGGGGGGGATTTTCAGGGGATGAGGGGCGGCTGGTTACTTACCTGCAACTTGACTGTGTCAGCTCAGCTCCTCAGCGTATAACTGGCCAGGGATTCCCAGGAAGTTTACGCCCCACCCCCACCCCCCGAGGACTGACTCGGAGACGCCCAGTGGGGAAAAAAACAAAACCCGGCGGCGTCTCTGGCCCTTGGCGGCGCGGGGCCCCTCCCCCACAGGACCATGTGCCTGGGCACTGGTGGCACATGCCTCGGGCCGGTCCTGCAGTGAGGGGCATGATACTAAGAACTGCAATGCTTGTGCTGCCCTATCCTCGCGAGACAGGAAGGCTAGAATGCTCAGGTTGAGGGACATCCTCACCAGAAAGGCCTTACAAGGTGGTGAAGAGGGCCCAATCCATCTTGAAGGACCACCACTCAGGTCTCCAGTCCTGCCTTGCCATGCTTTGGCTGTCACAGTGCTGCCATGACACCTGCCACCTCACTGCTATTAACATTGCACATACCTCCCTGGACAACTTCTCTGGCACTGTTCCTGGCACCGAACCAGCCTTGGAACAAGCTCCGAGAGTCTCCTAATTATTCCCCAGAAGATACCCAAATCAAATGAAATATCATTTATTAGGCGTAGCCAACAGCCATAGCCATAGAAACACAATAAAACATAATATATAAAATATATATAATATAATATATGACGAAAAAAAATAGAACTGAATTAGATGCTCAGACAAAGCTATAAATAAAAATACTCCATTTAGTTCCTCAGACATATGCAGAGGAAACATTCAATACCACCCAATCAGAAGATACCCAGAGCCAGAGATACCCAGATACTCTCTTCCCTTGGGAGAGAAGGAGAAAGAGAAGGAGGAGAGTTAGGACAGCATCTTGCTCTTCAGATTCTCAACCAGAACCAAGTCTGACACAGACGGCACCTTCATCACAGCTGTGATGATCTTCTTGGAGGATTAACAGGCACCTCTGGCATCATTGGATCACTCTCCTATACGAAGCTGCACCAGATTGCCTCGCCAATCCAGAACACCCCCACATTGCTCTCCTCAGGGGTCTTGCTCCTGTACTGCTGCTCTCCTCAGAGGTCTCTCCCTGCACCGACAACCCTCTCAGCACTGGGTAGTACTGGTTTCTCATTTTTGTGCTCACTCCCCTTCATATGACACCAGGGGTTACTCGCTCTTCAGATGCTGTCTCCAGCATCACTGGAGGGAGCGTTCTGCTCATTATATGGACAGATACTATTATAAGTGGGACTATCATTCATGCTCACGTACCGTAAACCCACCTGACACTGATGGCACCGTGAGTGGACAAGATCTTGGACCCCTGAACACACTACCAGGACTACATATACCATTCCAGAGAGAAGGATTGTGGGCACAACACCAGAAACTCAGATCATGAACCCCTGGTACCAGCAGCACTGTCAAGGCCCAGAAGATATGGGACTGGTGCATCAGGTCCAAGGTTACCCTGATAAAAATCTACCTTGCAGGCCATTCCAACGTCATTACTGATGAGCTCTGCAGGTTGGACCATGATCATCATGAATGGAGCTTTATCCAGAAGTGGTGCATCTAATCTTCAGCAAATGGAGTCATTAGGTCATAGACCGCTTTGCAACATCAAAAAATGCCAAGGTGGCCAACTACTGCAGCAGAGCAGGACACGACCTGGGCTCCCTGTTGGATGCCTTCCTAGTACCTTGGAACATGGATTCATACACCATCCCACCATCTCCCCTGATCTCACAGGTTGTGAACAAGGCACTGAAGGACAGGGCACGCATGATACTGATAGCACCAGCCTGGCCCCAGACAACCATGGTATGGAACGCTGTTATGGATGGCATCTCGTACCATCGCTGAAGAGGGGAACTGGGGGGAGGAGGTAAGATGAGGGTTCAAATAAAGAACAGCTGTGGTTTGGATTTGGCCTACAGGCTGCAGGTTCACCACCCCTGGTTTAGGGAGAAGGAGACTCTGGGGTGGGTGAGGATGGTGACAGAAGAGGAGCTCAGTTCCTGGGTGGGAGCCTAGTGGGAAATGAGGGCATCATTATCATTATAATCTATTACCCCTGTCAGTGTCCCAGTAGGTTGTCCCACCATTACTCTACCAATTCTTCTTCCCTAGCTGGACTCCTGTAGCCCATATCCATCTTTGAAATTTGGCCATTTATGCCACCATTGAAGCCATTATTGTATTTGTCCCAGTGAGTTAAATCTGGCTCTTGGGTAGAGCGGAACCAACTATTCAAAAGCCAAGTTCCAGTTCAGCAGAGTTGTGGCAGGGTAGACCCACCGAAGAGTCACGACAGAGTTGGCGCAGAGCACCAGGGGGACAATCCAGAGTGCAGTGTCAGGAAACAAGCCAAAGGATCTGAGGCATGGAGCACAGGCTGGTGGAAGGTGAGCGCTGGAACAAAGCTCGGGAGCAGACAAGCAACAGGATTGGAATGAGGCAGCAGGGAGGCTCGCAGAGGTGGGCCAGGACAGGGCTGAGGCATGGTTGGAGCAGGAGAAAGGCTACATAGAGCAGACAGCTTGTGAAGCCAAGGGCACACAGCAGGGCTTGCAGTATCTGCTGGACCTGGTAGCTCTCACATTGCACAAACAATGGCTCCTTTCCCATGATGCTGCTTGTGCAGCCTTTGGTGCCGCGGGCACATGCGCTACTCAGTTGTAGTGCAGCTTCCGGAAGTGGAAGTGCGGCTCTCCCGCTGGCAAGCTCACACATCGGACAGGGTAGGATTTCACTTACTTACCCTGTCCGATGTGCAAGCTTGCTGGCAGGAGAGCCACACTTCCGCCTTTCCCACGAGACGGGAGCTGTGCTACATTTGAGTAGCGCATGCTCCTGTGGTACCAAAGCTGCTCATGGGAAGGGAGCTGGCACAAAGAGGCTGTTCGTGGGAAAGCAGCCAATGTCTGTCTAGTGGTTTCTCAGGTTCATATATACTACCTTTCGGCTAATCAGGTTCTGAGTTTGTAGCAGCCAAAAATGGACTCTGCAAGCTAGGTGTAATTGCTGGTTCTACCCTAGCTACAGAAGAGCAAAGGAAACCACTTCCCTCCAAAGAGCAGTCACTTGCAATTTAAAAAGCCAGTGTACCTTAGTGGATAACGTGTTGGATTTGAATTAGGAGACCAGGGTTCCGAACCCATAAATTCACTGGATCGCCTTAGGCTAGTCACTTGGTGTTTTAAAATGAGATGTTACCCCCACATGACCACCTAGGAACCACCCACGAGCCACGCATCTGCCTGCTCCTCTCAAGGTGGAGTGGTTTGGATGTGCGCTCCTGCAAGCCTTGGAGCACCCTCTCATGGCCCCTCACAGAACACTGCCGGGAAATTTGGAATGCTCCGTGCAGGGCCAGCCAAATGTAGTGTGGCTGCCCAGTGCCTCGGAGCTGTCCGTTTGAAGCACTCCCCACACACTCCCCCTGCATGGGGGTGCCACGGCAGTGCCACTCAGCAGCCATGGACCCCCCACCCCCCCCATCACCTTGCTTGTTTAAAATACCCACCGTCTCTTGGCCTCTGTTCCCTATCTGTAAAATGGGAATAGTATTGACCTACCTCACAAAGTTGGTGTGAGGGTGAGCTAAATAAGGATTGTAAAACACTTTGAACAATGAAAGTGCTGTATAAATAATAAATAACAATGAGCCCAGGATCAAACTTCATTGGGTCTTTATGCGATGAGGCTACCAAGCTATTGCGTACTGTTTTCATTTCTGAGGGAGACGGGCCTGCCATTCTACATGCAATACTAGTAGAGGTTATTAAGAGGATTTTTAAGGCGGTGGTGTGATGCAGCGTTTTGGCCTGGATGAGTTATTTTGCTTAATAGTTTAGAGATGATTTAATCTTTGAGCTAATTGAATTGAAGGTGTCATTTCAAAAGATAACAATATCTGCATGAGCTCTGTTAGACTTGGCACAGGCTGAGGTTTGTTTTGTAGGAATGGAGGGATTTCTTTCTAGGGAGCTGAGAGGCAGAGAGGCTTAATTGCACAGTTTTGGTTTCCATCATTTCTTGTTATAAGATACATTGAGATAATGCAAAGCAAGGAGGGACCTCAGTGACCTCCAGAGGATGAGAGCAAATGTCTCCTTTCGACTTGAACATGAGGCTTTTTAAAAATGAATTATGTCTGCTGTTGTGGATGATCCCAGACTTGTCAAGAGGAATGGAGTGGGACTCCAGTTGTATCAGGGCTCCCAATCTCAGGGCCCCCAACGAAACGTCCAGAATTTTCTTTCTTAATACAAATATAGTAAAATAGTGGGTAAAGTAATCATTAATAAAATAATAATTGCAAGTAGCAGTACGACCTCCTGAAATTAATTTCAAAATTTAGGATGGGAGGATGGGAATAGGATTGCCCTGTCTTCTCCAGATCAGCTGGTATGGGAAGAGATTGTGACTTCCCTTGGGTGGGAAGCAAGGGGGACAGGGCAGCCACTTTAGAAATAGGGTGGGCCATAAGGGAATTTCCTGTCCCTTTTTTTCACATGGCCCCAATTCCTGGGCAGCATTGTGATATCACGTTGCTTTGTAAGGGGCGGGGTTACATCAGAAAGGAGTACGACAGCCTCTTTGCAACACCTCCTCTGCCTTTGTCCTGGCCCCTCCTAGTTTCCTTCCAGAGGGAGGTAGCCCCCCCCCCCCCAGCTACCAGGATATACTAGAGCCCCAAATTTCTCTCAACAGACCTGCCTGCTCCTTTACTCTCCCTACAGGGACAGGCTGTGATAAGTTACTAACTTGAGTAAGGGTTGGTGAGGAACTTTGCCTACCTCTGGGAATTGTGCCTCAGAAAATACTCCCCCTCACAGTAGGAATGATGTGTCCAGTTTAGTACATTGTATAGTGAGCTTTCCTCTCCATGACGACCTTCTTAAGAGTCCCTGTTGGGTTGATTAGAGCCCCATTGGGTGTATTTGGCCAAAATTCAGAGTTTTCAGACTGGCTCAAGGCACACAGCTGAAGAGATGTGTTTTCAGAAGCGCTCAGCTCCCACGTAACGCTCCTAAATACACAACTGGATTTCCAGAAGAGCACAGTGTGCTGAATGATGTGTTCCTTTAAAACTTGAGTTCCAGCTAAAGGCGTGTTTGGGCTGGATTTTCCATAAAGACCGGAGCCTCACCCGAGCACATGCCTGTAAAACTGGGGTCCTTTTGAGGCCCGAGTTGACCCAGCCTCAGTGTAGGCCCCCCCCTCACAGAACACTCTGGAGTCACAGTCCTCTACAAGGCGAGGGGCAATGTTTTATGCTATGACAGCATTCCAGTGTCCCCTCTCTTGTCTGGCATAGTTCCACCCCTTGTGAAATGCCATGAGCTCTGCAAGTGCCATGGCACTTTCGAGCTAGTCAGCCTGCATTTAGTAGGGCGTGGCTGTTCCCCATAAATATCTACTGACTCTGCCCCCAAAATCACACACTCAACAGGTCCTTTGTTCATAGGCTCGTCTCACTACACCCACCTCTCACTGTTCTCCTAGAATCAGTCTGGGGCAGCAGAGCTCCTTCTCTGTCCCTGGCTCACTGAAGATTGACTTGGTGTCCAAGCTTGCTGTTCTTATAACCCCAGAAGGGGCATGGTCAAAGGAGACAGCAATCTTCCTTAAAGAGGAAGACGACTTCCTTTATGCAGCCTGGCTCTTTGGGGGCAGATGGTTGCTCCTTGCAGGTACTTACTTATCCCCCATCCAGAGTCTAGTCCTGAAAGGACTCTGAGCTAGGTCACATAACCTAACTCAAACTCAAATGGGCTGGGTTAAAATGTCATCTGACCCATAGGATCCTGAGAATGTGACCCTGATCTCTTTCAAAACTAGCCTCAGAGGTCTAATTTCCTCCCTATAGAAACAGAGAGCCTTCCTCACCCATCTTTTATTTGCCTCTTCTGCAATAGCTCAGGGTGGAAGAAAATCCAACCCAGCCATGAGACTGTGAGGGTTGGAATCTTCTCTGCTAGAAAGCGCTAATCATGCACCCTACAACTGTGTCTGTGCCAGGGCACCGTGTGGAATTAATTGGCTTACTTTTCACATTTTAGCCTTCTGGTATGCAACATATAGGTGGTTGAAATGGATGCCAAGGAAGTAGACACTGGAACGAAAATACTCTGCTTCCAGTTGGCTGCGCAGCACTGAACTAGGCAAGAGAAGAACCGGCACCTGCTTTTCTTTCAGCAAAACGAAGCTTTGTTTTATTACTAAATGCAATTAGAGATGCAGACACAAAGTAACCCTTTGTGTGGCTCATCCTGAAAATTGCTTCTTGCCAGGGCCCTGTGTAGTCTACAAATGCCCTTCCCCCCAATTTCTGCATCCAGGAAACGCAAATTTTGTGAGCAGAACAAATGATACAATTCAACAAAACAGTTCAAAATAATGCACATTTTAAATGCAAATGAGTTTTCCAGCATCCCATTCCATCAATTTTGGACACTTCATAGCAAACCACCCCCCACAAAATTCCATACAGACTTCTCAGCAGGTCTGTGTAGGGTTTCCGACTCTCCAGCTTTGTCCGGGAGATTCCAGGTTTTGACCTACTGGTTTTCCAGTTGGAGATGTTACTTTGTATTTGAAATTGCCACCACCACCACCAAGCCCTTAGCTCGGTTTCCCACAGATTGGGCTGGCTGAGTGTGCAAAGTCCAAAATGATGGCAGCTCAGCCACCTACAGCAATAGGAATTATGATGTAAAATTACTATGAGTTAGAATGTTTATTGGTGGAAGTGGGTGGTGCTGGAATTTAATTTCCAATTTGCCAGGCAATCAGCAGTAGAAGAAATAGTGACCCTGGTCCCCTCCCTCTATCCTACCACCCCCTGGAGACCCCTGTTTCTGCCCTTGACTCCCATTCTCGTCTATAGATCTTGAATCAGGGTCTCAAATTTAGTATTTTGCCGATTTGCCAGGCACTTTCAGTTTAAGCACGCTTTTGTTGGTAACTTCTCTTTGTCTTATTGCTTGACCTTGAGTTGTGTATTCTGTGAGCGTACACTTGATCCAATACTCTGCTCCATCCAGCAGAGATATCCTGTTGTACACTCATGTCATAAGAAGAGGACTGTGCCCAGTGTTTCAATGATGACAAAGTAGTTCAGATGGTATCTTTTATTGGACCAACTTCTCTTGGTGAGAATATGTAAGCGTTCAGACAACACTTTGCACTGTTTTGTTCCCATCTCTTACATTTTGGAACCAAGACAGCAACTTTGACACTCTCTCTAGACTACATTTGTTTTCATGGAATTACTCCAGTATGCAGCATGTATGCAAAAGTAAAATCAGGCTCATTTGACTTGGGTGAAACAACCCGTTCTTGAGAGGAAGAGAAGTAAAGAGGTAATAGGTTTGGGTAACCTTTTTTTTTTTAAGTTAACATTGTACAGTCAATATTCTAAAAAAGTAGGTTAGAAACTAAATATTCAGTGACATTTAAAAATTCTGTTGGCAGCACATAATTTGGCTCATAGAAAGTGAAGTTTATTTGTAAATTCTGAGAGGTCAAAAGGAAATGGGTTATGAATTCCCATCAGTAGCAAGATTTTACTTTTCCCAATCAAATTACCAGCTGTCTAGTGAACAGTCTTTGATTTTTCCCATCAATGTTTTTTTCTTTGTTTTGATTTTTTAGCATGTTGTTTTAATCTCTATTGTTTCAGACAGTTTGGCATCTTATTTGTTTTTAAATGTGTAATTGTATGTCCAACAGAGCCCACATCTAGCTTGTTTATGTTAAATGTAATGCAGGGTAGGTAAACCCCTAGGAGAGTCAAGGCCAGCCCTAGTTATTTTGCTGTCCCTTTCCCGTATTCACAAGAAACCACATATACATCTTAAAATCCTCTAATGAGAAGTCAGAGTATTGACTTTTTGGAGAATTCCCAGAAACACACACTCCATGACACAAGTCACTACATTACCAAGTTCAACTTAAATTTGACTTTTTGTACTTTTAAGGAAGTAAAATTGTGAATCTTGATAATGTAATGATTCTGTGACTTCTTTTTTATTTATTATGATTATGATTATTTTATTTATATATCGCAAGCATTGTACCTAGCACTGTACAATCAATAGTTATAGACAGGTTCCTACCCCCAGGAACCTTACCATCTAAGAGACAAGGGACAGGAAGACAAGGGAGAGGTGAACATTGGGAGAGACAGGAGTACATCCATGAGGTGGGAGGAGTAGATGAATCCCAGACTATGCCTCTGAGGAACCGACTGAATGGTGACTCCTTTAATGGAAGTTGAAAGGGAAGTAGGAGGGGAACATTTTGGGGGAAAGTTGAGGAGTTCAGTCTTGGCCATATTAAGCTTCAGTTGGTGACGAGACATTCAGGCAGAGATGTCAGCAAGACAGTCAGCAATACGAGACTGGATGGAGGGGGAGAGTGTGGGAGTGGAGAAACAGAGTTGCGTGTCATCAGCTGGAAGCCGTGGGTTTCAATGAGTTTACCCAGAGAAAGAGTGTAAAGGGAGAAGAGAAGGGGCCCCAGGAGAGAGCCTTGGGAAACTCCCACAGTTTGACTGATATTCTGTTATGTGACTGATATTCTGGTGAGCTAGGGCCATCCTTAAGGCAGGGCAAACTGGGCAGCTGTAGTGCCTCCATGAGGCTCCAACAGGGCACATCCTGCCCGGCACTCCAGGATGGGGAGGCTGGGGTCAGGGAGACAGTGAGTAAAACCAGAAGTGACCGCACTGCAATGACAATCCGACCTGGCTCAGGTTAGGAAGTCACCGCAGACGCAGTCTGGTCTGAGTTGGGCCGTGGAACAAATGGTCACACGGCTGGGGTGTAGGGGTGGGGAGACGCATGAATGTGCGGTCGCCCAGCCCTGTCTCTGTGCTGCTCTCAGTGCCCTGCCCCCTGCCATGACAGCCTGTGATGACTGCCATGGCAGCCAGCCATGGTGGACCTGATCCAAGCCAGTGAGAACAGAGGTGCAAACACGTTCTGGCCCGCTTTGCCCCGATTAGGTTGACGGTAGCCCAGGCTTTGACTTCAGTCATTTGCCGAGGTGAAAGCCTAGGCTAGCCGCCAACACATCTGAGGTCAATCTGGACAAATATCTGGGGCCCCAATAACAAACATGACAGTGACCCGTGGTCCAGAGCACGTTACTGTCACATTTATTTACCCAGTGTGATGTGGGATGTGCTGGATAGAGCTGAAACACAGCGTATGACCGGATTTTTCACATCAAGTAAAATCTCCTGTTCTGATCCAGCGGAACACAGACCTGCCTTGATCCGGTTCATCTTCTGCTGGAGATCTGGATTAGAAGCTCTGTTTCCCACTCCCATGCAGTGACTTTCTCCACATGCACCGTGGACAAAAGATCTTCAAATGTCAAGTACCTCTTTATTTTTTGCATACATTCTCTTTCTGCCAGCAGATGGAAAGGACTGATTTAGCAGTTTGGGTGTTAGAGTGTGGTAGGAAGGGAACTGAAGGCAAATTATTTTTTCAGACTGTTCACTCTGAGATTTGAAACCATGTTTGCACCTTCCTGGAGAACTATGGTGTTTTGTTAAACTTGTTTGTAGCCACAAAGGTGCTAACATGATTTCAAATCTCAGTGGAAACCCAGGGCCTTGGACATTTTACTTGCATTTAACCCCTATATGTTTTGATCATGTTTTAAAGTTATTGCAAGCCTGTTAGGTTACTGCTGCTCCAGCTATTTCTCTTGTTTGGCTTAATTTAATTTTTGTGTGGTTGTAGTTTATAGATTTAATAGATGACTCAAGCAAGAAAGTAATGCCCTACACTGCAGGGGAAGATGGAAAACCCTGAGAGTCTTCACGTCAGCTAATCTGATGTAGAGGAAAACTGTCTTCAAACTCCCTCAGATGGTGTTCATTTCAGTCCTGAGCACATGTGTAAGACCTACCAGCCAAATGTGTGACACATAGCACACGAGCACCAGACTACTCCATCCAGCGTCCTGTATCCAACAGTAACCATCTCTGAGGAAGAGCGGGGATTAGAATAGTGTAATGTAATTGAGAAGGTTGTGGTAATTTCCTTCTTCACCCAGGCAAATTACGGAATCAAATTACTGAATCCATCATACCACACAAATCTGCCAAGCTCCATCTTGAAACTAATCAGATTCCTTGCCCCAATGACTCTTTTTGGGCAACTCTATCAGAACATCACTCTTCTGAGTAGAAAACGTCTTCCAGAAGTTTAGTTTTTTTTTAATGTCCAGTTTATAACAGTTTATTGATTGTAACCTCACTTCCTTTGACTTAGATCATTCTTTCCCCTCTCTTTCTGTTTCTTTCTTGCACCTGGGAATAATTGGTGAGTTTAATGAAGTTTCTGATGAATTAGTTTGAAACATTCCCACCCCCCCACCCCCATTAGTTGCTATCTCAGTGAGGTAGATGTGCATGAAAATTGCAGGGGTTGGTAATCTCCCACGACCATTTCTCTCCTGCCATAAAGGCTGCTTGTACACAAGATGGGAGGAGGGAGGGGAGCACTGCGAGCAGCGATTGTGCTGGGGTGGGAGGGGTGTCACGTGAAACTCCGCTCATGTGCCTGGGGTTTAAAACATTATATGGTGATTTCTGCTGCGATTTCACTCATGGATTACAGGCCTTAAATCTAGTCCATAATCCATGAGTGGAATCACAGCAGAAATAGCCAAATAACATTTTAAAAACCCCGCACACATGAACAGAGTTTCATGTGAATCCCCTCCTCCCGTCTCGTGTACAAGCTCCCAAAGAAGGTGGTACTGGGAGCATGGCATTGCAACATCTCATCCACACAAGAAAATCTTGCAAGAATCGCAATCAAGGCATTTTTAGACATGCATGATGAGCAATTCATGCAAGTCTTGTGGGAGTTTTCAAATGCGCATTCAGGAAACCTCTATCTACGGTTTATGGATGCGCATTAACACACGGACATTTTCACGAGATTCACGAAAGAGTAGTTTATACATGCACGTAATTTGTGGGTGAAATGGAGTGGCTAGTAGTGATAGGGTACCCTACTTGTCAAACTGATAAGAAATAAGATAAGGAGTCACGTGGGGTGTGCCGTCACCGGAAGTGATGCCGCTCCTGGGGTGGAAGCTACATGGTAGGCGGAAGTGACGTGGTAGGCGGAGGTCACGTAGAAGCATGTAATGCTTGCGGGTCAGGGTGGTGGGAGCTGAAGGCTCCTGCCTCCCTGACCCTGCAAGGTCCTTACATGTGATTGGAGGTTTGTTTTCGGGTCAGGGCGGGGGGTGGAACCAAAGATTCCAGCCCCTTCCCTGACCCCAAAAGGTGTGATTGGAGGATCCGCTTGTGGGTCAGGATCCCTGCAAGGCTCTTGGATGAGGGTCATCGGACTCCTCAAACCACTCAGATGACTGAGCTGGACCAATGGGCGAAGGTTTCATCAGCCTAACTCACCCTGTTTTGGAAGAAAAAATGGACCAATGGGGTGTCATTCCTGGTCTACGCTGACTTGCAGAATGGGGGTCATGTGAGGGATCAAATAACTCAGGAGAGTGAGCTGAACCAACAAGTGAGGGTCTTGTCAGTCAGCCTATCCCCTTCCGTTGCTGAGATCTGGACCTATGGTGTGAAAGGGGTGTGTAGGCCGGACTGGTAGAAGGGGGTCATGTGAGGTCTCAAACCACTCAGCTCCACCACCCTGACCTAGGGGTATGAAAGAGGTGCCATTTTCTGAGCACTCTACAGAACAAAGAGCCCTTCGCTTCAACTTACACGGAAAACTGAAATGGAAACCTTTACTGGTGCTAATTTCCTTGCTGATACCACTCCTGTGCAGCCTATGGAGTTTACTAGCCCGCCCGGTGCCATGAGACGGTTATACAGAAAATGGTACATTTCAAGTTCAGAGGACGAGGATGTTGAGAGCGGACCTGTGACCAAGGTTCTCTTTAGCACTCCTGTTCATGATGAAGAAGCCCGAATGGGACTGACCAGCCCAGTGGAGTATCCGTTTTGTCCACAGGTGGTAGAATATGACTTAGAACCGCACAGCACAGTGCCCCTAACTCAAAATTTTCAGGTAAGAAAGATTTTTTCTAGCCTGCTTAAAAGACTTCTTTCTAGGGATATCTGTCACAAAACAATGCCTTGTAAAAAGACTGCTAAATCATTATGGTTTTTAGATTTGTTTCCTTTAGGAAATGTTTGAAAGCCCTCCAGAGTCTGATGAAGACAAAGCGGAAGGTCCTGCGTGCTATTGCCCCAAGAGGAAAGATGGGGGGCTAGAACCGCGTATTACCTTGCAAAGACAGCTGGGTCTGGAGCTGAATGAAACAGAAATATGTCCAGCATTCGAAACAAAGAAGCGTCATGACATTGATAGTGAGGGCATCAGTCTATGGAATTTTAAACCACTGCCTGAAGGAAAAGCTGTTTTCTGATTGTCAAGCCTATGAAATGGATGATCCGTCTCAGTTACATCACATGTGCGTGACCTGGGATTGTAAAGACAAGAATAGGAAACTTAAATTGATATGTGATCACCTTTGCTTACAAGGGGTCTTTCACATTCAAATGATGCTGGGGTATGCTGGTATTACAATGTTCTGTAAATAAAAGCAATAGTTGTTTAAGTCTCTGTCTCTGTCTCTCTCTGTAGGCATTTGTGGTTTTTAGCCTTAAAAATGTGGAGAGACATCTTAGTCAATTGATCATGAAAACTATACTTATTTTAATTCAGTTGGGGGCTGGTAAAACCAGTTTCTCCAGGAAAGAGCTTGGTGGAGTTTGGGATAATGAGGGTGGAGGGAGATAGCTATACAGGAATGTTGCAATCTTTCCACAGAAACCCTCTCCTAAGAAACCCAGAAAGGACTAATAAAATACAAAATGCTTTAAAAAACGTTTACTTGGGAATAGTAGGAGAGAAAAGCATTAACTTTTATGCAACTTAAAACACATGAGTTTAAAAAGAAAAAAAGCACTTTGCCGATATATTTGTCTAGTTTCCCCCATTTGTAATACACCGCTGTCATCTAGTGGTGAAACACAGAAGTGACAGGGCTTTTTAAAAAAGAATACCTGCTTGGAATCTAGCCAATAGGCTATTCAGGGGCGGACACCCTTGCAAAGCTTTAAAAGACCACCATGCGTTCTGACCATTTTCTTTCTCATACCTTCCATGACCCCGCTGGGGCGATCATACCTGGATCCAGTTCCTCCACTTCCTGGGAGCCGTCCCGGGTCTCCACTTGCTCCGCACGCACTCCCTGTCCCTTTGGCCAGTAGGCCTGTGGGTGTTGTGGGCATGCACGGCATGTGGTGGTTCGATGCTCAGATCCCCAGGGCACATCCTCCCTCTGTGGGACAGGACTGTCCCCTCCCACTTCCTGGCTGGCCTCGCCAGGGGCACCTCCCCCCCCAGCTCCATGGGTCGGTTGGGGGGGTTGTGTTGTTGGCCCTGCGTCTGCCCCGGCGAAGGCGCTACCGTGTGTGTGGGAGACCACAATGTCCCCGTCCATGCAGAGGAACTTGTACAGCTCCTCCTGGAACTCGACTGTGCGCATGGCCCGTCCGGACTTGAGATTGTTGTCCTTGATATGTTTATATCCGAACCTCAAGTCCTTTGCCTGCTGCATGCACTGGGTGACATCCCTATTGTACCCCTGCTGCTGCATCTCCTGGGCGATAGCTTCATAGACCTGTCTGGACTTGTAGCTGCACACCAGGTCGTGCTGGACCCTTTCGGACCCCCACACATGAATAAAGTCCCTGATCTCCTGCCTTGACAAGGGTTCCCCCTTTTGGGACCCGCATGTGGGGGCCGACCGGCTTGGCAACATGGGACCTGCGCTGTGGCTGTGGTAGCCATGGAGATAGTTGTGTCCTGTTGGGGGTAGTGCATTAGGGGTTATTCCGGGTCCTGCTGCCCCCCTCCGCACCTCCCCTCTCCCCCCTGGGGTGCCCTTTGCCTCACCTGGCTGTCTGGGGGGCCCTCCTCAGCCATCGTCCCAGTGGTGCGGTGCTCCATTGTCTGGGAGCTGTCCTGGGGGGGCGAGGGAATGGGTTATGCGGCCGCCGCCTGCCCTATGTTCCCTGGGCCTTGTTGCCAGGACTGGGGCACGGCCCTCCCATCCCAGTGGGGGGGGGGGCGGGGAGTGCTATCATGCTCACTTCACTATCGCTGTTGCTCCTCTGGCCATGCCCCTGGGATATGCTGGGCTGGGGGTCCTTGGTCTGTGGGTGTGTGTGTGTGTGCGGGCCCTCTGCCCTGTGCCAGGAGACATGCGCTGTGTTACAGCCTGGCACGTTCTCCCCCTTTCCCCCCCTGGCAGGGCACCCCCCTCGTACCTCCCGACTGGCCCCACCCACCCGCTGGGGGTGCCATCCCCCCTTGTACCGCCTGTCCGGGGCCCCCCGTCCCAGTGGCCATGGACCCCCCCACCTGATGTGCCTTCTGCCTGGGGCACCCCCCCCACACCGCCTTGGTGGGATCGGCTCCCTTGGCCTTCTTGTTGGCCTTCCTGGTCGCCATCGTGGGAGCCCGCGTGCATGTCCCATGGTTCCGTCCTCCTTTATGGGCTCTTGCCCGGACGTCCGGCGTCCCCCCCCGTGGGCGTGTCTGCGTCGGGGCACATGCGTGACCCATGGCGCCGGCACTGTGGGGCTTCGCCAGTCCGGTCCGCATGGGTGTGGGTGTTTTCTCTTTTACATGGATGCTCGGGTGTTGGACACCCATCTCCATCCACGGAGGGTGCCGGCTCCCTCCTGGCTGCTCCGTGGGTGTTGGCGGGTGGGTCGTGCACGTGCACCCACCCACTTGTGGACTTTTACACAGATGCTCTCTCACCCATCCAATGGGTGTTTCCAGGTGTTCGTGGGTGGGTAACGCCTGTGTAAACGTGGCCTAAGTGCTAAGGCCTAGGAGGGCCTTGATCATCTTGCAAGTTTGTGGAGTTGTACCATGCTGCTAGGGGCTACCTCTTTAGAGGGGGGAGCAGGGATGCATGCGATGTATTGTTTAAATATTTGGGTCTGGTAGTTTGTTTCTCTTTACAAATCTATGATTTGGGGGAATTTTAAATGCTTTAATCATATGCAAAGCTGACTTTTCTCTGTATTAGACTGTGTATGGGGCTTGCAGGATTTCTGGCTAGTTTATTTTTCTTTAAATCTTGGATGCATGGGACTTTAATTCTAAAGGTAGACATGATTAGAATCTTGATTAAAATTTGATTTTTTTCTGTTTCATTTTCTCTGCCTTTACCCCTATTTTAACCTACTAACAAGGGGTGGAGGCCTTATCTGGGACTTATCCTATGGTGTTTAAATGCTAATGGCTTCTGCTTAAGGCAGACTTTTCCTAGGTGTGTGAGGCCTCTCCCTTGTATGGTGGGGGTGAAAGCATGCAACAACTTGCTTAAATATGGGGTTTGGCTATTTTTATTCCTCTCTTCACATCTATGGGGTAGGAAGTTTTAAAAGGGCACTTCTAAGCAGTGGCTATTATTAACATTTATTTAGTTTATTTTCTCTGGCTAGCTCAGGGGGGCTTCTTAATCTTTAGTAGCAAAGGAGTCATGATCAATTGACTAAGATGTCTCCCCACATTTTTAAGGCTAAAAGCCACAAATGCCTACACACACACACACACACACACTTAAACAAATAATGCTTTTATTTACAGAACATTGTAACACAAGAAAACACACCTGGACATGTTGCATCGTAGCATTTTCTCACACAAGTCTATTTTTAAAAAAAAGATTTATAATGGTGCTTTTTAATCATGGTCTGCACAATTTCTAATACATGTTTATCCCCTGGCTTAATTATGCCTTCCAACACGCTTTCAGGATCAGCAGTTGTATCTACTTTACAGAAAAGCAACAGGGTCATATTAAAAGTGTCCTGCGTCCTGGGGTATGCTATAAGCAGTTCATAGCATACCCCAGCATCATTTGAATGTGAAAGACCCCTTGTAAGCAAAGGTTAGGTGATCACATATGAATTCAAATTTCCTATTCCTGTCTTTAGAATCCCAGGTCATGCGCATGTGATGTAACTGCGACAGATCATCATCTACACCAGAAACGACACCCCATTGGCCCAATTTTTCTTACAAAATGGGGTGGGTTAGGATGATGAAACTTTCACCCATTGGTCCAGATCAGTCAGCTGAGTGGTTTGAGGGGTCTGATGACCCTCATCCAAGGGTCTTGCGGGGTCAGGGAGGGGGGAGCCTTTGGATCCTCCTGACCTGCAAGCAATCCTCCAATCACACGTAAGGACCTTTTGGGGGTCAGGGAGGTGGGTGCCTTTGGCTCCCAACACCCTGAACTGCAAACATTGCACACTTCTATGGCACTTCCTCCTACCATGGCACTTCTACATAACATGGCACTTCCGCCCTACGTGACTCCTTATCTTATCTCTTATCCGTTTGACAAGTACGGTACCCTATCACTACTGTGGCTGCTTAGAGAGCCAAAGCAGCCCCAATAGGGCTGTGTTAAGCATGGAAGAAACTGCCAGCTAGCTGCTGAAGCCTTAATTGAAGACAGCTGAGAACTAAAGCGTGCAGCTAGCTAACTAACTGAAGCTTCTAGCCTACAAGTAGAGAGAGCTGAGGGAAAACCTGTAGTACCTCTGGTCAATCCCTGGAGAGAGGAAGAAGTGGGAAGTAGGGCTGAAGCAGCAGCAGCTGTTAGCGCGCCACCATTCCATTCCGAGAACTCGGCACTTAATGTGTCTTGCTGCTGACTTCCCCTCGATATTTCCGCGATTCCGCATTACCTGCTGCCAGCATCTGCAGATGCGGCATGTCTGCAGTTTGTGAACACAAGCAGTTTTATGCCGCCTTCCGCCACTGAGCGCGAGTCCCTGACGCACCGTGATGCTGAATAATAGATCATTGAATGAATGAACTTAGGGTGACTCTGATTACCTGCTTCAGAGTCTGCTGCAGGG
>QEPC01014667.1:1450879-1530688 GCA_003113815.1 Sphenodon punctatus
GGGGGGTCCACTCAGCTGGGGGAGGATTGGTTGTTCAGTGCTGTCTCTGTTAGAAGGATGGACAGATCCTCCCTCTTCCCTTTGTGATCGCCGCATAGAGAGAACTGTGGGTGCAGAGCAGCTACAACGAGGCAGAGAGCCATCCCAACAAAGGGGAAGAATTTGTCCTTGGCACCCTAACGCACAAGAGAATTCACAGAAGATCAGTGACTCCCCCCCCTCCCCCCCCTAAATCCCCTGGATCAGCATCAGGAGCCAGGCGCTCGCTCAGCTCACTGCGGCTGGGGATCCCTGCACTCTAAACAGGACAGAGACTAGTGCACCTGGCTCCCCAGGGGATTCTCTTCCTGTACCTCCAACTGGACCTTTGTCTGGTAAAGAAGATTCCCAGGTACATAATTCGGCTTGTCCTGGATTAGTATCAAGCCCCTCCCCTATCGAAGGAAATGGGGATATCAGTAGGAGGTCCCCTAAGAAATCTCTTGAAGAAAGAGCCATCTTGGATATGATGGGCAGGCAGTGCCTTTTGATAGGTGACTCTATATCCAAACTTTATGGGAAGCTTGACTCCATAAATGCTTTGATTCTCCAGCAATCTGTACAACTTGGGGAGATTGGTGAAGAAATTAGGCTTTGCCGGGCAGAAATAGCTAAATTACATCTTACGACTCTCGATCCAGTAGAGAACGAGGCCATGCTGGATAAGTCCCTGGATTGCCTTGGTGGGATGGAGGCCTCAGCACTGGGGAAGATCACTTTAATTTTAACTGATCTGGGGGCGTTAGCTTTTATAACTGGATCTGCTCCTTTTGGAACTCCCCCCCCCCCCCTTTGAAACTTGAAATATAAAGTTCAACATTATATTGCTAGGATTTTGGGCCATCCTTTCTCCCTAAATTGTATTACCCGAGTGTGTTTCCTGCCGGGAGTATTTAATAGTCAACGGCTGGTAATCTATTTTCGTACCTCCCAGATAACTGATAATTGAATGCTCTCTAGGCTCTGTTTGCATACTGGGGGGGTGGGGGTGGGGGGTCCAGCTCCAAAGGGTATATACAAATCCAGCAATCACCCCTCTTTTGAAGGCTATGGGCTGCCTTGACTCTAGGCCTCCTGTCTCCTCTTTGGGCAGCAGAGGACCATCTGAACCCTTAGCCAATTCTGATCAGCTCAGTTGGACCTTTTTCACACAGAGACTAATGCCTATATCATTAGGGAGAAGCCCTCAGAGACTTTCTATGATTTCTCCCTCTCTGATATCTTCCCTGGAGGCCTCCCACAGTGGACCTGAAAATGGGCAAGGAGATAATTTGGGGAGTTTGTCTTTGAAGGGGGAGGTGACGACCAGGAAGCTCTGAGCTGGTCTGGGGAATATTTCTGCAGAAGCTGGACAACCAGAGGGATGCCTGGATGAGCACCTGGAGGTGAGAGCAGGTCCTGCATGTTGATGCAAATACCGGCTCCTTTGCACTTTGTTCCTGGAATATTGCGGGGTGGGCAGGACACAGTAAGGAGCCGGACTTTATTTCCCTTGCCCAGAAATATCATGTAATATTGTTTCAGGAAACCTGGGCTAAAATATCACTTGAACTAGATGGGTTTACTGCTTACAGTCTACCAGCAGTCTCTTACAATCAGCGTGGGAGAGCATGTGGATGGTTGGGTTGTCTCGTCGCCCAGCCTTCTCCATTTAAGGATATTGTTGCTGTCTCATTGCCCCATCTTGCTCTCGGCTTTGTTGCCACCTTGGGCCCCTATAAATGGGCAATTATTACCGTTTATGCACAGTAAGTATTCAAGCTGTGGAAATTACATGGATTTATACCATGGCATTAGGAGATTTTCCACCTAGTGATTTTCTGATCTGAGAGCACTACCATACTTCATTGGGTGCTGTGAGGGACCCGATCTGATGGCAACGGTGGTCATAGAAATAACTTAGATAACTCAAAGAGCACAACATTCATTGGGGCCAAACCCTCAAAAGGTTCCAAGCACCCCAACCTTCCACTGACATCCGTACAATCATTTAACACATCACAGTTTTCAAGTGGTAAGGCCAGTGGAAAGCAATATGTGGGAACTCGCCACACGTTTATTTGCATTGAGTGAACATTCTACCACCACTGTTTAAATGGGGCAAATCCACTGAAGTCATTTTGTATAAGGGTGTGCATGTTGTTTTCATTATATCAATAATGAAAATGAAATTTGTCATTTTTGTTATCATTATTGCAATAACAAAAATGACATAAAATAACAAAATCAATAATGATAACGAAAGTCATTATTGATTTCATTATTGCCTAGTAGCCTGGCAGGTGTTTTTTGGACAGAAATTTATTTATTTTTATTTTATTTTTATTTATTTATTTATTTTATTTACTTAAAACTTATATTCCATGGTGAGGGGAGGAGGGAGCAGACATCTTGGAGCCAGAAACAGTGTTGAACTCTTGAATTGGATCTGTGATGGGAGGGGAAGGACCTGATGGATGTAATCACTGGCCAATGAGCAGCGCAAGCAGGTTCCAGGCAGTTGAATGGCACCCTGTGGTTGCTTAATGCCTCCTGCCTCCCTGTTAGAGTGTCTGTGTGAAAAGGGCCTTTCTATTATACATAGGTTAGGTTTAGCTTAGATTCTATATATACAGGCGCGGTGCCAGCCCCAGGGTGCCAGGGGTACTGCCCCTACTGGCCTCCATGCCCCCCAAAGTTTCAAAACATTACCTACTGTCCCGCCGGCGGTGCAGTGGACCGGCATTCAAAGCCCCGGTGTGGCTGTGTTAAGCCGTTACAGCATGCCAAACTTCCTGTTTTGATGATGTGCATGCACGAGCCTGTTCCTTAGCTCTCGGATGCGCAAAGGGCATAGATTGCCACTGTCGGACCAGGCAGGTCGAGAGGGGGAGGGGACTGCTGCTGCAACTTGTACTTGTCAGTGCATGTGCACATGGAGCCTCGGATAGGGAGATGGAGCCCTGTAAGGGTCAAAACATCTCAGAACACATGTTGGGCAGCTTGGGAGTGCCGTCCAGTGTGTGTTCAGAGAAATGAGCAACGCATTGCCAGGATTGGTGTGGGCAGTTTTTCATGCACGTCTATGTAGAGGAAAACCAGCAGCGCAGTATGTAATATAGGCTGTAGCCCTTGGCACCCTGGGGTGGGGAGCAATACATGGTGTGTGTGTGTGTGTGTGTTTGACTGTTTACGTTTGTGCATGCTATTGGCCGGTGGAATAGCAAGGGGGGGGAGTCAGTGGAGAGTGCTTGTGACTGTGTTAACTTTTATTCAGTCTCTGAGCATGGGCTTTTTCTCTTGACTCTCCCATGGTGTGAGGGTGGGGACTGTCTGCTGCAGAGAGCATATATAAAGGTGATTCCACCAGGCACCATTTTCTCTCTCTTTGACTCAGTTCTTGAGAGAGAGAGAGTGAGTTTGCAGTTGGCTATCTGGCTGGTGGTCAGACTGAATCTTTGGATCAATTCACTGTTACTTAGATTAGATTTATTCATAGATATTTTATTATTTAATAATAATCATCTCAAGGAAGCAAGTTAGGTATAGGGTAGTACTAGTGTCAAGTCAGACCAAGGGTCCATCATCATCAAGCCCAGCATCCTGTCCTTGAGTGGGGAGGAGATACTGCCGAGCTCAGCCTGCCCTTTTTGGGCTCAGTCCTGCTGGTGAGTACATTGGGTACCCAGCTGGGGCTTGGCCTTTGCTTTTTGGGGGGGACCCGGGGGCTGGGAGACTTGTCTTGGGAGGAGGGAGGGGAATGTTATAATAGTGATTATTATGGGATGATATCACATATGGTTATTACATACAGATTCGCAATCTGTATGTAATAACCACATGTGATATCACCCCATAATATGGTTCTGCCCTTTTAGTATATTTTTTGTATTTTTAGCATATTTTAAATTAATTTTTAAATTGTGAGTTATAGTATTTTTTAATTATGAATTGTAATTGTTGATTGTGTGTGTTGTAAGCTTCCCCGAGCTGCTCTTTGAGCAGGAAGGTACTGGATAAGGGCCTGTGTGCTTGGACAGGCATTTTGGTGGTGTAGCTACTAGGGATGCTGGTCTGGAGGGGCCTGGCTTGGTGGCAATGCAGCTCTGAAATGGGTCAAACCTTTTTTTTAAAGGGCCTGTGTGCTTGGACAGGCGTTTTGGTGGTGTCGTTACTAGGGATGCTGGTCTGGAGGGGCCTGGCTTGGTGGCAATGCAGCCCCGAAACGGGCCAAATGTTTAAAAAAACAGGGCCTGTGTGCTTGGACAGGTGTCTTGGTGGTGTAGCTACTAGGGATGCTGATCTGGAGGGGCCTGGTTTGCTTGCAATACAGGCCTGAAACTGCTATCTTTGTGAACATAGGACAAAGTAGGTAAGAGCACGGCAGAAGAGAAGGCTGCAGACAACAAGGAAACCCTTTCCCCTTGTTCCCAAATGAACCCATCTCTTCCCCTTCCTCTTCTCATGCTACAAAACCAAACCCTTTCCCTCGTACTTCTCCTCTGTCCTGTTCTTCTCTTCCCTTTCATTCTCGTATGATTCAGCTTGTCACAGAACAGGGAGCTAACTCAGTCCTCCCAGTTCTCCAAGCCAGAAGGAAGGCTTGTGCCAAAGCCTACACCTTCAGAAGACTACAGGTGGCCAAGAATGCCATGAAAATCGAGGATTTGGGGGTTCAGGATAAAGGTAGGTGATGGCAACATGATCTATTTTTTTAACCTACTTATGGTTAATTTGGACCCGGTGGGAAAGATAGTGTACGGTACCCCAGTAAGAGGGTTCTCTAGCCCCTGGTGGCAGTGCTTCACACAGCAGCATTCCCAGCATTAAGAAATGTAATGTCCATCTAATGTTAACCCTGGGAACTCCTTGCTGCTGGGTTATGCCCTGGCTCTGCCTACCGTTGCTCTGGCTCCGCCTACCGTTGCCCTGGCTCTGCCCCTAGGCCCACCGGCCTGCTGGTGGTGAAGCCGCTGGTAGCAGGTTGAACCCACCCACTGCCCCTCCAGCCTCCAAACCCACCAGCCACCACTGTGTATATATATATAGATAGAGTGTGTATACCAATACCAATAACGATACCAAAAACAAAACCTTTGTTTGAAATTGGGACTGATACCGATAATGACAATGATAATGAAAAATGACGTTTCATTAACAAAAATGAAAACAACACATTTTAATAATGAAAACAATAACAAAAAATGACATGGGGACCTGGTGTACACTCCTAATTTTGTATTTTATTCCTGTAAAGCGGAACGAGGTGCAGGACTGGCCTATGGTTAGTTGTTTCCCTGGAAAACAAAATTGTGGTATCTCTTTCCTCTTCCCCACCCTTCCAGACAAAGTCCCTAGGATTTTCAATATAGGCCCTTTTCACACAGACACTGATCAAATGGGTGTTACATTTTATTATACATGTTTCAGGGCTACAGGTGTGCTCTATGGGTGCCCTGCAACATGTAAAATGAAATGTAACACCCATTTGATCAGTGTTAGAGTGTCTGTGTGAAAAGGGCCATAGTGGGGAGGGGGTGCTTGTTGAATGTGGGGCAGGAGTGCTGTGTGCCCTGTCTGCACTGCAAGCCTAGAGTGGGGTTTGCAATGCAGGCAGAGATAGTCTGTGTGGACCAGGAATCCAGGGGATGACCCCTGCCCTACCTCATTGAAGGCCTGGGCAAAGCTCAAAAAAATTCTCAGTGCCACCCCCTGGAGGCTGTCACCCTATACACTCCAACTTCAGGGCTATCCTGAGAAATAAAGGGTTAACCCCACCCCCACCCCCCAACCACACTGAGCTAGAATCAACAAAGGCAGTAGCCTTCCACTTGGTGCTGACAGACACAGGGTTACTCTCTTCCTGGAGATTCTATCAGTTTCCCCTTCCTTGTCAGCAGGCTGTAAATAACCTAACGGCTAGGTTGTTATTTAGCTGGCTTAGGGAAGGAGTCTGCCAGAGAGCAATGATGTAGGTTTGATTGCACCTGGGGAGGTGTGACCCACCTCTGGCTCTGCTCATTCCTGGAGGGATGGGCTCAAATCCCTGAACAACACTGGCAGCCCCGCTGGCATGTTGTGGGGTCCGGAAGCAGCACACATCAATTGCACACCAGGAATGGAAAATGTAGCTACAAAGAGGGCAGGACAGGATGGACTAATTCTGTTGGGCTTCCATTTTGGCAGCTCTGGGTGAGACTCAGTACAAAAAGTGGGATAAAATAGTATGCAAAAGGGTTAGTCAAGCATTAAAGCAAGAGAGCAAATCCAGAATCCATGCAAGTTAGCTAGAAGGTGTCCGATTGGGTGGGTCAGATATTTTAGAAGGTAGTGTGGCCCAGTGCTTATATTAGGAGACTGGAAATCAAGACTCATTCTTCATTGTATGTCAGTTCTGTAACTGACTCATGTAATCTGGTTTCCAAGACTTTGGCCTTTTGACATACAGAGGGCGCAGGAGTCCTGTCAAATATCTGATCTATGAATACCTAGGACCTGACCTGTCTCAGCAAAAGATACTGTGGATAAGCTGGGTTGAAGAGCAAAAGCAGTTACATTTCCTGACCATAAGCCCCATAATCTGCCTCAGGCACCTGTGGGAGTTTTGATTCATGTGAATATGAGTTGCTAGCTAGTCCAGTGAAACTGCCATCAGTGATAGCTAGTGGACTTTTATGTTGGTGGGTGGAGGAGTGAGGGCACAAGTGGTGGGGCTCTCATTAAAATTTCACACATTACTAAAAAAATTATACAATGAATAAAAACCTCACAGTGAATACAGATCTAAAAAGTACACAATGTTGATGGCATTCAACAGTGAGCAATTGCAAAGGTTTGTGAGCAAATCAAAATGGGAAACCAGCACTTGCTCCTATAGGTTAGGTGCTAGACAAGAAAACTGGAAGATCAAGACTTCAAGCCTGTTTTAGGTAAAGGGGACATTATATGTGAGTGGGATTTCTTTCACATTAAAATTTTGCTATTTTAAAATCCACGCAGGAAAGAAACCCTGTATATGCCAGGAGTGAATGAAAAGCCCAAGTTAGGACATTTGATGCACATCAGGGAATCGATACAGGAGAGAAACTTTCCATGTGCCCTGCCTAGGAAATGCTACAGGGCAAGCTCAGTCCTCAGTGAACACACCAGAGAATCCACCATGCATAAGAAAGATCCTATAAATGCCCAACTGTGGGGAAAGCTGCAGTATGAACCTCAGTCTTAGCATGCATGAAAGAATCTAAATAGTTCCCTCATTCCCATCCCCACTCAGCTGCAGTTGAGATAGAAGGAATGAGTGAAAGAGTTCACTTGAGAGGAGGCTAGGGGTGTGCATGTCGTTTTTATTATTACAATAACAATAACAAAAATGGTAATTTTCGTTTTTGTTATTGCAATAACAAAAATGACAACCAAGAATAACAATACCGATAATGAAAATGAAAACAATAACAAAAGCAAAAACAACAATGTCGTTGTTGTTGTTATTATTATTATTATTATTATTATTATTATTGTTAGCATTTATATAGCATCACCAATGTACCTGGTGCTTTACAAAGAGTAAGAAAGACACAGTCCCTGCCTGAGAGCTTACAATTTAATGACCGGGGGAGGGGAGACAGGGAAGGGGGAACAGAGGGAGAGGCAAGGGATGCAACATTCATGAGGATGTGATAGCTCAGGTACATGTTCTTGGCTTGGTTACAGAGAATTGGGAGTTTGCAGAAACAGGTGGGGGATAATCCTGGGTGGGGATGGTTAGCAGGAGTTAGGAAGGGCGGAGCGGCAGAGGTGGGTTTTGAGGAGGGACTTGAAGGTGTAGAGGGTGGGGGCCAGGCGGACAAGGGCAGGCAGGGAGTTCCAGGCTTGCGGGGCTGCAAGGTAGAAGGGACGAAGGCAGTTGGGGGAGCAGGGCAGGTGTGGGAGGGTGAGGGAGGGGTGGAGGAGGAGCGGAGGGCTCGAACAGGGGTTCAGAGAGAGATCAGAGCAGAGAGGTAGGGGAGACCGAGGTTGTGAAGGGCTTTGTAGGTGAAGATTAGGAGCTTGCCTTGTGCAGAATATGCTCAGGAAGAGGGAGCCAGTGGAGAGAGGAGAGGAGAGGCTGCATGTGGTCAAAGCGACGGGCTAGGTGGATGATCCTGGCAGCAGAATTTTGAACAGAGATAAGGGAAGAAAGGTGGGAGCGTGGAAGGCCAACGAGGAGGAGGTTACAATAGTCAAGGCGTGAGATGACTAGGGCGTGGATGAGACTAGGGCGTGAGATGACTAGGGCGTGGATGAGAGTTTTGGCAGAGAAGACAGACAGAAAAGGGTAGCTCTTGACAATGTTGTGGAGGGAGAAGTGGCAGGATTTGGCCACGGAGTCAATGTAGAGTTTGAAGGAAAGGTGTGAGTCAAAGATGAAGCCCAAGCTTGGGGGAACAGGGAGGATGGAGACCCCTTCAATGGTAATTGATAGGGAAGAGGGAAAGGAAGGGTTGGGAGGGAAGATCAGGAGTTCAATTTTTGCCATGTTCAGTTTGAGTTGGCGTTTAGACATCCAGGCGGAGCTATTGGAGAGACGGTTGGTGAGACGAGCTTGGACAGAGGGGGAGAGGAAAGGAGTGGAGAGATAGAGTTGAGTGTCATCAGCGTATAGTGGTATTGAAAACCGTGGGAGGCAATGATATGCAGGAGGGGAGGGGCGACGGTGGAGGCAATGGAGGTCAGGAGGCGAGAAGGAATGGGGCCCAGGGGGCAAGTGGAGGGGTTGGAGGAGGAGAGCAGGGAGGAAATTTTCTCAAGTGAGGTGAGAGGGAAGGAGGACAGGAGAGAGGTGGGGGGAGTAGTAGGAGGAGAGGACTTGGAAGCGATATCCAGGTGAATCTTTTCAATCTTAGAGATGAAAAAGAGCAAGATCCTGAGCGGAGAGAGGATAGGGGGGTTTGAGAAGGGAGTCAAAGGTGGAAAAGAGGTGGCGAGGGTTCCGGGAGAAGACTTCAATGTGGGAGGCATAGTATTGCTGTCTAGCAAGGGAGATAGCAGAGCTGAGTGATGAGAGGCAAAATTTGAAGTGGAGGAAGTCGGCGTGGTAGTGGGATATGAGCCAGAGGCGTTCAGCAGCCCGGGTGCAGGAGCGGAGATGGCAAATGGTGGGGGTGAACCAAGGGCGAGGGTTACGAGAGTGAGCTGGGTGGGAGGCGAGGGGGCAAGGGAGTCGAGGGTGAAGGCGAGAGAGGAGTTGAAGGCGGAGATGGCAGAATCGGGGGAGAAGGAGGAGAGGACTTAGGGGAGAAGAGGAGAGAGGGAGGATTAATGCTGTAACAGTTGGGTTTTGGAGGGAAAATGTGGAGAGGGGAGGAGGGAGCAGATATCTCAGAGCCCTAAACAGGGTTGAACTACTGAACTGTGCCTGTGTTGGGAGGGGTGAGCAGCTCAGCAGTATCTAATGGATGGCCAATGAGCAGTACAAGCAGGCCCCAGTCTCATGGCACTCTGTGATTGCTCAATGCCTGCTGCCTCCCACAGCTAATCAGGGGGGTTCTGGAGGAGGCCACTGCAACCCTTTATAATGGGAGGGCCATGCTTTTTCTCTCCGTTGTGTGAGAGCTCTGCTTGTCAGGTTGCGTTTACAGAACCATGGTGCTTGCACACAAAAAAATTCATCCTAACCCTCATTGTATTACTGATACCTTTCCTTCCTCATAGCCTACATTTTACCTTCTCCCTTTCCCTGCCCTTTCCCCCCCATGTACATTATATATAGATAGTAGGGGTGGGAAGTTTGGTTCCCCCGGTATCCGATATTGCCGGTATTTTGCTGTACTGGCAGTATCGGATTAATCCAGTTATTGGGGGTACCGGTGCCGGTTCCCCCATGCCGAATTTGTTTACATTGTGGCCATTGAAATGAATGGCCGCAATGTAAAAGAAAGAAAGGGGGGGGGAAATCCCCCCCCCGTCCAGGTTGCGCGGGTGGAAGGGGGGACACCCCCCACCCTGCCCAGCCTGGATTTTTAAAGATTATTTTTTTTACCCAAGTCCCTGCTAGTGCGGGCTCTGGGCCGCCACCGTGTCGTCGTCGTCAACCCGAAGCCCGCACCAGCAGGTACTAGGGTGATCCCTGGGGTGGGGGGTGGGGTGGTTTAACCCACCCCATCCCAGGGATCACCCTACCCCCCCACCCAGAGATCGCCTACCTTTTGTGCTCCGGGCGGCGGCGGATGGACGGCAGTCCGGCGGCTTCAGCACTGACTGGCTTCAGTGCTTGACTAGGCCTTCTGGGGAACTTCCGGGTTTCCCCAGAAGGCCTTGTCAAGCGCTGAAGAAGCGCCATGCAGCTGCCGCCGCCACCCGGAGCACAAAAGGTAGGCGATCTCTGGGTGGGGGATAGGGTGATCCCTGGGATGGGGGGGTGTTAAACCACCCCCCACCCCAGGGATCACCCTAGTACCTGTTGGTGCAGGTTTCGGGTCACTGCTGCCAATACGGCAGTGGCCCAGAGCCCGCACTAGCAGGGACTTTGTCTAAAAAAAATTTTTTTTAAAAATCCAGGCTGGGCAGGGTGGGTGGGGGGTGACCCCCCCTTCCACCCGCACAGCCTGGAAGGGCGAGGGAAAGTGGTTTGTTGTTTTTTTCCCATTGATTTCAATGGGGACAGTTCCCCATTGAAATCAATGGGAAAATACCGGTACCGGTATACCGGTTCTAATCCGGTAAACTGGATTTTTGGGAATCGGTATCCAGTAAAACCGGTATCTGGTTTTTTGGGTGAAGTTCCACCCCTAATAGATAGGTGGTATAGATTAGATATAGATATATATTATAGACATATAGATTAGATTAGAATAGTTATATCGATAATTGATTAGATAATAGATAGTTTTCCTTTTCCCTTCCCCTGTCTCCCTTAGATTTAGATAGATATTAGTTGTGCACGGGAATTGATAACAACTATGACATTGTCGTTAACAACAACAATGAAAATGACATTTTTAAATAATGAAAAATGAAAATGACATGGGGGCCTGATGCACACCCCTAGAGGAGGCATGAGGTCGAATATTTTAGCAAACAGTGTAGTAGACTTAAAGCTTAGCTAGCGAGATGCACTGATGGTGTCCCGCTCATCTCAGACCAGCCCCTCCCATCCCTGCTCTCTCTTCCCTATTTCCCCTATGAACTGAGACCATTCCCTCACTTCTCCTTCTCTTTACACACTCTGTTCCAAAGTGACAGGGGCTGCTTGCCTGCAAGGGCAGGGCTGATTGGCACCACTTATCATTTCACCCGGAACCTTATCATGGCTTTCCCCCTGTCATTCCACCCACTCCTCATAGCCTCCTCTCCTTCATTCCAGTCATTCTCTTCTCATTTCACACATTCTTTCTGGTGCCTTCCTTACCATTCCACATCCCCTTGCTCCCCCCCCCCCCCCNCCATTGTATTACTTCAGAGCCAATTAGAACATATGGTCATTTGCAGGTCCCATTATTTCCAAATGGTATTCCCATTGCCTCCATTGTTTCCAATGGGCATTCCATGGCATTCATTTAAGTATGTCCCCAGACTTCTTCTTATTGTTAAGCATTTATATAGCACAGGGATGGGGGACTCTTTCCATCCCAGGGCCAATGCAGCCCACAGCTAGTTCTTTGGGATCCCTCTCCAGTTCCTGTATCTGATCTCTGGATCCAGTTCCTAACCCAAAGCACTGAGAAGCTGAGCTCAAGGTAAGGGAGAAGAGATGCACACATGGAGAGGGGATGGATCCATGACTCAGATTCATGATCTGTTTCCTGCTGTTCCTGGGCACAACCCTTAAGCATGGCCACCCCCAACTTCGATGCAGTCATTGGAGATTGTAATCATTTTTAAAATGGCCCCTGGGATGGAAAAGATGTCCCACCTTCCCCAGACGTGGACAAATACTTTAAATCCTAAGATTTCCAGGAACACTGGATCAGTTGGAGACTGTGGGGCAAAATTCAAAGTGGCCACCACTATTTCCCCCTTTCAGAAACACTATAGAAACATACCAAATAATAGAAAAATTAATTAATTTAAAAAAAAAAATCTTACCTAAAGTGGGTCCAGCCTGTCCTCTACTGCAGCAGCCTCCAAACTGACCCAGACCAGTTCCAGGCTGCTGCTCTGTCTTTGACTTCCTCCCTCTGCTCTCTCCTGAAGACAGGAGGAGGGAGGGAGCTCCTCCGGGCCTAATTGGCTTTAGGGTGGGAAGCATTTCTGCCCTAAAACGTTTGTGATAGGCTGGGTTCCTCTATAGGAACCCATGCCTTGGACCCCTGGCCCCTTCAGCACCTTCCTGTGTTTACTGCCCCTGTGTCCCTGGAGCAGCTGGCTTGGAAAACCCGGGAGCGCAGGCACAATAAACATAAGTCCCTCTTTGCCTCCACTTTCCTTCTCTCTCGTTCCCCAACTCCCCCCCCCCCAGCTGATTGCTGCTCCACGGTCGGGACAGTCAGTGAATGTGCATGTGCGCATAGTGCTTATCAGTACCGAGAGCTTTTGCGCATGCACAAACAAGGCTCCTTGACGCATGTGCAAAAGTGCCTAGGGCTTATCAGCACTATGCACATGCATGCTGGCTGCTGCACAGAGCAGCAATCAGCTAAGAGAAGGAGGTGAAGATGGTTCTGGGAGCTGGGGCACACTGCCTCCTCACCAGCCCCCGCCAGTCACCACTGACTGCCATGCAAGATTCATTCTCATTGAAGGAGGGTTGATAGGATAGGCAAGGCTTAGGGATGGGCGAAGAGAATGCGCTTCGCATGTTCGGTCGTTCGGTTCGAAACCCGAGTTCAGGTTCGATGGTTCGGTTCAGCCGAGTTTGGTTTGGCCGAACTTGGCCGAACATTCAAAAATAGCGCTATCGAAACCTAATTTTTGGCCCTGGAAAGACGTTTTTACTGCCCCCAAACCCGACCGAACTGTTTGGTCGTTTGAGAGTTCGGTTCGGACGTTCAGTTCGGACGTCCAAACAGACCGAGTTCGGTCCAAACTCCGAACATCCGAACTGCGTTTGCCCATCCCTAGCAAGGCTTAATCAACACAGTCCTCTGGGTCTAGGCTCTGGGATGTCAGTGTAAGGAGCAGTGTATCTGTAGGATTTGTTACCCGTAAGCTGTGTTCTTCGTATAATGAGAACATGCAGTTACCTCAGCAGCATTTTACTTTTTGTAGCTGCTCAGGGTATATGGAATCTAACTTTGAGCTGAAACAAGTACCCCCAAAATGAGTCAAATATACCCTACCTGAACTAAAATTTTCAGTTCAGGCAATAACTGGTATCTGTCTGTTTAGCCTCTGCCATGTATCCATTTTGGTGATTCCAGGCTGGATTTTTCGGGGATTCTTTTGGTTTTTCAGTTTGATTATTCCGTGTTTTGGTCATTTTGGTAACTTCATTCCAGCAATATAGCACTACTACACATGTGCCCATACTGAAAATGGTGTAACTGAAATATCTGAAGAACCAAAATAACTGAACCAAAACCCCACCCAATGAAACCGAATGCCTACAAAATGGATATGCGAGTACCTGTTTTGGTTGTAAATATTATTCAGGTACTCAAAGGGAATTCTGGAAAATGAGACTAATACCCAGGAATAATAAACTACCTGCATATTTCAGCTCTGATCTAAATACGTAGGCAAAAGTCGCAACACAGATTTAGAAAAGACCAATTTTAACTGTAATAAATGATGAGTGTGCTCTTATTTGGGCTCTGCAAAGCCAATTTTCCAAAATCCTGTCAACTACTCCAGCACTTAAGGAGAAGTCCTTCCAGAGGCAATCTCTCCAAGTCTATCAGCAGTTCAGCTGTTCTGGTTCCAGTGGCATTTCTTGATAGGAGTTTTATGACTTTCTGCCTGCAATTTTGAGGCTTGCTTTGTTGTCTTTGGAGCCCACATTGGCTTTGCTTGGCTTTCCTTTGGGGGCTGCTGTAATCAGTGCCTTCACTTGCGAGAACTCTTGCAAAGAGAAGAACCTTTCAGGGGGGCACCACAACAGAAACATACAAAACAAGAAAGAGTATTTAATATGCCAGATCTCATCCTTTCTTATCTAATAGCTACAGCTGTACTCACTTAATGTTAATATTATTTTGCTTAGCTCGACCTTTTGCTATAGAAAACAAGACGTATGGGGTTCCCCTGATTGAAACTGAAGCATCTTTCTTTGGCAACCAGAATGATTCCAATCAGTGTTTAGAATACTCTGCCCAAGAATATGTTTGATTTAGATTTATTGCATCAGGAGACAGGACTGTAATGCTAATATGGGTGAATTTTCCAAAATCCTCTTCTTGTAAATGAAATTTATTTTTAATTGGTTGCTTCAGTAAAAGGCATCATATGTACTGTTAGGGCATTTTCAGACAAGACACTCTCCACCCACTACCCCCCACCCACTATACATGTTGCAGGGCTGCAATGTTTCCCTATGGGTGCCCTGTAACATGTATAGTGGGTGGGAGGTGGGTGGGGAGTGTCTTGTCTGAGAATGCCCTTAGACCCAATCCTATGCCTGCATGCACTGTACGCAAGGGTGTATGTGCACAATGCACACACACATGGTTTGCACACACATATTGCTTATGCACCCTTGTACACAGTGCATGTGCGATTGTCCGATCAGAGTGCCCAAGTGCAATCTCCCACCAAATGACAGTAATAATAACAACATTTTAAAATTTATATTGTGCCCCCTGCCAAATGATGCTCAGGATGCTTCACAAAATTAATACAACAGGATAATAATACTATAAAACAACCTAAAACTCATTTCAAATACATTGAAGACAGTTTGAAAGGGGAAGGGAAACACTAAGAGGAACCAGCAGTGGGTCCTCTAAAAGTGCCGGAGAATAGAAAAAGTCTTCATGTGCTTTTTGAAGGTGAGATGACAAGAACTGAGATGAATATCCAGAGGGAGGGAGTTCCACTCTGAGGGTATTTTCAGAAGTGATGTTACCACGCTTAGACCCATCCAAGGTAACGGTCGCCCTCTCACCCTGGGGTAGGCCGGTACCCAGAACAGACATGATGGTGCGCTTTACCACACTTTGCCCCGAGTCGTGGTAGCACTTACCACCGGCTGTTCCCCGCAATTTTCTGAGATCAAAACCGGTGGTAACTGTTACCACAGTTCGGGGCAAAGCGTGGTGAACATCTGGTGGCCGCCGAACAGAAGTGACAGTGGTTGTGACTCCAGGGTGGGTTTTAGTGTGGTAAAGTGTGGCTAAACATGGTAGCGTCATTTCTGAAAATACCCTGATGGCTCGCTGCTTTAAGGCGCAATGGCAGGATCTCCAAACAGCAGGTAGTATCTGAGTGGAGATAGTAGCAGGGCGAGGTTCCATGGATAGGTCGCAAACCTCAATTATAGCTGAGGCCTATACTGATCAGAGTCCTGAAGACCAGAACTGCAATCTTAAATTAAACCCACTGCTGTGCAGGCAGCCAATGCAGAGAACACAGGGTGGGTGTAATATGATCACAGTTGCCCAAACCAGTAAGCAGGAGCGATGCTGCCGCATTCTGAACATGCTGCAAGAAACAGAGACGCTCCACTGGAAGCCTACAGCAGATGGATATGGCTGAGCTCACATGATGGTGAATGATTGATTGTGCCATTACTCAGTGGTACGCTATCAGTTTAGGATGTAAAGCTGTTGAAGGGAATGTGCGCAATGGGAGAGGAAGATGCGTAATGGGAGAGGAACTCGTTTATAAAAACTGTGCATGTGAGGCTCTGTTCATGCAAGCGCTCTATCCTAGGTACTTAATTCATTGGTAATAATTCACTTTGCAAGCATTCACATGGGAACACAGTATCCATGTATTGGTATCCACATACCCTAGCATTTACCCACAATACCAAAGACTGAATACTACCATTACTGGGTAATCACAATGCTGATATACCATTACTGTATAATTGATGAGAAAAAAGGACAAGATAAAAATAATAATTAACAAATGGATCAGAACAGGAAAACTCCAGAAAAAAGATGGGATTTTTTTTTACTTAATATAGGGGCCACAGCAGTGGCAGCTGGTGGACTTTTAGGTTGATGGGGCCTCCAGAAATGTCACACATTACATGGAATACACAATAAATAGAAAAGCACGGTGAATACAGATCTAAAGACTACATGATGTCAGTGGCATGCAATAGTGAACAAAATGCAAAGCTCCATGGGCAAATCTAAGAGGGGAAACCAGCAGTTGTTCCTGTAGGACAAGGGTTAGAAAAGAAAATTGGCAGGTCAAGGGTTTAAGTAAGGAAACATTACTTGTGTGTGTGATTTTTCACTTTTAAAAAATTGCTATTTAAAAAAAATAAGAATCCACATTGGAGAGAAACCCTGAACATGCCAGGAGAACAAGGAAAGCTTCAGTACACTCTGGTATGTACTGACTGTACTCTGGTCAGTACATACCAGGGAATCCACACAGGAGAGAAACTTTAAATGTTCCCTTACTGGGAAATGCTAAAGGATAAATTCAGCCCTTAGTACACATCAGAGAATCCACAATACAGGGGAAAGGCCCTATAAATGCTTAATTGTGGGGAAAACCTCAGTGTGGATATCAGACTTAGTATGCCAACCCCTTCATTCCCACCCCCACTTCAGCAGCTGTTGGGAGAGAGAAGGGTATGAACAGAAGAGTTCACTTGGGAAGGAGGCATGGGGCAGAATACTTAGGAACAGCATAGAAGACTTCAAGTTTAGATACTCAACCACTTAACACTAGTGCTGCATTTCTAATCCCAGACCCCAGTCCAGCCCCTCCCATCCCTGCTGTCCTTTCTAAACACTGATTTCCCCTATGAACACAGACTATTCCCTCATTTCTCCCTCTCTTTACATACCTTGTTCCAAAGTGACACTTAAAGGTTTAACCCAGGGGCTGCTTGCCTGGAAGAACAGGGCTGATTGGCTACGCTTTGACTGCAGCAGGCAGAATAAAAGGCCCTGGATGCACCAGTGTGTGTCCATTCCCAAAGCCAGCAGAAATCCAAACTAAGGTGGAATACGTTAGTTAAGGTACAGTTCAAGCATAGATTTTCGTGTCTAGGAACTACAGGCAGTTAGAGGCTACATACTAAAATGAATGACATGGAATGCCCTTTGGAAACAGAGGAGGGAACGCAAATGCCAGTTGGCCAGTAACTGAGACATGTGAACAACAATATGTTTTAATGGGCTGTAAAGCAATACAATGGAGCTGCATCTCTAATAGGGAATGGAAATAATAGGGAGAGGAGGGGTGAAATGACAAAAAAAGGAGCCGGGGAGAGAGGGTGGAGCAACAAGAGGAAGCTACAGGGAATGGATGGAGTGACAAACTGAATGGCATGATAAGGAAGAGGCCACAAGAGTGGATGGGATGACGAGGGACCGGGTGAATTGACAGGGAGGAGGCTATGGGGATTGGGGAACGATAAGAGGAATGCCATGACAAACAGGTAGAATGACAAGATTCTTGGTGAAATGATGTGACTGGGAGGAGTGACAAAGGGTGAAAATCGACATCATGCGAACACCAATTTAACATTTCTTATGCATGTTGCAGGGCTGCATAGGGTACCAACACAGCCCTGCAACATGCATAAGAAATGTTAAAGCTGTATTAGCATTATATCTGTTTTCACCCGAAGGAGACCATGGTCAGCGTTCCTGTCATTCCACTTACTCTCCCTGGTGCCTTCCTCATTATTCTGTACTCCCCATTCCCCACCCTCCCACCCCCAAAGATGCAGCTCCATTGTATTGTTTTGCAGCCAGTTAAAACCCATTATCATTTGCGATCTCTGGACTGATCCCATTATAATAATCTTTATTTTTGTGTAGCACCTCCCTGTCATGAGACTTGGAGCGCTTTACATACAACAATTGAACACAACTTTTCATTTTCACAACAACCCTGTGAGGTAGGTCAGGCTGAGAGAATAATGCGACTGACCCAAGGTCACCCAGCGTGTTTGTGGCTAAGGCAAGACTAGAACTGGGGTCAACCCCTACCTCCCAGTCCAAGTACTGCGCACTTGACCACATTATTATTGCTTCCATTGCTTCCAGTGGCTATTATGTCAATTATTTCAGTGTGACCAGAATCATTATTATCAAGCATTTATATAGCACTTTCCATGTCCTCCTTTCAAGCGCTGAGAAAAAGGAACAAGGAAAACAAATTAAAAATCCTTAAGACCCCAAGATTCCCAGTAACATCAGATCAACAGGGCTGCCACAACTAAAAAAAGAGCAGCATGAAAAGCAAGTTTTTACACTGCAAGAATATAACAAATCAACAAATAAATCCTTTGGAAAAACTTCAGTTCTCCTTCATTTTCCCCCACTGCATTCAGTGAGCCCAGAAAATATTCCAACCAATTTAATTAACATTCAGAGTTCAGCAAAACGTTTGTCAAGCATCAGATCACTAAATGGATAAAAAAAAAGTCTTCAGGCACTTTTTAAAAGCTGAGGTGGGATGAGGAACAGGGATGTACATCTGGAAGGAATGAGTTCCACATAGAGGGATCCCACATAGCAAAGGCCCATTCACCCCCCAACCTAAGGCATAATGGCTGAATCCCCAAACAGCAGGTGGTTACTGAGCACAGATAGCCTTGCTCCCCCCTACCTCTCTGCACTTATCGCCCTCCATACTCCAGCCCGTGCACTTTGCTCCTCCTCTGTCCCTTCTCTCGCCCTTCCACGCCTTCCCTGCTCCCCTAAGCGCCTTCGTCACTTCTCACTTGCTGCCCCCCATGCCTGGAACTCCCTCCCTGTCCACATCCGCCTTGCCCCCTCCCTTCATACCTTCAAATCTCTCCTTAAAACTCACCTCTTTCGCTCTGCTCTGTCTGACTCTTTATCCTGCTGAGCCACTATTCCTATACCTACGATCGGTTTACCCTTATCCTTGCAACATGGACCTGCCTGCTGTCATTCTCATCGTAACCAAGCCAAGTACGTGCACTTGAGACCTCGCATCTTCATGAATGTTAGACCCCTTGTCTCTCCCTCTGTTCCCCTTCCTAAGTCTCTCCCCCAGCTCCTGTCTCTCAGATTGTAAGCCCTAGGGGCAGGGACCGTGTCTATTTTATTACTTTGTAAAGTGCCAGGTACACTGCTGGCGCTATATAAATGTTTGTTAATAATAATAATAATAATAATAGCCATCAGGATGGGGCTCCAGGAGCAGGTCTTCAATATAGATCTCGAGAAGATCTCACAGCAATTGTTTGAGGTGCTTTAAACACCCGAGATCTCTTTGCAAAGGTGCATTTCCCAAGCATGTTGTCAGAATGGCCTTTATTTGGGACTCTAGGAATGTGAAGTAGCATAACTATAGCACACAAAAAGGAAGGTCAGCCTAAAATCTTGGTTTTAAGCAGACCTGTCACATTGGGTATTTTTAAATGGACACCTGCTCTGCTCCTGTGCCATCCCACCCCTGGGTGACCCATCCGTGTAAAGACAGACCACTGTGAGGCAGAGCAGGAGCAGAGCAGGCACTGTCTGTTCTGGGCCAGCTCTGCTTGTGGTTCTCCGGAACATCCCGGACCACCACAAGCGGAGTGGGCTGCCAAAACCCAGAGCACCGTCTGGGGGAAAGCAGCAGTCCATCTGCTTGCAGACAAGCTGCTGCAGCTGTGCTTCAGGCTGGGGGCTGCCTCAGCAACAGCCATAGAGCTGCAAGTGGCATCCTAGAGTGGCTGGCAATATGTCTACAGCTCTATGGTGTGAGCGAGGGGGGATGGTGTGTGGGCCGACTGTGGTTCATGGTGGCAGCCGCCTCTGTGTAAACCCAGAGTAGGCCCAGGGTGGCCCCCTAGAACAGACCTAGGAGTGTCCATTCCCAGATCCATCTAAAACCACCCATTATTAGTTATCACCCTAGGACAGGGTGAGTAATCTTTTCCCTCCTGGGGGCCTCTTTGAAAATGAGGTCCACATAGAAGTTAGCAGTGGGGCTACATATGTACAGTTAGAGAAGTGTCCAGATCATGGATCTGTCCCCTACCCTTGTGTGCATGCCCTCGTCTCAGCTCCCTTACCCTGATCTCAGTCTTTTACTGTTTGGGGGTAGGAATGGATCCAGGGAGCAGATCCAAAAAATGTAAAAGGACCAAACTAGCCATGGGCCACGTTGAAAGAATGAACTCTGAGAATAAGGGAGCAGCAATGGGGGCATGCCCACAAGAATACGGGATAGCTCCATGGAACAGATCTATGATCTGACATTCTCCTTCCTAAGCTAACTCCCTTAAGTACCCCCATTGCTAGGAGAAGGTGCCAAGGCAAACAGGAGGAGAAGGAAGGGAGAGAAGCCCCCAAATGGGGAGGGGGGGTTAAAAGGGAGTAAAAAAATGAGATGGGGTTAGAAGGGAGAGAAAGGGAGCCCCCTCCTTCTGCTGCTCTTTACTGTTATTGATTGAGGGCGCTGGCTCTGTTGCCCTTCCAGCCAGACTGATTGGCTGGGGGGGGGGGGGGCTCCATTGGGAATTACATGAAGTCCCCAAGCCCCCACCTCCAGCCTCTCCCCTGGACTGAACAATGCAGTTGTGTTGTGGCCAATTATTCTGGTGCTCCACGCCTCCAGCAGCCCTGCAGGCACAGTACAGCCCAGGGGAAGGTTCTCCCTCCCTCCTCCCACCGCTGCGGCTGTCTGCTTAACAGTGAAAGCTGGCCCATGCACATAGGCACCTGCTCTTGTTGGGTGCTTTTAGACAGACCACAGACTGGCCAGTCTGTTTAAAAACATCCTGCCAGATGTGGAAGTGGATCCTTCAGAACATCCTGGAGAGCTGCCGGCAGAGCAGGCTGGCAAAACCCAGAGCAGCAGCCTGAAGCAGAGCTGCTGGACAGACCCATGCTTCAGCTCTGTGCCTGGCTAGCCATTGCCCCTGACAGCACCATAGAGTTGTGGGTGCCAGTCTAGAGCATCAGGTGATCACCTGCAGCTCTATGGTATGCGGTGTGTGTGTGTGTGTGTGTGTGGCACGGGCTAACTGTGGGCTGGGGAAACTTCCAGGTCCATTTAAAGCAGACCTAGCCAGGGCTGCAAGCGGGCGGAGGTGGGAGTGTACCCTCAGAGCAGCTCTGGGGGCCGGAGCAGCCTCCATGTTCATCTGTTTACAGCCATTAAGGCAATGCAGGGTGTTGGCAGGAGCGGTGAAGGCTGGTGACCCCAGGGGAGTGAAAGAGGGCACCACCCCTTTTTGTCGGACCCACCATCCCTTGGCTACAGTATGGTGGGGCAACCATCCCATCTGCCCACAGTGCCCCCAAACCAAACACACCCACAAAATAAGATTGTATACTCCCCATGTGTTGGCTGCCAAAACCAAAGACCTCAGCAGTAAGGAGAAACAGCACTGTGTTACCTTTAGGAAGCCAGTTCCTGACGTGCTACACACACATCTGGGCCAATATTAAAATTATTTGGCCATGGCATCCAGTCCCTAGGCACACCTTGACCAGTAGCAAAACTGCATCCAGCAGATTTGAATTGGGTATCTATCTATGTCCAATAGGAAACCAAGTTAAAACTTGAAACTGCGGTTTGAGGTAAACTTGGATGGAATGGCGAGCAGACGGCAGTAGCCAGCACCCAGGAAACAGATGGGGAAATGACAACGTGGTAAACGGCAGAAAGCAGGAATAAAATGGTACTATAACCCATTAGTTATTGCGTAGTTACTGTTGTTTATCAACTTTATTTAATAATCACTGTTTGGATAGTGCAAATCCAGTGGATATTACTATTATCCACAGAGATAACCGTTTCAGCCTTAAGCCAGATGCTTCAGCCCTGACTCCTTCTGATGCATTGTTTATTTATGCTACAAGATTATCAGTCTTTAAGTTGCATTATAAAGTCAAGGCCCTGGCTTTTGGTAACCATGAAAGATCCTGCTACATGAAGCTTCTAGCGAAATCCAGAGAGCTTTTTGCCTGATGTACAAGTAGCTAAATGTCTTTCTTGGCTATTCCACTTTCTTTCCTCACAAAACATGCCTTGAATCAGACAGGGGAATGAAGTCTCTTAAACATGCAGGCCTTCAGATGCAAATTATGATTATTTAACAAAAAAGTGAAAAGCTTGAATAATTTCCCCAGAAAGCCAGTTTGTAACCTAAGCCTTCCCAGGGAGCGATCCTACGTGCAGTCTTATCATTTTATATGACTGTTTAATCTACTGTTTAACAAACAAAAAGACTTGCAGCACCATAGCAACTACTGCACAGCTCAGGACTCGTGGGAGAGAGAGCAGCTTCACGGTCCAAAGCAAAACCCAAACCTGCCTCCTCTCTACGTTAACATTTTAAGGCAGCCTTGTGAAAATGTCAGGAAGGCTCGCTAGTCTAGCTGCAGAACAGACTCATCTGCTCCTTGGAGAGGGTGAATGAAGATAAGGGAGGGGAGGATATTTTATTCATCCAACAAATTCCCTTCCTGGGATAAAGTGGGAAATTAGAATTTTGGGAGGCTGCATGGGTGTGAAATTTTGTAGTTTTAAATAAAAATCACTTATTCCAGAGTAGCCCCGTTAAGAGGGCTTTAATGGGGCTACTTCAGAATAAGAGGTTTATGGAACATGGCCAAAGTGTTCCAGTTTCTTTCTAGTACATGAGGACCATTTAGGCAAAATGGACCATTGGTTGCCTGGCCCGTGTACGTCAAAAGAAAAAATGACCCATAAGCAGGACAATATTTTAACGTTTACATTAGGGGAGGCTGAAGTGAGTCTATCTTGTGTTCTCATCACCACCCGTGACTGAGAGATGCGAGTAGCCTCATCTCTCACGCCTCACCAACTAGACCATGCTATGGGAAGCAGCTAGAATCGGTGTCCCGGAAAGTCTACTTCCAGGATGGATTTTTTTTTGGGGGGGACATCTGGGCCCCCGATGTGGGCCTGGGTAACCCATTGAGTTCCCGATGAGTAAAACTAAGATTTTGTCACCAGAAATATCCCCCCAAAATATGGAGAAGTTGTCAAGGGAAAATTTGAGAAAGTCATGGTTCCTGGCCCATTTGCCTGTGATTCAGCTGCAAATCTCACCTGTGGCGGGTGCAGCGCAGTCATTTCCTCCGCCTTTCACCCTCCTCTGTCCTTCACCCAACTCCACTCACTCCTTCACTCACTCTCAGTCCCTCAAGGCTAAGCACGCAACTGCTCCTCACACTTGACCACAGAATAACAGCAACCTTTATTGTCTGAAGAAAAAGCGTGCCAGTCATTTTGGCGCCCATCTAGGTGGATCTTCTTTGGTTCCCGCTTCCACTGCCATCTCTCCTTCCATCCCCCTCCTCTTCCCCTTGCAGCTGCTGCCACCAAGGCCCCCCTCCTCCTGCTGCCGCTGCTTAACCTATGGCCCTGATCCTGCCGTGCTGCCAATGCTGCGGCTTTGCTGACCCCGCAGTTCCTGTCCAGCTCTCCCCAAACTCCAGCTGCCAATGGCTGAGGAAGTCACAGAGGTCTCCTGACGTTACAGAATCTGTGTGACCTTTGTGATAAATGACGAGCCTTACCGATGGGGTGTCCAAAAATGCAGGTATTGCCCACGAGTACCAATTGACGTACTGGGTGCTCCCCTACTCCTGCCCCCCACAGAGCAGTGTGATGTCACAGTGCTCCAAGAAGGCTGGGAATGACAGGAAAGGGGTGAGGTTATACCTTTCCCACCACCGTTTGCCTCATGTGGCACTGCCCTGCTGAGGGCCATGACATCATGGTGGTCAGCGGGGACAGGGCCTCTAGTCCAGGGAACCTGACCTGATCTTGGGAATGGTAATGCTCCTGAACCGAACTGAGTCCTATTGGACTCCTTGTGTCCAACTGGGTTTAATCCAGTCCACAGGGCTCTATTCAATGTGAGTAAAAATCTCCGGGGTAAGTGATCATTTGAACAGGGAAAGGTTGTTATTTATTTATTTATTTATTTATTTTACAAAATGTATACCCCGCTCTTCCCACCACAGGCAGCCCTGAGCAGCTAACAACAATTTTTATATATGTATATATGTTGAGTCACTTACCACCAAATACCTGACTGTTCATAGTCATTTACCCTATGTGGTATCTTCTCCACGGGCAATCACACCTGGTTTGTGTGAATTCTTGCAAAGTGAGCTAAGTGGATTGTTGCCACCAGATTAAATATCAGGGGCTGCCTGTTCACAGGAACAGCACCTTATGTGCACACTGCGCAGTGTTTCTTTTCCAGTTTCTTTTCCATTGTTTACTCCAGGGTACATTCCCTTCAATAGCTTTGCAATTAAGCCTTCAGTTTGATTTAGCTAGCTGAGGTTCACCCTCCCTAACTCACTGAAGGTGACTCAAATCAAGTTTCAACCAAGTTTCCCTGTGAACACTAGAATTGTAGTTTGTTACCTTTCTTCCTAATTTGGGCAGGTTTAGAGGATAACTTCTGCCATAAAACATGTTGGCAAGAGCAATGTCCCCCAGTGGATTTTTATGTCCTTTTCAGGATAGATTCCCCCCCCTGTGGGTGAAAGGATGCAGGACTGTGACTGATGTGAACATCATTTTTGGTCACTGTGGAAATGCTGGATCAAAGAGGGAGATTTTGCAATGTTTCCTCAGGCCTAGGCTAAACACAGTGTTACTTCTGATGGAACTGTATTGGTTTGGTCTGTGATTTCTTAATTTTAACCAATACAGTTCCACCACACAGAGCCCAAGTGTAGCCACTGTTCTATCCCTCAAAGGTTCTGTTCCTTTCTTGCTAGGAATTCACAGCAACAAGCCTCTCCCAAAGGAGTTTGTCTATGGCCCTTTTCACATGAGACGCCCCACCCCCGTCCACATGGGCAGCTGGGTGGCCGAGGGGGGGGGGCATCCGTGTGACTGCCAGTGCAGGTGGTGGTGGTGGGGGGTGTATACATGCTCCCCTGCTCCACCCACCTCTACCCATCTCCACTGATCCCCCATGCATGGAGGCACTGGAGAAAATGGAGGTGCCTCCGTGCGTGGAGGTGGGTGTGCATCTGTGTGACACGCGCTGCACACTCACTCACCACAGCCTCCACCCATTCCCCCCACAACGCCAGCCCGTTTGAAAAGGGCCAATACCTACATTCAGGGGTTGCGTTGGTAAAACAATACGTGTTCCCTATTTCGAGCTAAATGCTGTGTTTACACAAACCCTAAATTTGCCCAGACTCTGGATTTAGCTGTCTCCTTGAGGGGTTTGTCCCACATTCACATGGATGTGGATATTTCCTCCCAGGCTCTTGCATTCTGTATTCTGGGCCTTGCAATGTACCACATTCATTTGTTAGGGCATAGGAGGCGGGAGCCGAAGCACTTCCTTAGGGAGCTATACCAGATGGGGCACAGAATGGGCTGAGTAGGGGGGCATGGGTGGCTGTTGGCAAACACAGTCCTGCACTTCCATTGGGTCCTATTCCAGCTCTCAGCTGAAGCTCCACCTCTGCCATACCACCCAGGCAATATCCACTCCCTTACAGCCATTACCCCCATCCACTTCTGTTCATTGTGCCACCCCTCATGCCAGTCCCCCCCACCACACCCCTCCAGCCAGGCCTACCCTTCCCATCGCTTGGAGCACACCCCTGGGTGTGGCTTGGGAAGCAGGCTTTACATAGCCAGAACCTGCACCACCCCCAGCCAGCCTCACAAAACTGGGAATTCAGTATCTACCTGTGATAGGAACCAGGCAGAGTACATTGCAATGATGCATTTTGGGCAATGAAAAAGCCATGTGGGCCAGATTCTGCAGTGACTTGCTGCCAGAGCAGGGTATCGATTGGCTGTATATTCAGCTGCACCTCTCTTCTGCTTTCCTAAGAGAAGTGTATTTCTCAGATTTTTGTCTGCAATAAGTTTGCGAACTTCTCCGGTTTGAAAACATCAGTAAAATGTTAAGTAACCGCAGACCTAAAACAATACACTGTGCTTCATCTAAAAAGAATCTGTTCCACATTGCAAGATCTCTGGGTACTCTATGTAAAACGATACCCTGCAAAGAAATATGACTTATTAATGAAAGTTTTGACAGAGAAGATTTCAGTTTGGAAATAATGTTCCCTGAAGCTTTTGTAATAATTAGGTTTGAAACAAGGCCATGCAGACACAATAATTTCCAGATTGGGCGATCACATATAACCAGTCTTCTTTTTTTTTCAGTAGAGAACTGGACCCATAGGGCACTTTATGCTGAAAGTATCTGATGCTGTCTCACACAGGCAAATGGGAAAGAACAAAACCCAGACATTTAATCAAAATCCCATTTCTCGCCTGCATTTTTCTCTCTCCTGTCATGGGTTTGCAAAGCTACTTTGGACCAAATTCTGTTCACAGTGACATTTCTGCAGCTTTTTTGAACTCAATCAGGCCTCCTTGCTTTCTTATTTCTGGCTTACTTCAATCTGTCAAATCACAAGGGGGAAAAAAAAAATCAAAATCTCCTTTGATTTTTTCCAAACATTTTGCAAAACTTTCCATGAATTTTTTTGCCACTTTGTTTTGGCAGGGTCAACATTTTGAACTGATTGTGTTGAAATGAATTAAATCAAATTGTAATTCCAGAAATAACATTAATTTTTGTGTGTGTGCAAAATTTGAAGTTTTAGTTAAATTTCTGAAATGTCAATGAACTTTTTAAAATGAAAAATGTGTTTTTAAAAATAAGTTTTTCATTTAAATGTTGAAACTATTGGTCAGCATGATCTGCACTTTTATCTCATGATTGTCACCTGGGCTACATGTAGTTTGCTAGTCAGGTGTAAAAGACTACTTGCCAGGCTGGCACTTGCAATGGGGAAAGGAGCCCAGGACTGTGAAGATCCACTTGCTAACTCAAAAAGTAAACTCAACAGAGTTTAGCAGGCAAGTGGATTTTTATCACCAGTGTAATATCTTTGGAAAGCATAGAATAAAAGGGTGTTAGCAAATGAGACGTTGCCCCATACCAGCCCCCGTTGGCCCCAGATTCACCTGCTCGTCTAGCCTGTGGCTGCCAGATGTTCACCCCAAGGCTGCTCCACATGGTGTCACTGTCAACCCAAGAAATGTGGCGGAGTCTGTTGTGTGGACAAATCCAGTAAAATTTGGGGCAACAGGTGCCCATGGGACCTCCTCCTGTGTGTTGGGGAATGCAGCGCCTATGCACACTTCCTGCACAATGTAGCTGCATGCACAGCCTTGAGCGTCGCTAGAGCGGCCGTGACTCGGTGGTGGAAAGGGGGGAGGGGGGCGGCGTGCAGGTGCAGTGCAGCAGGAGGAACTCCTGTCCATTTTTTGCACTCCCCACATGGGACCTGGAGGAACTATGGGCTCTGGTAGGCTCCCAGCCCAGCATGTAGTAGTACCCATAGAATTTTAGGATTGGAAGAAACCCTAAGGGTCATGACTTCAGTCTCCTACAGCCAATAAGTTAGAAATGGTTTAAAGAGTGGGTGTGGACATTTTTCTCAATAAAGCCCCCTAAGTTTTTGGAAGAAATAATATTGGAATGGAACTGAAATTTCTGCTTCATCAAACATGTTGGTTTTCCCATAAGAAATTTTGAAACAAACTTTAATTTTGAATTGGTGTGTTAAAATTGAATGGATAGTTTACATTTCAACTTAAAATGTTGTTTACTTCTAGCTTCAAAATGTCTTAACCCAACATTTAAGGTGAATTCCGGGAAGTCATTCTGCGGAAACTGGAATCAGTGTTGAGGGAGATCAAGAGGTATAGAGCACAAAGAAACAGCAGACTGGAGGTGAGGTGAAGAGGCAGACAGGAAGAATGCAGTGAAGGCAGGACTGGAGAGAAAATGAGCAGGAAACCAGGGCAGAGTGCAGACACACACAAAGATCTTGGAATAGTTCCAGCCAGCTTCTTCTTCCTGTTGGGTGACCCATTTATGCCAAGAAACAGCCAATCAATCAGGTGAGCAGGAGGTGTTGCATGAGTAGCTCTTCGGCTGATTTGTCAAGTCAGGCATCAAGGGTAATACCGTGGATCTGGCCACTGCCCGAAACCCCCATAGATGCTGGTTCAAGACCTTCAGATCCTGCCTGATAGCCACATGGTTAATGTAATGTGTGAAAGCCAGTGGATGAATCCCTCTGTGGTGGCCAGATATGCACATTTTTGAGGACATTTATGAAAAATACAGGTTGCAGGGCTGCATTGGCTGCAACGCGTATTTCTCATAATTGTTCTCTAAAATTTGCATATCTGGCCACCCTAAATCACTCCATAATTGCTGTGTTTTTTTGTTTATGATTTAGCACTTTCAGTGCTCAGATTGCTTTGCAGTCTTTATTTAGTTCAGCCTCATAACAATCTGGTGATGTTGGTCATTGTTGTTCCCATTTTAGAGCTGGGGGACCAAGGCTGAGAGAGGGTGAGTTGCCCAAGGCCACCCAGGAGGGAACACGTAAGATGGTATTTGAACCCTGGTCTACCAGGTCCAACTAGCCCAACACCTCATCTATTAAGCTACTATGGTGTTTGGATGCTTCCTCTGATGCGTATGTTCCTGGCCACTGTTGGAAACAGGATACTGGGCTAGAAAGACCGATGGTTTGACCCAGTCTGGCCATCGTTATGCTCTTAGAAGCTTCATTAATAAGATTATGTATTGTAGCAGGGCAGGGTGCCTGCTAGTCTACTGTTCCTTAAGGGGCTTAGCACCAGCAGGAGTGAAGGTGCTAACTGAGGTGGAAGCGCTGGAGTGGAGAGAGGACAGCACCTGGGCTGCGCGTGGCTAAGCCAGCCCAGGATAAAGCTGAGCTGAGAGCTTAATAAGGGGGAAACTTGGAGGAGACAGGAGCTATGGAAGAGCTCTGTCTCAGAGAGGAAAGCTCAGAGCTGCTGAGAGTAGCCAGAGACTGTGAAGAGACAGAAGCTGGGGAGAGCTCCTCCTCAGGCTGAGAGTACAGAGTGGGGCTCTGTCTCCATGCAAACTCTCCTTAGAGGGAGGTGCCTGAGCTGTGGGGTTTGACCAGCTGTAGGAGAGAGTGGTGCCTGGCCTGCAAAGCTGTGAGTACAAGTGGCTGAAAGAGACTGGGGACTCGAGGCATCTCTGGCCTGAGAAGGGATTGTGCCTGATCAGAGAGGGGCTTCAGTGGAGAAGCCTGTGCCTCTAAACCCTGAACTGTATGTATGGAGAACTGGATATGGTGGATGATATATTATATTTGTAATAAAGGACATGAGCTAATGATTCCCTAAAGATGTGATTATGGGGAGTATCCTGAAAGGACCTACCCAGGTACCAACCTTCCCAGTTACACGTATCGGGAAGGATTATACACTGAGGCCTAATGATTAGATGGGTCCCATCAGGTCTTGGATCAGTGGCATGTCCGGAATAGGAAAATTCCTAGTTCGAAGAACTGTCTCCAGTCATCACGGCCTCTCCCATGCACATTTCATTGCTTGTCCTCCTTGCAAACCCTCATAATTAGTAATCTGTATTGCTCGCTATCGGAGAGATCTGTCTGTAATTTATTATCCTGCTGAAGATCTAAGTCTTTCCATAGCTGTTCTCTGGCTGTGTTCCTCCTTGAGTAATTTACGGTAGTATCTCTGGTTCTCAGTCATCCAGGTCTGGCTAAGGCTCCTCTTCCTGCTGTTTATCTTTCACAGCCAAGCCAAGTTCTGATTACTGCACCTCGAACTTCATCCTTAACTTCATCCTTGGCCCTAGGAATCTTTGTCAACTGTGTTGTTCTGCGTCTGTAGATTAGGATAAAAGCCACATCCTTTACTCTGTTACATGTAACATCTTAGGTCGCTTTTAGACGATCGTGCGGGGTTTCAAAAACCCCGCGAGGAGAGATTATACATGACGCCGCCGGCAATTGGGCGCCTGATACGGCGCCGCGCATTCTTCTCAAGCCACGAATGACCTACCTCGATCAGGCTCTCGGTCAGTTCGCGGCTTGAAAAGAATGCACGGCGCGTATCAGGCGCGCGATTGCCGGCGGCATCACGTGTAGTCTCTCCTCGCGGGGTTTTTGAAACCCCGCACGAGCGCACAGCGTGATCATCTAAAAGCGGCCTTAGATTGGGAGTTCCCAAACCTTTTGGACCAAAGCCCCCCTCTCAACCCCCAAAGTTTCTCATGGCCCCACCATGCTCCTGCTGGAAACGGCTGCAGCCTGGTGCATGCTCATTGTGTGCTGGCTGTTGCTGTGGCTATGGCAGGCTAGTGACTGCAGTCCTTGCCAGTGCAATGACCATTTTTGAAGGGGAAGGGCCTGGGGAATGTTGTGTTAGGCCCAGCTTCCCACTCCCACAGCACAACAGGGGCTGGGGAAGTGGGAAGAGGGGGGTGTGTTTGTGTGGTCTGCCATACTTGCAGCAGTTGAGTTTTGCTTGCTTTCTTCCTTTGCAGGTACTAGTGTGGTTGCTGTGTTGGTCTCAAGTGACAGTGAGACAAAGTGGTTTGAACAATATATTTTGGGCCTGAAAGCTGGCTTATTTCTACCAAGAAAAGTTGGTCCAATAAAAGGTATCATTCAAACCACTTTGTCCCTGTGGCAGATACCCTGTTTTCACAAATCTGGCTTTCAAAAGAATGTGCGAGCTGCCTGGCACTGCTGTTTCCAATGGCGGCCGGGCGATTTCCCATGTGGGGAGGCATGTTTAAACACCACTGGCACGAGGTTGCTTACAGCAGATTTTGAAGTCCGTGAGACTGGAGGCATGACTAAAAGTGCCCTCAGAGAGGGTTGTGTACAAAATACAGTTTACAAATTAGCCAAATTGTGCAAATGTTTGAATGCAAATGAGTTTCCCAGCATGCCATTGCATCAGTCTTGAACACGGACCTCTCCATTGGTAGCTCTTCTCTCCAGTGGGGGTAGGAAGGGAGGAGTGGTTCATAGGCTACTTCTCTTTGGCAGTTGTAGGGGGAGGCCCTGTGCCCCAAAGGTTCCTAGTACCAGCACCCTATTGGATAGCTGACAGTGCTCTCCCCACAGGCTGTAAATTGATCTGACCCAGTATGACACTTCCTATGACACTTTCAGACATTCCACCCTCCCCCGCCCTGCACATATTCTGGCTGCAGGGGGAATGCGCAGCCAGAATATGTGCGGGGATCGGCTGGTCTGAGAGCCCCCCTGCGTGGCTTTGTCGGCAGACGCACAGGGATGCAGAGCAGGAAATCGAGCTTTGCATGCCTGCGTGTGTCTGCCGGCAAAGCCACATGCGGGGGAGCTTTCAGACCGGCCAATCCCCGTGCATATCCTGGCTGCGCATTCCCCCCGCAGGCAGACTATGCGGGGGTGGGGGTGGGGGGGTGGGAGGGGGAGTGGGGGGGTGGAGGTGAGGTCTGAAAGTGGGCTATGTTCTTCTAGAATATAAACTTCCGGGGGCAGGATGGGGCAGGATATGTCTATTAAATAAATATAGAGGGTCAGCAGCATAGCTGGGTTGAAAAAAGGATTGGATAAAGTTCTTAGAGGAGAAGCCCATAAATGATTATTAATCAAATTGGTTGGGAATATAACCTCTGATTGTTGAGCTGGATGGACCATTGGTCTGGCTTGTGTAGTACTTAAGTTTTAATTCCATTGGCAATTCCTGTGAAAATTTGGCCAAATGCCCAATTGCATGACTGCAGAGGTGCAACATACAGAGTCCTGACTATAAGTGAATACTCGTCACCTCTGAGCTTTGCTATTGCAGATGATGGATTATGGGATATGTATGTTGCAATCATTATAGCCAAGGGATGGAAGCCTTCATCTTTAGAAACCCTTTCTCTGGACTAGTCATCCCAAAGTTCTCTTTCATCTTTCTTTCCTGTTAAGGATTAGATTTGTTTGACATTGAGATTTCTGTTCCTTCCTCTGCTCCCCACCTGTAGCCATGATTGCCAACCTGTGACATCATAGTTAATGATCTCCCCCCCAGTAACCAACTGGGCTATCATAAACTGAGGATTAGTGCTTCAGGTGAGGAGTAGGCAACAAAGAAAAAACCTTTGGGAAACCGGAGATCCCGTTTTCCTGCAAATGTCCTTAGTAATGAGGAATGGGAGGGGAGTGCTAAAATATGAGAGAATGGGCCTTGGATAGCAAGCAGACTCTCACAGTTCTCCATTAACCCTGCATTTGCCATGAAGAGCTGTCGTCTCTTTAATACCTGGTATGACACAGGGTTCTTAGCCTGGTTCATGGATGCCATAAGCTCTTAACCCTGAGATCCTTCTCCAGTCCCAATCCCACACCCTCCCTGGTTGCATAAAGTAACCACCGGAAAGATGGCTGTAACAGGATGGATGCATCTGCTGGTTTAGGTCCACCCTGTTCTCTCATAGAGTTAGGGCGCTTTTACACGAGTGGGTCGCCGTGGCACGATATTTCAATATCCCACAAGGTGAGATTAGACAAGACGGAAGTCCGGGATCATGCGCATTGAAAGCGGTCGCGCATTGTTTGCCGACCATGAATTAAATACTCCGATGTGTGAGGTATTTAATTTGCAGTTGGCAAACAATGCGCGACCGCCTTCCATGCGCGTGATCCCGTGCTTCCGTCTTGTGTAATCCCGCCTTGCGGGATTTTGAAATATTGCATGAGCGGGTCGCGCAATGGCGACCCTCTTGTCTAAAAGCAGCCTAATGACTCCAAGATTCCTTTGTGAGTGGTAACACATAATTTCAAACCCAGCATTCTGTATGTATAATTGGATTATCTTTCTCTATATATGCATCACCTTGCACTTGTCATCACTGAGTTTCATCTGCAATTTGATGGCCCAGTCTTTCAGTCATGCAAGAGCCTCCTGTAACGCCTTAGGCTGCTTTTAGACGTGCAGCGGGGATCAGGCGCGGGAGCTGCGAAACAGCTGCACCGCTGTTTTAGACGAAGCGGAAGTTGTGCGCGTGATCAGCGGCCGCACATTCTTTGCCAACCGCGATCGAACTGGCGTGATTTCTCTGGGGGGACATACGCAGCTGGAAAAGAATGCGCGGCTGCCAATCACGCGCACAACTTCCGCTTTCGGTTCATCTAAAACAGCGCCGCGGCTGTTTCGCCGTTCCCACGCCTGATCCAAGTGCACGTCTAAAAATGCCCTTAGTCTGCCTTGGTCCTAGATACTGAATTAACTGAATAACTGAAATTGCCCTGCAGGGTCAAAGTAATTAAGGCAGGAAGTGAGACAGAAAGACACCCAACACACACACACACAGATTGCACAGACCTTCTTTTCATAACAAAGCAGGCTCAAAGGAATGTCCTTCCCAAGGACCCAGCCTTTCCATGTGCATTTGGGGCTGGAGAGCCGAGAGGTGTGGAGAGCATGCAGTCTGTGTGCCATCCAAGCTGCACCTGGCTTTATGTTCCTTACTCATGGAAGGACATGCTATGAACAGCTTTACGGAGCTCAAACTCTGCCCTAGTTCATGGTGCATTGTCCCACAGTTAATAAAACAAAGTTATTAAAAAATTGTGCAAGTTACTCCTGACAAAAGAGCTGTGGGTAGCAAATGACCTCTCATCTATGGCTGCTTTTAACGGCAGTGTGAGTTTGTGGCTCTGCCTTTCAGAATGTGGTTGCTCTGCCGGTCTCAGATACAAGAGGGACAAGTGATGGTGTGGATAAGATGATGCCTTTATTGGACCACTTTCTATTCAGCCTTTCAGAGGGCAGTTTGTTTGTTTGCTGCGGTAATGGTGGAACACCACAGAACCCAAGCAAATGGAAAGGGAGTTTTAGTTGTTTGGTGTGTGATGCTAATGGGGGAATTTGGTCTATCTGGCCACAACACACCTGCAGCAGATAAAAGGGAACTTAGCCAGGATTTCTGCTTTCAACAACCTTATTGAGGCTGGGTTAGTATTTGGGAGAAACTCTCCGGCACAGTTATAGGAGCTGAGAAAAGAAGCAAAGTTGAGAGAACCACTGATGAGAGATGAGCAGGTTATTTTTATTAGTATGGTGCTTACATGACCATATCAAGGTCATAGCTTGTATAAGGTCTTCACTAGAGCTGGAATGAATATTCGTGGTGAATACACTATCCGATGAATTCACCCACTTCTGTTTGGATCTGATGAAGCAGACATTTGGTCCCACTTCACCAGATATCTACTACTTTGTATATTTTGGTCTGGCAATTTCATTTTCTCGATCACTTCATTTTGGCAGTCTCTGAAATGAAGTAAATAAAATGCCAAAATGACTAATATAAACAATCCAAAATAAATGAAACCCCAAAGTAAATGTGCTACCCAAACCAAAATAAGTGTCAGTGTGGTAAACTGAACAACTGTCTATGTGTGCTAAAATCAGCACATTTAACTGGATTCAAGCAGGGGGGAAAGAGCAGATTGATGCAGGATGGGGCGGTATAAAAATCTAATAAATGAATGCAATGGAAATTTGAGATAACATTGGATTTACATGAATTCCACTGTATGCCATGTTTTTGTATGCTTCTTGTAAGACTTGTAGTACTGACCATTCTTTGAGATGAGATACTACTGAATGGCCCATAGAGTTGGCCCAGTATGGCAGTTCTTATGGGAGCTGGTAATGCATTCTTTCCTTGCAATTCATAGGTTTGTTATGTGTATGCTGGCTAAGTTTAGCAATCAAGAAAACAAAATTCCTGGACACAATAAGTTCTTGAAATGGAATAGGTATATTCCATGGTGTTTTCCGACTTGTGGAAAAATTTGCAAGTCCAAAGGGAAATGCCTGAACAACACCAGAGTCTAGGTATATGACATTATGATATTTTCTATTTTATTTCTCCATCCCTTTCGGAATAATTCCTAACATTCTAGTTGCTTTTCTGACTGCCGTGGCACCCTGACCTGAGGTTTTCAATTAACTGTCCACAGTGGCTCCCTGATCCTTCTCTTCAGTAGTAAAACCTAATTTCGAACCAAGCATTGTATATGTATAGTTAGGGTTATTTTTCCCTAAGTGCATCATGCATTTGTCAGCATTTAATTTCAGTTGCCCAGTCACGCAAGATCCTCCTGTAATTCCTCACATTTGAAAGCAGTAAAACTGAAGGGTGCCCAGACTGTGGCAGGCCTTCTTAAATTCTGGAGTTATAAGGGCGGTAAGAAACTGAAGCCCCTGCTCAGATTGTTCGAGGGCAAACTGATTCCCCAGCTCTTGTTTGGAGCAGAAATCTGGGGTCTGGGCAGACAGAATATCCTTGAACCACTACAGAATAAAATCTTGAGATCGGCACTAGGCGTGCCCCGTGGCACCCCTATTGTCTTGATGAGAGTAGAGTGTGGGATTGCCCCCCTTGGGGATAAAATAAGGCTGGCCCACCTGGGATATTGGCGCAGGATACAGAAAATTTCAAGTGACCGTCTCCCAACTTGTGTCTGTGGGAGCAAAAGAATATCTTGGCTGTCTATAGATGGCACAATTCTATTGACCAAAATCTGGCCTACTTGGAATTTTCGAGATACAGTTTTTTAAATGTTACTCTAGCCCAGGCTAAGACCCAAATCCGCATTAGGATCAGGGATGTTAGATTGCAAGATGACAGCATTGCAGTCCGACAGCAACGGATCTCCCCTTGGTATCCGTTGTTTAAGCAGGAAGCCAGCTATGAGAACTATCTGACTGATGTAAAGAATTTTAAAGTTCGAAGGACCTTTTCACTCCTGAGATTTAACTTGATGCCCTCCACGGTAGTTGAGGGAAGGCGTAGGGGTGTTCCGCCTGAGCTCAGGCTCTGCTATTGAGACCAAGCGACCGTAGAAGATCTCCCACATTATCTTCTGCATTGCCCCAAGTCGGTTGGGATCCGAAATGAATTCTTTACTCCCTGGTTTGTGGGCAGGGACCATTGGGACCAGCAACGACGTATCTGATACATATTAGCCAATCAAGACCAAGCAGTCACATGGCGCGCAGCGGTAGGGATCTTTAAGCTGGAGATATTTAGGAGACAACAGTTTGAATCCCCTAATTCCAACCTGTGAAAGACCGGTATGTAGCCTTTATAAGGTATATAAGTAGGGCTCCAGGGGAAACCTCGGCTACGAACCTCGACTCATGGGTGGCCCACTGGAAATTCCTTCTGTTTCCCCCGTATTGAATCCACCTGAACATCTCCAAGGTAAATTCCTCTATCCCCTTTTTGCCAGGGGCACTGGTGGGGGGGTCTTAGCTTTATCCCCCAGATGGTCCCCTGAGCTTTGGGGGGGTCGCAATTGACAACCCTCAACTTGGCGCTTGGTTAAAATACAGGCTCCAATTTTGCACTGTGGTATTTTGTTTAGTTTATGCTGCTCGGTACAACCGAGTCATCTGTTTTTGATGCTGGAGTAAACTCAACTACTAGTGAGCTATGGGAATGTGTACCGATTAGAGGTATCTTTGATCTTGTGCTAGCATTGTGTTTTAATTTGCTTATAGTGTCTTAATTTGTTCTGTATAGTGTTTTGTTATGGCCAATGGCCAAACAATAAAGATGATGATGATGATGATTGATGTAATTCCTCACAGTCCACTCTAGTCTTAAGTATCTTGAATAACTTTGAGTCATCTGCAAATCGGATCACCTCACGCTTTACTCCCTGTTGCAAATCATTAATGAATATATTAAGCACTGCTTCCAGGACAGACCCTGGGGCACCTCGCTATTTTACTTCTCTCCATTGTGAAAACTGACTATTTAGTCCTACCCTTTGTTTCCTGTTCATTAAATAGTTATCAATGCATGGCAGGACGCTGGGTGCTTTAGACGCCCGCACTAGTATTAAAGGTGGGGCCACTAGGCAGCTCCAGTGGCGGCGCTCCGGAACATCTGGAGTGCCACCAACAGAGCAGGCTAGCCAAACCTGGGGCACAGGCCTGGAACAGAGCTGCCCATCTGTAGGGCAGACGCATGCTGCAACGCCACTCCCAGCCGGCTGTTGCCCTGGCCAACACCATAGAGTTGCAGGTGCCAGCCATTATATCAGCTGGATCATCATTGACGGCATGTTTGTTGGTGCCTGCAAAGCATTCCAATAGATTAGCGAGGCATAAATTTCCATTGCTAAAACGATGTTGGTTCTTCCCCATTATGTCATGTTTGTCAATATGCCTGATAACTCTATTCCACCAATTTGCTTGGTGCCTCGTCCCCTCTCCCTTTGCCATCCTACCCCTGCTCCACCCCTTGGGTACTGCTTCTGTTACAGCTGAGCTAAAAGGATTTGGAAAATGCTACTAGCATCAGCATGCCTGTTTCTGGACATAGATTTTGATTGGCGATTGCAACCCCCATCAGAATTCATGTTTTGGGAATGGGTGAGGCTGCCATCATTTGGAAAATTCCTCAGGCTCAGCCAGAGTGGAACTTTTCTTTCTCATGCTCCCCCAGTATAATTTTTCCTCTTGCCTAATGGGAAGACTCTCCCACCACCAGTTTTGAGAGCCACTGCTTTAGCATACTGCTGTTCTTTCCAGAGAGAGCTAAGTTGCAAAATTCAGGGATGACAATAGTTTGGCTAGTGTTTATATGAAGGATGTTTGAGGTTTAAGGTACTTTCACAAAACATCCCTTGCCCTGTGCAAAAAATGCCCTGTTTCTTATTGTCAGTGCCTGTTTCTGTTGCCCTGTAGTCAGCATTCACACAGCTGGTAATTCCCCCTCTCTGCTTCCCACAATACTTGAGGGCGAGGAAGATGTTATAGAGGAAAAAGTGACTGGCCATTGCAACAGACTGAATTTGTCGTGCAAAGAGAGGGAGGAGTCAAACATGAATCCCAACCCAGGTTATTACCAGCCCCCTCTTTGTGGGTCACATCACACCATTCCCCCCCATCCCATATTTGGCAGAGTCAAGTTGAACGTTGGGGGTTTCTTGCCAACAGGAAAGTGGGCCTTTCCCTGAGAGGACAATATTCTGTGGGCACAGAGCCTGTCCTGTACGTTCTGAACAGCCAGCTTAGTAAATGAGCTCATTTCTACTGAAATACTAATACCTTGTGAATCTCAGTACTGAGTCACTTAGATTTTGTGCCTTCTGACTGATTCATGGGGTGTTTTCTTGCAATTTGCACAAGCGGCTCATGAATCAACGAAAGCCAAAATTATAAAATTCAATTTGTGTATCCTTTTATGACTCCAGCCCTTGGAGGCCAGCAGTGTGGGGGAGGTGTGAGTGTGACTTGTGTGTGTATGTGTAATTTACCCTTCTGAGGTTGCAAAGTCAGCACTTTCTCTCTGACTGCTTGCTCCAGGCCAGGACTTCAGGAACTGTGTGCGGGGATACCAGGAAGCTCAGACATAAGGCTGTATTTTGTTCCAAAATGTTGTACTTCTGTAGCCGATAGGAGTGGTTCTGGTGGGGGTATGTGGATCGCATACTGGAGGAAGGTGTGAGAAGAGGTACAGCTGCCAAGCTCTTTGCAGAGCTAGGTGGAATTTCCAAAATGGTGGTGACTCCACCCACACTTCGACCACAAATTCTGACTGCTGAGGCAACCACCAGTAGAAATTCATGGTTCAGGAATGGGCGAGTTGGTACCATTTTGGAATTTATCCAGTTCAGCCACTCTGAGCTTAGAGGAGTTGTGGGAGTGGAAGAAAGCAAGGAGGAGAGGGCTGGAGTAAGAGGTTGGGTGGCAAGGTCGAAAGGAAAGAGGTGTGTGTGTGTGTGTGTGTGTGAGAGAGAGAGAGATATTTCTAGTACCATACTCAACAGGAAGGGGGGCATAGTCTAAGGAGTTTGAATACCAGAATATTTCCCCTTCATTTTTATGACAGATTACTACACCACTTGCTATGCTGTTTATATCTTTATGCCAATTTAGGTACCAATCCAACAGCATTTTGCAGCTAATCTTGCAGAAGAATTCACTCTATTTATTTATTTATTTATTTATTTTATTTATTTATTTATTTTAAAACATTTAATATCCCACCCTTCCTGCCAAGGTAGCTCGGGGCAGCTTACAATATATAAAATACATATAAAACCTCTATAAAATAATATAAAACAATAGAGAACAATATAAAAGGGGGGGAAAGCATCCCCCCAAGGGAAGAGGGGAAAGAGGGGGATGCCAAAAACATAAACATTTCATTAAAATAAATACTCCGCCCCTGAAAGTAAATAAAGAACCACCCTCATGCATCTCCCTTGCCACCAAAGGTCTGGCGGAACAGCCAGGTCTTGCAATGATGTCAAAAGAGGAGAGGTCTAGGGCCACCCAGGCTTCCACTGGGAGTGAGTTGCACAGCCTTGGTACAGGCACCGAGAATGCCCTTTCCATAGTTGCCCCCCAGGAAACCTGGGAGACTTTGAGAAGGGTGCTCCCTTCCATCTGCAGGGGCCGATCCAGAGCACGGGGAGTGAGGCGATCCCGCAGATACATGGTGCCCAGGCCATATAAGGCATTATAGGTATGAACCATCACCTTGAATCTGGCCCGGAAGACTATACGCAGCCAGTGCAGAGAACAGAGCGCTGGTGTAATATGCTCCCGGTGGCCCGTCCCCATAAGGAGATGGGCTGCTGCATTCTGCACTAGCTGCAGCCTCCAAACCATCACCATGGGCAGCCCCATGTAGAGCGCTTTACAATAGTCCAGTCTTGAGGTGATGAAAGCATGGATGATAGTGTCCAGGTCGCAGTCTGATATATATGGCCTAAGCCGTCACACCAGATGTGATTGGCGGATAGCGCTCCTCGCCACAGCTCCCACCTGGGCATCTAGGCAGAACTGTGCATCAAGGAGCACCCCTAGACTCCAAACCTGGGGAGCCAGCAGGGGGCAAACCCCGTCAATGATGGCGGACAACACACCCATCGCCTTCCCCACTAGCATCACTTTTTTCGTTTTGCGATTCAACTTTAGTCGGCTCTCCCTCATCCAGTCCCCCACAGCCTCCAGACATCATGTGAGCACCAAGACTGCGGGGTCTGGGTCGGATGAAAAAAAAGAGAAAGAGAGAGCTGGTTGTCATCAGCATATTGATGATGCTGAACTCCAGAGTTCCTTACGACCTCACCCAACAGCTGCATATACACGTTGAACAGAAGAGGGGCAGAATGGAACTCCACACGAGAAGTTCTGGGGCAATGAAAAATGATTCCCAAGCACCACTCGCTGAGTTCTTCCAGCCAGGAATGAGCAGAACCATTCAAAAACAGTCCCTCCCACCCCGGCTCGGTCCCGCAGGCGAGTCACCAACATTTCATGGTCTACGGTATCAAAAGAAGCTGACAGATCTAATAGAATCAGCAGGGTTGAGTGGCCCTGATCCAATTCATGGCGGAGGTCATTGATCAAAGCCACAAGTGCAGTCTCAGTGCCATAGTGTGGATGAAAGCCAGACTGTGAAGGATCTAAAAAACTGAGTCGGTCCAGATGCTCCTGCAGCTGCTGAGCCACTACCTGCTTAATAAACCTTCCCTAAAAGGGGAAGGTTAGAGACAGGCCAATAACTGGCAAGGGAGTCAACGTCCAGAGATGGTTTTTTGAGCAGGGGATGAACCGCTGCCTCTTTAAGGCAGCTTGGCATCCTGCCCTCCCTAAGAGAGGCATTAACAACCCCTACCAGCAACAGCCCAAACATCTCCCGGCTGGCCTTAATAAGCCAGGATGGATATGGGTTTAGTTCACAAGAAGTGGTTCTAACAGCCCCCAGAACATCTCCCGCATCAGCGGGCGAGACCCACTGTAATGGATTCCACAAAATTGGACAAGGCAGGGCTTCCATAACTTCTGGTTCTCCTACTGTAATAAGCACACCATCGAAGTCGTGGTGAATCTGAGTGATTTTTGTTAGTGAAGTAATCTAGAAACATGTCACAGCAGGCACTGGAAGTTTCCAGTTCCAGGCAGAGGGAGGCTGGACCAACCAGCCCCCTCACCACCCGGAAAAGCTCCACTGGACGAGACTTCACTGATGCAATGAGGGCTGCAAAGAACTCCTTATTTGCTGCCTGTAGAGCCATGGCATAGGCTCGCAAACTAGCTCTGTGTCGCAGTCTGTCGGCTTCAATATGAGAATGGCATCACCGTTGTTCCAACCACCACCCTTCTTGCTTCAGCAACTGCAGGTCCTCAGTATACCAAGGAAGCCTGCTGTGCCAATGCTTAGGAAGCAGATGCTTGGGAGCCGTCTGGTTGATGGCCTCAGCCAACAAGGTGTTACAAAGATCAACAAGGCCATCGAGTGTCTGGTCATCAAGATCGGAGGGTAGCTCCCCTAGAGCAGTCTGGAAATTTTCTGGTTCCATCAGTCTCTGGGGGCAAACCAACCGAACTGGTTCCACAACCTTCCGAGGGCAGAAGCATGCCAAGAGACAGGCCTGTAGGAGGTAATGGTCCGTCCATGACAAGGGCACTGTTGACATCTCCATCACCAACAGATTACCCGCCTCAAAGCCAGTGCAGAAAATCGGATCGAGGGTATGTCCCCCATCATGCGTTGGGCCAGTGACTTCTTGAGACAGGTTCATAGTTGCCATGGTGACCGTGAACGCGAGCTCTGCTCCTCCAAGAGTGGCATTGGCTTGACACAACTTATGTGACTCAGTTTTTGAGTGTCTGCTATGGGTTTGCTTTTCAGAGCTGCTGGATGCACATATTGAGTGCATGCAGTCAGTGGGAGCTCCCAGCATTATTAAAGGTTTTGTGCAAAGTCAAGCAACGCAGCAGTCAATGACTTTGCTCACTTCACCATCCATAAGCAGGTTCCCTTGAGACATTACTACTATACCTGTTGTATGGAAAATAGGTAGTGGCAATCTTCATCTGAAGCACTCGTGATGACAGCCATCTTGGTCAACATAAGCAAGGTGTCAGGGCCCAGATCAGAATCCCAGCCAAAGGAAGGTCAGAGTTCCTGACATTGCTGAGGGAATGACCAAGGTCGTGGTCATGAGATTGTGCATGGAGTCAGAAGCGGATGCAGCATAGATGAACCAAGCTGAATTCATAACCCAGGCGTCAAGAGCCAGGGAACCAGAAATGAGTCAGGAACAAGGAAGTCCAAGACAATGAGGGGCAAGTTTCAGGGCAAGGGTTCTGAGGCTGGGGCAAGGGAAAGCCAGTTAGCTATTGGGTCTTGGGCGGCAGGAGGGGAGATGAGATTTACTAGGTGTGTGTCTGTGGGGTTGCCTGTGTGTGCCTATCTGCCTGCTGGAAGTTGGGGACTTTGTGTGTCTATAATAGGTTGGGTGGTCTCAACCTAGAGTGGGGAGGTGACTAGGAGAGATCCCTGCCGGGCTCTCAGCCTAAGAAGTAGAGGTCTACACACAAAGCACCCAATTCCCAGAAGGCAGACAGGCACACACAGGCAACCCCACAGCCACACGCACTCAGGAAGACAGGCGGCAGGCAGGTGTATACACAAAGTTACCTGCAGTGGAGGTGGCAGTTACCAGGCAGTGGTGGATCCAGCTGTGTCTCCCACTACGTGACAGAAGGGGGGGGGGGGGGGGGGGAAGAACAAAGGCAGCATGTGGTACCTGGCAGCAAGGAGAGAAGGCAGGAACCCAGAAGGTGCCTGGTGGTAGCGCAGGGGCCCCTGGAAGCTTGGAGTAGAGGGAGTACAGACTACCAAGAAGCGGACTGTGGTCGACCAGTCTACCATGGCTGATGTCTTAGCTGCCCCTGGTATACAGACAGCTCCTAGGTAACAGCATGGTCAAGACAACTGTCTGGAATTGTGTAGAGTAGACCTTTGGGTCAAGGAGTGGAGATTGAAGAGCGGACCTCCACAGTAAAGGACATGAGACTTTAAAGCTTATGCTGAAGATTAAGGTCCACAGCTGGACTAAAACAAAATCATATGTACTCTGTAAACTCGACATGGAGGGCATGGCATAGCCCAAATCGGACATCTTTGTGCATTTTTAGTTTGGGGTATGTATATTTGGAAAGGGCTAACACTGTATCTTTAAAGCCTGAAATATCACACACATATTGCAAGCATATGCTTTGAGTGCAGAAAACCACATAACAATAAACCTAATGCTGAAAGCCACATTAAAATGAGGAAAAATCACTTTGCTAATGTTTTAGTCTTTTTTTCCTCTCTTCTTTTCTTTAAAGACTTGGAACACAGCACGGGACACTATTTTGGCTGCTAGTGAAAGTGTTGGCATGCTCTCTGTAGCAGAAAAGTAAATTTTTCAGGAGCTGTGCATTGACTTTCAGTGCCCTCTTCACACAGTGCCTCCCTTGGGTTAGTGACACTAGCCAAAAGCAATCTCCTGGTGGGGCAATCTGGACCATTAATACTGGTCCCTGGATTATCAGGGTAGCTGACTGACTCTTTCTCTGCCCCTTTGGGGAACGCAGAATCATTTAAACCTCGTTAGCCTAATGATTACGGTTGGGGTTTTTTCCAGCCTGTCACCATGTTTATTTTCTTACCAGGTTACAACATTATTCTACATAGAAGAATACATGAATGTGAATTCAGCAATTAATTGCGTCTACTTTTCTGTCTAAATCAAGATGCTTTATATGGGTTTGCTGGAAAGGGATCCAGTTCTTGTCAAAGGCTGATTGATCTGAACTCTTTCGGTGCTTTCATCTGGATCTGATTCCCTTGCTCGGCTAGCAGCAGAACTATCTGACAAAAGAGCTCCTTGCCTGGAGCCCACCACAGCGTTGTTTGGAAACTATTGCCTAGGTTTGAACAGGGGAAAGTGATTAGTAAAGGATACTTAGAGCTTGTTAAGTCTTCTTAAATTCAGGGAACCATGTGATTTCATAGGTCTGGTCTACAGTAGGATCTTGAACTGGCTTAAATATTTCTAAACTGATGCAACAACGCTGTGAGGCAGGTCATTATTATTCCCATTTTACAGATGGGGAACTGAAGTTGCAAGATAGCAACTTCCCCAAGGCCTTCCAGTGAGTTCATGACTGAGATGGGATTTGAACCCTGGTCTCCCAAATCCATGTCTAACATGTTATCCACTAAACTGTATTGTGCTACTTGACTTTCTGGTCACCTATTTGTAAAAAATCTTGATTGTCTCTTTCTCTCTTCCCCTTTGACTCCCATCTCCCTTGCTCCTAGTTGCTGCTAATGTAACTTCCCTAACTCAAAGCAACTGGGCAGGGAAGTTTTTGAAAGTGTTGCCAACTTGTTCATGTCTAGAATATGAGTTTCAATTGGTAGTTGCAGTACCAGTTAGAATTTGTGTTACAGAAGTGAGCAAGACAGCCACTATGGGTGTGTTAACAGACCTGACACTGGCCTGCTGTGGCTTGCCTCGGCCAGTGCCTAACCTGCATGTCTGTTAGCAGGCTGCCAGATGTGACCCCGCTACAGCCTCTGATGAGGTAGGTGGCTGTCTAGGAATGTGGACCCGGAAGGTCCCAAGGGCTGCCCAGGAAGGCCATAGTGGGAGAACGCATGTGTTCGTACCGCCCATCCCGGTATGGGGGTCGCCATGGCAGGTGGCATGGCTGTTCGTTTTCGGCAGCCATGACTGCCCATCATGGTGGGGGATGGGGCGCTGGCAGCAGTGCAGGAGCGGGCAACCAGCCTCATGTTGCTTCCAGGTCTCCCTCCTCAGCTGGGTCGATCTGCAGGAACGTTTGTTCCATTCCCCAACCTGATGTAGCCGGGTGCCTGCCCCCCTCCCGGGGATGCCAACTACATGTCTATTAACACTGATGCTGTATTCAAAGGAGCCTTTTCTCCTGGCTCTTCAATTACCTGCACGTATCAACCTTAATCATCCTTCAAACGTGCTGCTTAACCTCCCTCCCTCCCTTGCATTGAATCTTGCTGTGCGTTGCCTAACGATCTGCTAATAATCAGTGGAGAGAGGTGCTTTCAAGTCTTCTTGTCCCCTGGTACATCATCAACAATGCAGAGGAGGGGTTTAATTTTTATTTACTTAAATGATTTAATAAAGATCCATCACACATTACAAGTAATGTGCATGAGCAACTTAGCTCCATTAACCCTTAGATTTCAGCTTGAAAGATGCTGGTGATTAACAGCTAGCTTGCGCAAGACCTTGGGAGCTAATACTTTACACAAACAATAAAAATGCGAGGGAAGCAGTTTGACTTGGGAGAAAAGACTCCTTTTGAATGCAGCCTCCGTGTTTAGCTCAGTGAGAGTAGAGCTAGAGGCTTGACAGCTGAGCTGTGATGTTTCTTTTGCCTCCCCACCATCTTGGGACATTATTCTGTACTGTCAGTTTGAGAACCACTGTTTTAGTGAAGATGTTCACCATTCAGCAGACTTGTCTCTGCCCTGCATTATCCTTCCACTACCCTCCTCATGATCGGATTACCCTGTACACCTTATCTGCGATAATATAAGTGGATAATTGAAAACCATCTGCTTATTGCATAGTTTCACTTTGCTTTATAGCCCTTCATGGCCATGCTGACTTTTGCGTGTCTTCTTCTTTTTTCTTTTCATTTTGACACTAAACCTAGATGGGCTACACTTTTAGCTGCTCCAGCTGTTTCTTAAATATCCCCCCACCCCCCCTCTTTTCTGGTGTTGATATCCTACGCTGCAGAATCCCAATCAAAGTTCCTCTGGGTGTTTTTTTGCATCTAGCTCTCCTGACCTCAAAAATGTGTGCAGTCTTTCCTTGCACACATTCAGTATCCTCATGGGCTCGCCGCTCTAGCGATAAGATCGTGAGTCCCTCATTTGATCCCAAACATGGAGCGTATTGCATCATGCTTAGCACAGTTCCTAAGGTTAGGGAAACCATACCTTTGCCTGCGTTGGCTGTTCAGCAAGGTCGTGCACTGCTACACAAAGGTCCAGCTTGCTTTGCAAAGTCCCACCCAATGCGTGAGTCACTAGACCTCCCAAAGGACCAGATTCCTGGCCCTGGTCTTTATTTACCATTGAGATCTGTAGCAACATCCTACAAGCTTTTTGCTTAAATTTAGGATCGTGATTCTCTAGCCAAATGATTGTGAGACAATAAAAACCTTTAATCTCCCCCCTCTCTGCAGGCTGTCCTGCAAAGCCGCCATCTTGCTGAAAATTGCTACCCATCTCCCACAGTTTTGTGGGTGTTTGCCTGCCAATGGGACAAAGACCTGGCAGTGCTGAAATGTACAACTTGCCTTTTGTTTCACTATGGTTCTGCAGAGCAGGATTACAGCATTGCAGAAGGGATTCCAAATCACAGAGGAGAGCCAGTGGGGTGTAATGGCTGAGTGTGTACTACTTGGACTAGGAGGCGGGGACCCCCTGGTTCAAGTCTTGTCTTGGCCAGAAACTCGCTGGGTGACCTTGGCCAGTCACATTATTCTCTCAGCCTAACCTACCTCCCAGGGTTGTTGTTGTGTAAAGGTTACGTTATATGTAAAGTGCTCCAAGTGCCATGGCAGGGGATGCTATATAAAAATAGATTATTTTTATTTAAACTTTACAGTGAGCCAGCATCCGAGCTACCAGGGAGCTCAAAGTAAATGGACGTTGGGAGTTAACTTGCATGGTTGAAGTACAATGAAACCTAACCTCACTCATCCTGGCTTCCCTGATCAAAAGCCTTTCTTATCTCGGTTGTGTTGGATACGCCTGCTGCTCTAATAGGGGACATATAGTAGGCCTTTTAATGCTGATGTGTGTAAGAAAAAGATTATGTCAAGAAGGTTATTATTATTATCATTCTATTTTACTCTTATTTTATAAATTACATATTTGATATGTACGCTTTATTAACCTATATGGGTCTGTGATCCTTTTAAAATTTTATCTGTGTTAGGTTTGTATGTTTTGTGTTGGGTTCAGCCAGGGCGAAAGCCAGTGCCTAAATAAACAATTCAATTCAATTCAGTGTAAGAATCCAGGCTTGAACCAGCATTCTTGGGGCCCTGAGTACAATATCTGATGCCACCATGCTACTTAGACTCTCTTGGCCAGCCTGAGCCCAGTGCTGGCACTGATGGCCTTTTCCCATGCTGGTCAAGCCACACCCCTCTTCAGCCTTGCTTGACCCCAGCTTCTTGGTTGGTTGCTATATAAGGCCAGCCAGTAGTCACAGAAAGATGGGTGGATCATCACAGTCAACTTTCTGATTCCCAATTACTTCCTGGGTCCTGTCTTGCCTTCTTGTTGCCACCTTTGTGTCTCCTCCTCATGCTTATGCTCACGTCTCCCACACACCTCGGACTGGCTCTGCACTCCCTGAACTTAGTGTGTCCTTTGGGCCAGCCTCCAGGCTGGCTCTTCTGACCTTCCCTCCAAGAGCTCAGTCTTTCTGATCCTGCCGGGGAGTCTAGCCACCTGGATACTGGGTCTTGGCATTTGCTTTGATGGGGGCCCAACATCTTTGGGCTGTGTCCCCTATGTGACTACCTGATGAGCCCCCTATCTGAGTGCCCAAGGAGCCCACTCTGCCTAGGTCCAGCTCTGCCTCCATCCAGTCCCCTCATCTGCATTGTATTGTCCAGGCCACTCCTGCCTCACCTCATCCGTCCATTCCTGCCTCATCTATGCCTGCCTTCTTGGTCCATGTGCCAATTCCTGCCATGACCCATGGACGTTGGTTCCCAATCCCACGCTGTGGGTGATTTCAGATGAGACGGGGCAGCATTCGCCCCGTCCCGGAATCACCCAAATGATTCCCCACCGGGATCACTCCGGCACGTCCAACAGACATGCCAGCTGATCCTGGTGGGGAATTGGGGAGGGGGCAGGCCGCGCAGCGTAATGTGTGGCCGCACGGCCCCATGCTCCCCCGCCGCCCACCCTCTGGGGAGATGACGGGCGCCGCAGCCAATGCGGCCACAGCGACAGCCCAATTTGACCACGGCCCGGAATCCCACTGGGGATTCCGGGCCGTGGTTGCTAGCCAGATGTTACTTTTTGTTGGTTCCCACCGGGAATCTCTTTGACCACGCTTGCGGCGATTGTCTGGCGGGGAGCCCCAGAAGCGTGGTTGAAATTGACCCCATGTAGGAATCAACCGTGGTGAACATCTGGCGGCTGCCTAACAGACGTTCAGGGTGCTTTGGCCCCATGTGGGTATTGACCGTGGTTCACTGTGATCTCGTAACGTCTGAAAATACCCTATTTCTTGGTCCATGGATGCTGATCCTGCATCAACTCTCCCACCATGTTTCCTGGGACCTCATCCTGTACCTGCTGTCTGTGCCCCAGCCCGTGGTCCCTGACAATCTGTTCTTCCCTTACCATGTGATCTGAGTTTGAATAGACATGCTATGCTGTAACAGGGCTACCCTAAGTTGCTGTAGGGTGTAGCCCTTTGGGGGATGAGCAGAGATAACCACCTGCAACCCAGTTATGAGAACATGAATATGACTGATCATTCCCAGAGGGTGCAGGGCAGGAATCTGCCAGTCAGGTGATTGAAGGCAGCCATAAAAGTGGAAGACCTACCAGGGAGAGACGGGGCTCAGATGAGAAGAATCTGCCACTGGGAATGAGAACTTGCCTCTGGGTTCCAGAGGTGAACGTGTGTAGAGGCTTGGGCTCTATGGTAACGGAGCCCTTTTTGGAGCTGGCTGGCCAGAGACCTGTGTAGAGAGCTCAAAATCATCGGGAAGGAGGCTGAAGCATATGAACTTGCCCAAAGCTTTCTGGGAGAAAGACAAAGGATCAGGGGTGGAGAGTCTAACATGGCATGTCTTGGCCTAGAGAAAGGAAGACTAAAGGGGGACATGATCGCAGTTTTCAAATATTAAGAAGGATACTACAAAAAGATAGTCAACTTTTGTTCTTGGCTGCAGCAAGGTAGATTTCAGTTAAATATTAGGAAAAGCTTCCTAATAGTGAGAACTGTTGGGCAATGGAATAAGTTGCCAGAGGCGGTTGTGGAATCTCCCTTCTTGGATGTAGTCAAAACCTGGCTGGACAAGCATCGGTCTACAATGCTGTAAACCAAGGATATCCTACCTTGGAGCAAGGGGTTGGACTAGATGTCCCTTGGGGTATCTTCCAATCCAATGATTCTGTCCTAGGATAGGAAGTTGCAAGTAGTTGGGGTTGAGAGAGGGGTCAACAAAGAGGCTGGGTGAACAGAACAGTTGTAATGACTTGCACTGTAAGCAAAGAACATACTTGGTGTAACCAGATGATGGTGAGCTTTATTTGGCTTCAGTCTGCAGAGTTGCATCTGGGGGAGAGTGCCCTGTTAACATCCCTTGCAAAATTAGCTAGGGCCATAAACCACATCTGTAATAAGAAAGGTTTCCGATCCTCATGTATCTGGACATTATTAGTATTCATGGTTAAGCATGTCTCTCTAGTTGTCTGAATATAAGAGGTTCTATTTATATTTATATTCCTTCTGAAAAAGGGGTTAGCTTGGGTGCTAAATGGTTTAGAGGATAGTGCGTTAGTACCTAATGTTCTGGATAAATTTTCAAACCCCAGTTCATCCTTATGGAGATTGATGTGAAAGTCATGCTTCCAGGGTGCGTTGCCACCAGATTGTCAACCCTTAACTTGAAATTAGGATCACAATCTAATTCCAGCCACTCCAATACATCGCTGGCTGTTTTAGACGACACAAAATTTGCACGTTACAGTAAATAAATGTGCCAGTTCACGTGTTTAATGTGGAAATTTCAGGATCTAAATCTGTTTTTGTAAAACCCTGACATCGGGGTTTAACAAAACCAGATAAAAAAATTTGCAAATTTAAATCCAGATTTAACGTGTAAACAAATGATGCAGATTTACAGAAGTCTTGAAAGGGGGATTTAGCAAGGCCCAGGAATGCAAATGTCTGCATGTGCAGATCATTAGAAACAGCCATTTCATGCGTGCACACGGTGTTTCTGGTGTGAAGAATGCCATCCAGGTCAGTGTTGCGCCCCACTATCCCCTCAACCCCCCAAAATCCCCTTTGCGAATCCCAGTCCTCCCAATGGAAGAGGGTTACAGGGAGGGTCCACTTGCTGTGGGGTGGGGGGCAAGGGCTGGTGTGGGTTGAATGGGCTTGGGTTGGAGGCTTTTCACTTGTATACATTAAATGCGTGAGATTCTAAGACCACTTATATCGCACAAATAAAAAGTAATCCGTGAATTTGATTTGCATCTAGAAACTGCCTCTGACTTGCACATCAAGCATGTTTGGAAAACTTCCAGCTCACTCTAGTGATTTCTCACGTTGCTGCTGGTTTGGGTCAACCCCTTCCTTTAATTCCCTGGCCTCCCTTCCTCTTTATGGAGCTCTTTGTCTCTCTGGAGTGTACTTGATGCACATCCAATTGTACAGCCAAGAATCCAGGTGTCTGAAATGGATACAGGCTTTGCACAAATTGGACAGGAGAGCTGCGTTCTGCTGGTTCTCCCTGAAAGATGAGGAAATCCCTTGTAGAAATCTGGACAGTATACACTCAGTCTCTTTTCATATTCGACATTGACTCAGCATGTTTCTGATGAGGCTTAGACTTTCATCTGGTTTGGAAGGAAATACAATTACTTTCCCATCACTGTGCTTTATGGGAAGCATTTGAATGGCCATCCCAGCTGTGTAGAACATTCACATGTGTGGAAGATACAGAATGGCACCCTGCCTTCTTGCCAGCTCCCCCGCTGTCTGCCTTGGATTCTTCTACAGATGATGAGATGAATGGGAAGCGAGTGAAGAAATGACAGCCTGCCGTCCCAAAGATTAGAAGCAGATGGAAGTGTACTTCTATATCTTGTAATTTTGCTAAACAATAGCAGTCATTCATGGCCTTTTGGCTTGCTGTGCGAGTCAACAAGTGATGTACAGTGCCTCTTCCACCTGAGATTTCGAGATGATGTTCCCCTATCAGCTTAACTCATCCCTATAACATTAAGGGCAAAATTGGTGCCGAATCAAAGGTATCTTCTTTCTAATTAGGCTCATTCACACCACCTGTTTGTTTTGTCTAGTTGCAACATATTCATACAACTGCTGCTTTTTGGGGGCATTTCACTGGCCAACCCCTTGCATTCGATAGTGCATAATAAGAAATCACCAAGGGTGCATAGGTTATGGCAGTGGTTTCATACAACACTTTGAATGGGTAACGGCACAACCTACATTCTACAAGAGTGTTGTGTAAATGAGCTCTAAATATGTGTTGCCCTCACCTTAATCCTAGGATATGGGGCTCAAAGATCCCAGAGCACATGATTGTCCCAACATGACATCACTTGTCCCATTTTATGGATGGGAAACGGAGAGAAACTGGGCGTCTTTAGACCTAATAATGTCAACGGGTGTCTGAATGTGTGTTTTGATCTTGATATGAACACAGTTTTGGTCCCGTATTCACCATGTCATGCTGCTTAGACACACAGTCCATCTTGGGGCAAATTGGTGCTTTGCTCTCCACCCAAACTCAGCACGCAAGCGCTGCTACCTCGTTCCCAGTGTTGTACTTGCTAACATGCCTCACAATATCATTAGACACAACATTGGTCACATGTTCAGCCACAACATGGAAATTGTCTTTGTGAAGCAATGGTGTTCACATTATGTGTTCAACGGGTGGCCAAATTGATGTTGGGATTCTTATGGTGCTTACACTAGGGGTGGGACACCAGGGCAATTACCGGCTACCGGATTTACCGGTTACCGGTTTTCAAAAAAATGGATTTCCGGATTAAATCCGGTGTACCGGTACCGGATTTATTCCATTGATTTCAATGGGGAACTGTCCCCATTGAAATCAATGGAATAAAAAAAAAATTCCACCCTCCCAGGCTGTGCGGGTGGAAGGGGGGACACCCCCCACCCCCTCCCAGGCTGTGCGGGTGGAAGGGGGGGGCACCCCCCACCCACCCTGCCCAGCCTGGATTTAAAAAACAATTTTTTATTCTCTAAGTGCCTGCACCAGCAGGGACTAGGGTGATCCCTGGGGTGGGGGGTGGTTTAACACACACCCCACCCCAGGGATCACCCTACCTCCCCACCCAGGGATTGCCTACCTTGTGCTCCGGGCAGCGGCGGCGGTGGTGGTGGTCCGGTTCCGGCGGCTTCAGCACTGGCTGTGGCTGCCGGCTTCAGCGCTACTAGGCCTTCTGGTGAAACCTGGAAGTTCACCAGAAGGCCTAGTAGCGCTGAAGCCGGCAGCCACAGCCAGTGCTGAAGCCGCCGGAACCGGACCACCACCACCGCCGCCGCTGCCCGGAGCACAAGGTAGGCAATCCCTGGGTGGGGAGGTAGGGTGATCCCTGGGGTGGGGTGTGTGTTAAACCACCCCCCACCCCAGGGATCACCCTAGTCCCTGCTGGTGCAGGCACTTAGAGAATAAAAAATTGTTTTTTAAATCCAGGCTGGGCAGGGTGGGTGGGGGGTGCCCCCCCCTTCCACCCGCNGGGTGGGGGGTGTCCCCCCTTCCACCCGCGCAGCCTGGACTGGGGAGGGAAAGTGGGGGGGGTTGTTGGTTTTTTTTACATTGTGGCCATTCATTTGAATGGCCGCAAAGTAAAAAAACTGGTACGGGGGAATCCGGTAATTTTAGCCGGATTACCAGGTTAATCCGATACTGCCGGTACACCGAAATACCAGCAGTATCGGATACCAGTAGATCCGGAATTCCCACCCCTAGCTTACACACAATGGCCAAACATGTGCTTAGGGGTTTTAACACCCGATCTTTATGTCTAAAAACACCCAGTGATTCACTAAAGATCATCTAGACGCCAGAGTTTGAATTCAGTACTCCAGCTTTGAGACCAGTATACTAGTTAATGGACCATATTCGCCTTCTAATTAGGCTTGCTAAAATGTGGCCTAATATTTAGAAGATGTAGAACACCTGCAGCTCCTATAAAAGTGACTGGATTTGGTGGTCAGTGTTATATTGATAACAGTAATGAAATTCTTTTTGTTGCAATAACGATAATGAAGATAAAGAACAAAATCACATTATTGATTTTGTTATTGACTGGCAGGTGTTTTATGGAGGGAAATGTGGAGAGGGGAGGAGGGAGCAGACATATTGGAGCCAGAAACAGTGTTGAAGTCTTGAACTGGGCCCGTGATGGGAGTGGGAAGTACCTGATGAATGTAATCAGTGGTCAGTGAGCAGCACAAACAGGTCCCAGGCAGTTGAATGGCAGCCTGTGATTGCTCAATGCCTCCTGCCTCCCAGAGCCAATCATGGGGGCTCTGGGGAGGGCACTGCAACCCTTTATGTTGCAGGGCCAGGCTGTTTGACTCTTGTTCTGTGTTAGCTCTTGATGTGTCAGGTTGCATTTACAGAACTCTGGTGCTTGCACTAAAAATCTTCCCCAGCACTCAGTGTTATACCTTACCTTTTCCTTATGCCTTTTATTTTCCCTTTTTCCTTCCCCTGTCTCCCCCTGTACATATAGATAGATATAGGTTTAGGTCTATAGATTAGATAGATATAATATAGATAGAGATTAGATAGATACACCATATCATTTTTTTCCTTTCCCCTTCCCCTGTCTGTCTCCCCTTGTCCATAGATAGATAGATACTAGGCTTTTATATTATATATATTAGTGTTATAGGATAAATACTTAGATAGAGCACATAGCAGATAGAAGTTTATTGATATAGATACTTAGGAATATATTGCATATAGTATAGGTGTAGGTTTAGGTTAGACATACATATTAGTAATTTTTCATATTGTCATTGTGCACTTATAATTACTACTGCATTATAATGAGAAAGGAAGGAAGGAGTTCAACTTCGGAGAAGTCTGGGGCAGGTGTCGACTGGCACTTCTGCCACTGTTGGCAACCCACAACAGAAACAATACCGAAAACAAAATTTTCTTTATCGCTCAAAATCGATACCGATACCAGCATGATAACAAAAAACAAAATTTCATTAACTATAATGAAAATGGCAGTTTTTAATAACGAAAAACAAAAATGAAAAATGACATGGGTCCCTGGTGCCCAGCCCACCCCTAGTCAGCGTTGCAGAGGCAGCTAAGCGCCATAAACTTCAAGGGGAAGATACGAGTCTTCTGAACCTCTGGAAACCAGCACATACTGTGCCTAATATTCAGGTATCCACAGGTGAACAAGCTTGCCTGTTCTCATGTGAGATCTGTAAGATCACATATCTGAAAGATCACCTGTCCTTCCATGTCCCAGTGCGGTCCCTGCAATCATCCGGGAGTGCCTCCTTGTCAGTACCATCTGTTAGCCTTGTTCATATGAGAAGGGCTTGCAGGGGCCATTCCCGGTTGCTGCCTTAGTGCTTTGGAACTCCCTTCCCCTGGAGGTTCATTTCAGACCTGACCTGAGCGTCTTCCGGAGGGCGGTGTAAGACTTTTTTTATTTGAAAAGGCATTTGGCAAGTGGGGATAGGGGACTGGGGTAGGTTTTGGTGAGTGGGTTTGGGGTAGGGATGTGAGAGGGGACTGGTTAAGGGGGAGGTGAGTTTTGTGGGGTTTTAGGGGGGTTTTGTATTAAATGTTTTTATGGATTGTAAACTGCCCTGAGCCTCAGTGAAGGGCAGCCTATGCATTTGAATAAATAATAATACATTAATTAAATACATTTTATTTTAGTGCAGGGATGTTGAGCCCAAGGGCCAAATGCAGCTAGAAGCTAGTTGTATGTGGCTCTGGCCCCTGTATCCAGTTTCTGACTTCAAGCACTGAAAAGCTGAGCTTGGAGTAAGGGAGCAGAGATGAGGAGATGCGCACACAAAGAAAGGAGACGGAGTAATGGCACAGATCGATGATCTGGATCCTCCTCTTACTGAGTGCACCCCTTAAACACCCCCACCCCCAACTTCTATGTGACCCTTGGAGCATGTACTAATATTCAAATTGGCCCCTGGGAGGGAGAAGGGGTAGTTTCAGACATGACGCTAACCACCCTTTAACCATCCTTGGTGGTTATTTATGCATGTTGCAGGGCTGTATTGGTGCCCTATGCAGCCCTGCAACATGCATAAATAACCACCAAGGGTGGTTAAAGGGTGGTTAGCGTCATGTCTGAAAGAACCCAACATTTCCCCATCCCTGCCTTAGTGGGATTAGAGGAGGCTTGTGTTTGAAAAATTCTTGACCTTGGACAAGTTGGGGTAGTGGCTTGTAATGAAATATAAAGCATAATAAACACAGAGTCTGATTTTAATAGAGAAATGTCATTCTACAGTAGCTGAGACTCATGTCTGATATTAAAAATAAGAAAGCTCTTTCTGGAAGTTCAGTGGGAACTACATGTGACAGATAACATAAATTTAGAGATCAAGCCCCTAAGGACCATTCTGATTATCTAATTTCATCTCCTGCAGAGTACAACATGGAGTATAGAAATTAACACAGCACATCAAGACCAGGACTTCTGGCTGAGCTAAGACCTCTTAGAAAGATACTGGGTCTTGATTCAAAGGCTTCAGAATATGGATAATCCAGATGTGGGGGTGAGGATTGGAATATCACAGAGCAAGGCAGAAAATTCAGTCAGAGGGTAAAAATAAAGGTGACCATGCTGTGGCGACAACCCAACCTGACTCAGGTCTGCAAGCTGCTGCGGACACAGTCCAGACCAAAAATTCATGCAGTCAGGGCATGCGGGGGCAGAGAGATACAAAAACGTGTCCCCACCGCTGTGTCCAGCGCCCCACTCCCTACCATGATATGCATCCATGGCAGTCTCTGACCGCCTCCATGGTGACCAGCCATGGTGGACACGATCCTGGTCAGCGTGACCTGTGAACAGACCTGCTAACATGCTTTGGCCCACTTTGCCTCTATCAGATGGGCGGTAGCCCAGGCTGTGACCTTGGCCATTTGCTGTGGTGAGAGCCTGGGCTAGCCATCAACATGCCCAGGCGAACATCTAGCAGCCCAACAATAATGTGACAGTGGGATATTCAGGCTGATTTCGACCTGTGAGATGGGACAGATAGTGTGTTTCTGTCCCCCTCACTAGCCCCCAGGCAGGTGGTGAGGTGATCAAGGTTCAGAGGACCCCTGGACTTGACCTGATGCTGGTAAATGTGAGGTTGGTGGCTAACAAGTCAACTGTGGTCCAGGAGTTGATCCTGGACCAGGCGGCTGACCTTGCATGTGTCACGGAGACCTGGCTGATCAATGAATCAAGGCTTATATTGACTGATCTTGTTCCGGCTGGGTACTCTGTGTAGCATCAGCTGCAACTGGAGGGACTGGGGGGGCGGGCGGTGTAGCCATTATTTTTAAGGATACCTGGTCTGTGAGGAGATTTCCTGTGCAACCTATCATGGGTGTGGAGGGTCTCTATCTGATGTTGGATTTGGCTGGAGACAGGGTGGGGATACTGCTGATATACCATGCACCCATCTGTACGGCAGCCTTCCTGCACGCACTGATCTTGTTGTTCCCCAGGACAGTAGTTCTGGGGGACTTCAATATCCATGTCGATGCCAGTCTTGGAGGGGTGGAGCATGAGTTCATGGCTGCCATAGCAACCATGGGCCTGTCTCAGAGAGTAGTGGGACCCACACATGTTGGAGGACATACCCTGGATATGATATTTTGCACAGGCCTTGAGGCGAGGGATCCATTGGTGGGGGAGTTATCAACAGTGCCCTTGTTGTGGATGGATTATCTCCTCCGGGCAGATATCCTGGCACATGTCAGCCCCCGGGAGGGTGTGAAACCAGTTAGGTTGGTTCGCCCCCAAAGGCTTATGGAACCTGAAAGGTTCCAGATATCTCTATGGGATGTTTCCTCTGACCTTGATGGCTGCTCGCTCGATGACCTCGTGTCCAGGTGGAATACCATGCTAATGGAGGCCATTGACTGGGTGGCTCCCAGGCGTCCGCTCCCCAATTGCCGACAGTGCAGCTCCCCATGGTATACCGGGGAGCTGCTCATGGTATACACTGTGGAGTACCGCAGGGTTCCATCTTATCCCCTCTCTTGTTCAATGTGTACATGCAGCCTCTGGGAGAGGTTGTTAGGGAGTATGGAGTGAGATGTCATCAATATGCTGATGACACCCAGCTATAGCTCTCATTTTCCTCGGATTCAGGCCTGACAGTCTCGGTGCTTACCCGGTGTTTGTCCGCTGTGGGGGACTGGATGAGGGTGAGCCGACTGAGGCTTAATCCTGACAAGATGGAGGTGATGGTTGTGGGGAGGGCCGAGGGAGTGGTGGCCCCCATCATTGATTGAGTCTACCCTCCCCTGGTTTCTCAGGTCTGGAGTCTGGGGATGCTCCTGGACCTGCAGCTCCACCTGGATGCCCAGGTGGTGGCTGTGGAGAAGGGAGCATTTCACCAGTTACACCTGGTGCGTCTGCTTAGGCCGTATGTCTCGGACTTGGATCTGGCCGAGACTGGAGTAATCCTCGAGACTGGATTACTGCAATGCGCTCTATGTGGGACTACCCTTGGTGTTGGTTCGGAAGCTGCAGCTGGTGCAGAATGCAGTGGCCTGCCTCTTGATAAGGATGGGCCGACGTGAGCATATCACACCGGTGCTTCGCTTTGTGTACTGGCTGCCGGTAGGTTTTCGGGCTCAATTCAGAGTGTTGATGCTGACCTTTAAAGACCTAAACGGCTTGGGCCCCGCCTATCTGCAGGACCACCTCACCCTCTGGGACCTGGAGCGGCCCCTGAGGTTGGCTGGGGTCGCCCTCCTCGAGGTCTCCCGGGTGTCCATTATGAGGAGGGCATTCTCCGCGGCTGCACCACGGCTGTGAAGCTCCCTCCCATTGGAGATCCGCTTGCCTGCCGGCCTCCCCTCTTTCCGCAGACAATGTAAGACCTGGCTGTTCCACCAGGCCTTTCCTGAGGGAGATGGGGTGTTTGGGTTGGATTAGGGTAGGGTAGGGTTAGGGGTGGGATGCAGTTTTATATTGTTTTTAATTTAATTATTACTCTTTTAATGTTTTAAAATGTTTTTAATATGCTGTGAGGCGCCCCGAGATGGCTGAGGCAGTAGGGGGGTGGCATAAATTTTTTAATATAAATAAATTCACCCAATGCTCCAGAGGCGTAGTTAGGTGGTTGGAATAGACTTTGCTGCAGAAGATGGAATTTGATCCCCCCAACCTGCCGCAGCAGCCAAGCGTCCCTGGCATAGCTATACTAATGTGGTACTTGTGGGCCTCTAGGCTAGTGGGCACTGGTGCAGTGGCACATGTTAAAACATTATTAAAATTAATACATTTCTTATTAACAAAAAAAAAAAAAAAAGGATTGTGTGAATAAGCTCTTTAGGTCAAAAGGAGGAAGAAGAAGTGATGAAGATTCCACTGCATCCTTAAGTGAGTTGTTCTGATGGTTAATTATTACCCTAATTGTTAAAAATCTATTACTTCGTTTCTAGCTTGAACTTTTACATAGCTGTGGCTTTAAGTCATTAATCTAGCAGACAAAGACATAATGGAATTCAGAGATCTCCCCACCATGAAGACTAAGTACTAAAATCACCTCTTAGCCGTCTCATGGATTAACTAGATGCTAATTCCATCACTCAGTGCACATGTAGCAGACACTCTCCACTACAGCGTTGAGGGCTAACTTTAAAAATACAATAACATTTCTGGCTAAAAAAAAGGGGACAGTTTGATCCGCTCATGCTTTGTTTGTTTGTTTTTCCAAACCGACCAGTCCCAAGATACCCTCTTAATTGTTTCTGAAATAATCCTGGAATTTTTGCCTTGACAATATGTTTGGTAAGCTACGTTGTTTTGGATGATTTGCTACTTAGTTTTTGTCACATTTATTGCTCTTTGGATGAGGAGGAGAAGACTCCCCAGGGCCTGTTTAGAATTTGTTCTTCTGTAATCTCCACGTATGTTTCCTTGTTTAGTGGTCAGAGTTGGAAATGTTTGCTGGCAGCAGCCCGTCCCTTCCAGGCGGAGTTGATGTATCGCAGTAAGAGGATGCTGCATTCCTTTTGGCTGAAAGTTGTACAGACGGAAGCGACTTCACCCTAGTAATCTGTTGCAAAGAACTATTACTTTTACTCCAGGTTATCTCCATTTTCCAGGCTCTAGAACATGGGAAGATTTTTAAAGCCACCTTGCTGGATCTAGGGATCACCAAGGCTTATAAAATATTCTTTCTCGTTACCTTTGTAGTGGGCATTGGTCTCCAACAGCTTGGTCTATGGACAGTTACTGCTCCATGGCTGAGAAGATTTCCAGACTGCATCTGGGAAGGCTCTTGACAGCTCCCACGACTGTTGTATATGTACGTACGCACTCTCTGGCTGTGTTCATATGAAGCAAAAAACCCTGCAACTACTACTTTGTCCTGTGGTGGTGGTGGTGTTTTTTTAAAGTGTGTGAATGGGTCACAGGTTGCAAGATGCCTCGTGTATAATGCACAATAACTTGCAGGTGTTACCATACAAACGCAAGTTTGACCATTGTGTTTTTTTCATTCTTGCACATTCCTTTTAACATCTGAAAGAACATTTCCTGGTGTCCAGTCTGGAGAGTGTGCTAGAGAGGAGTAAGGAGAACACTCCAGGTAACACTGGAACCCAGTGTTGGCTTGGGCCTGGAAGGAAGAACTCCTTGCGGTGCAGCTATTACGCTGAGAACTGGTGTGTTATAATGGCAAAGTGCACCGTACTTGGACTGGGAGTGCCGCAGTGGGAGACCCCAGTTCTAGTCTCACCTTAGCCAGAAACTTTCTGGGTGACCTTGGGCTGGTCACAATATTTTCTCAGCCTGACCTACCTCACAGGGTTGTTATGAGGATTAAAAGTTATGTATCAAGTGCTATGGGGGTGCTATATAAAAATAAATATTATTATTGCGAATCCTAGCTGGCAGTTAATGATAGTATTAGGGCTGGGTCAGGGGGACTCACCTCGTGCTGACATTGGGCACGGCTATACAAGGAGCAGAACTGTACTTGGGGAATGCAACATGGGAGTGGTGAGAAGTTGAACACATGATTGTTATCACTTGCAGGAAATTCCAAACATGGTTAGGTTAGGTTTAATTAAGGCATATAGCCAAAAATCCAAACATGGAGAAACAACTCATATGAACGTGTCCTGTCTCTCTTGCAGTCTCTTCCTCCAAGTGTCACCCCTGTTCTCCAACAAGGGGGGAGGGGGGGATTAAGGTGGGACTTCAACAGATGATTTCACCAGTAGGGGCATTTTCGATATAGCAAATCTCTCTCCAGTGTAGGAGTGACCTGTCAGTCTTGTGATTACTCTTAGTCCTGTGTCCAATCAGAGAAAGGAGGAGAGGCCAGTTCCTCCTGTTTTCCTTATCCTATCCAATCAGGGTTTTGAAGGCAAAGCTAGTCTTTGCAGTGTGACTGCAGGGGGAGGGAAGGGGTGATTTCTAATGCTCCGTAATATTCTTTTAAAGAATTTGCTGATCCTCGAAGTGCTGGAGAGGCCCTGGTTCTAGAAAAGCCTAATCTTTGTAGTTCCCTTTATTTCTTCTGGACTACTTCTGGGTTCCCGCTTCTCCTCTTTCAGGCTTTTCTTCTTCCTTCAAAGCTTATTTAAATACCCAAACACAGTAATGGACAGAAGTACACACTCCCGCAGGAGAATCCATAGTAGGGTGGCCAGACATGCAAATTTTAGAGGGCACTTATGAGAAATACAGGTTGCAGGGCTGCATTGGCACCAATGCAGCCCTGCAACCTGTATTTCTCATAAGTGTCCTAAAATTTTCATAGCTGACCAGCCTAAATCCTTAGGTATATGTGAATGGTGCAGCTACACTTGGTCTTGTGCTAGGATTCCAGCAATTGGATCTCTTAGTTCACTGACAATGAGCCCTGTGTTAAGAGAAGCCCCAACAAGATCTGAGTGCACCGATTCACAATGGGCCCCATTCTAGGAGGGGCCCCACCAGAGTCTCTGAGAGTGGCAACTTACAGTGGGCACTATGCTAGGATTGGCCCACCTTTTTGCACAGGACCCCACAGTTTCCAAGGGCCTCTTTGGTGACAGCCTCCTCCCTACCAGAAGCCCTTCTAACTTATTTTGCTTCCCAGCTTAGGCTGGTGTTTATTGCTGAATCATCCTAATGCAAAAGTAGGTATAATTCCTTGTTTGGAAAAACAGCAGATTGTCATGCAGATTGCATAAAAAAATCAAGGCAAAGAGGTACAAGAAGTGATCTTTGGACTCTGTTTCACTCCCTGTCAAATGTCAAATAAGTGATTAAAGATGACAGAATCTGGTCACATAGCAATACAGTAGAGACTGGCTGTTCCAGAATCTATAAGTCTAGACGCTTCAAAGATCCAGACTTCCACCATGTCTCTCACTTGTGGGACACAGTAGGGCAGAATTTCCAGAGTTCCTGGCTGGGGACAGACTGCAGCTCCAGGAGCCATCGGCTGAAGAGCTGTAGTCTGTCCCTGCAATTCGGGACATTCTGGATGTCCCCCTGGACATCTGGATTTGCAGGTCTCAGCTGCTCATATGGCAGAAATGTTTCTTAGTATGTAAAAGAGAGTTGGTAAAAGTAAATTTTTTGCAAATTACAGTCATTTCTTGGTTAAGGAGGTTTGTGCAAATGTATACACAATTCTATCTTCTGATTGGTTGGGTGTAAAAAGGGATCTCCTTGAGCAAGCGAACAATGAGACCCAGACTGGTGTGTGTGTGTGTGAGAGAGAGCCAAAGTGCTGTCAATATACATAGCCGAGTCTTACCAATGACCATACCATTAACATATACCATACTAGTTCTTGTCTAAATGCCACAAGGAGCAAATTAGTGGGGTTCCATTCCCAGCAGTTCCTTCATCATAGGCGGTTTCTGGATATAGTCCTGGCAGCACCTTCCAGGCTGCAGATGTTTTGATGAATTTCAGGGCTGGATTTCATTCAGACCTTTTTTGCTTTATTCCATTACATCGCAAGCCCTTGTTTTCCCACCTCTGTGCGCCAGTGAAAATGTACCTCTTCGCCTCTAATCATGATGTCAAGAGTCAAAGTTATTACTCGTGTAAACGGTGCTAATCTCATCTGGGGTTACTCCAAAGAATGCAGAAGGGGCGGGGCAGAGTGGGGAGTAACCCATTACAGTAATGTTCCCACCTTTTTGTATAACCATTTTTGTGGGACACCAGGTGCTGCTTATGGGGGACACAGTTCCTGTTTCGTAGCAACATGGGTGTCTGCAGCATTTTCTAGGGTCCGTTTATAGCTTCGAACTGCTGCTGCTACTATATTACTAGTAATCATTTCAGTGCCACCAGTCATACGCAGCTCTGTACAGATATACATAACATAAAGGACGGTTCCTGCTCCAAGAAGGTTACTATCTAGTTAAGACACAGCTAAAAATAAAGGTATGAATCTTGGCCTACAAAATGCAGTTTATTCAGAAATTAATTTATTCAAATTAAGTTATTTTAGTTAAAATCTAGAAGACTATAATATGTATATAGCCTGGCTTCATGAGTTAAAGGTGACTTCAAAGAGGTGAGCTTTTAGTAGGGGTGGTCCTCCGGTGGAAATTACAGATACGGTTCTGTTGCAGTTTGTATCTGTAGATTCCTGGATTTAAATACAGATTTGTATTGTGGATTTGTATTTAAATCCATTTAAAAATAAAAACTATATTAAAAAACCCCACCAAAACCCTGTGCAAAAGGGCAGTCAGGCTGCGCATGTGCAAAGTGGCGCCCTTTGGAAACGGGCGCACATGCATAGAATGGTTTGGTGGCCGTTTTTGCGCATGGCGCAGGTTCTAAAAAAATTATGTATAGATTTTAAACTGACCCGCAAGAGGTGTGTTTGCCACAGTTGCGGTTCAGTATGGATTAAATCCGTACCTGCCAATTACAGGCAGTTATGGCTTAATCTGAACTTCACACCCCTACCCTTTATGCAGGCCTTGAATATGGACAAGGAGGGGGCCTGACGCACCAACTCGGGAAGATTGTTCCAGGCGTACGGTGCAGCAAGCTGGAAGGCATGGAGTTGGGAGCTGGCAATGGAGGAGAAGGGTGCAGATAAGAAAAGAGATCACAAGAAAGGGTGTGGGGGGGAGAGGCAGTGAGGGGCTGCAGAGTGAAGACATTTATAGGTGAGTAGAAGAAGAACTATATGGGGAGGCAGTGTAGTGACTTGAGGGTGTGTGTGTGTCATCAGTGTTTCGGATGTGAGCAGAGGAGAAAGAGGAATCAAAGATGACCCCAAGGTTGCAGGCTGAGGGGACAGGAAGGATTACAGTTTTCTCCACAGAGATAGAAGGTGAAGGGAAGGGAAGAAGTGGGTTTAGGAAGAAAGATACAAACTTCTGTCTTGGGCATATTAGTTTAAGGTGGCAGTGAGACATCCAGGCAACAATGTCAGACAGGCAAGCTGAGATTTGGGATTGGATTCTGCGTGAGAGTCCTGAAGCATCAGCATACAGATTGTACTGGAAACCACGGGAAGAGATCCGATTACCAAGGGAACCGGTGTAGAGGTAGAAGAGGGCCTAGGACAGAGCCCTGGGACACACCGACTGATAGTGGGATAGCAGTGGAGGAGGATCCATCAAATGATACACAGATGTGCGATGGGAGAGGTAAGAGGAGAACCAAGATAGGACGGAGTCCCAGAATCCAAAGTAAGACAGAGTGTCAAGGAGCAGATAGTCGTCAATGGTGTCAAAAGCAGCAGATGGGCCAAGGAGGATGATAATAGAATAACAGCCCCTGGCCGTGACCATGAAGAGGTCATTTGAGACTTTGACAAGAACTGTTTGTGGAGTGAAGAGGGTGGAATCCGGATTGGAGAGGATCAAGAATGGCCTGAATTGCAAGAAATTAAGGCAGTGGACATGAATGGCATGCTCAAGCAGTTTTGCGGCCAAGGTAAGGAGGGAGATGGATAATAGCTAGTAGGGCAAATAGAGTCCAGTGAAAGTTTTTTGAGTAGTGGTATGACTGCAGCATGTTTTAAGGCAGCAGGAAGAGATAGATTAAGGATGTGATGGAGGAGGGGGGTCAGAGGAACAAGCGGAGAGTTTGGAGGAGGAGAGAAGGTGGGAAATTTCCTCTCTCACTGTAGAGAAAGAAGAGAATGGCAGTGGGGAAGGGAAGGGAAGGGAAAGGAGGTGAAGAAATGAGGGGGGCTTAGCAGAGAACTCAAGGCAGATCTTGTGAATCTTGTCATGGAAGAGGTTAGCTGGAACCTGGGCAGAAAGTGAAGAGGTGGGGAGAGGAGGAGGCAGTTTGAGAAGGGAGGTGAGTGTGGCAAAGAGACTGCGTGAGTTGAAGGCACAGGAGTCAGTCAGGTGTACATAGTAGGCCATGGAGAGGGCTGAGAGAAAGCACCAGATCAAGGTAGTGGCCATGCTCATGGGCAGGGGAGGTAGAGCATAGTTGGAGGCCAAATGAGGTTAGTGCAAGACGTTTGGATGCATGGGAGTCAGAGGAGTCACCAGTATAGAAGTTAAGGCCCCCAAGAACAAGGGAAGGGGAAGAAGAGGCAAGGAACAAGGAAACCAGGAATCAAAGTCAGTGATGAAGGAGGAAGGGGAGCTATGAGGGGGTCTATAAATGACAGCTACCCAGAGATATAGAGGGGTGGACAGGTGGATGGAGTGGACCTCAAAAGAGAAGTAGTGGGAGGGAGGAGGTAAGAGGGGCTGAAACCTTCAGGAGGGGGGAGGGAAGAGAAGCAGCCCAACACTAACACCACCGTGGCCTATGGAGCAAGTTGTGTGGGAGAAGAGAGAGCCTCCATGACAGAGAACAGCAGCTGAAGCAGAGTCCTCAGGTGAAAGCCAGGCTTCAGTCAGAGTGAGAAGATGGAGGGCCGGAGAGATAAAGAGGTCATGAATGAAGGCAAGTTGGTTAGAACGAGCATTCCATAGGGAGCAGGCAAAAGGGAGAGCCAAGGGAGGGAGAATGGGACTAGGGAGAAGGTTGGAGGGGTTACAGGTGAATGCACGGGGAAGGGGTGAAAAGTGCTTTAAGAGTCTGGGATTAGGATGGCTATCTCCAGTCGTTAGGAGAAAGAGGGTACAGAGGAGGAGAGGTGTGTGACAACGGCAATGAGGGTGAGGTACTCTGAGAGAACAGTGGTGGCTGGATGAGAGGTAGAATCCTTTGAAGCTGGAGAGCAGTAGATAGGGCAAAAGAGAAAATGGATGGGAATATGGGGAATGTAGACAAGGGGGGCAGTGGGGCAGATGTCTGAACTGAATTTATTCTCAATCCTGTGTGTGTACTTGAAAGAATATAAGTATAATACTGGAAAAATCCTAGGTATTCATGGGCAAACAGACATTTATACATGCATTTTGGGATAGCCTATTCCTAACCGTCTTTTTGCATGTACACTCCAGATCAAATGCAGATCTTCATGCTTAAGCACTGGGGCAGCTAAGAAGGACATCCTATATATATCCTGCACTCAGTGGAGAAAATGGTTGCACAATAGAGAATGCTGGTTATAGATATTCTGTCTTTGGATGCTAACCAACGAGACGATAGTCCGCTGGCATCTAGGTTCAGTCCGTGCAGCCCCCACTCGCGTTGTGTGCTCAGCCTAATAAATGGGCAGCACCTGGTGTGTCTTTTGTGTGCTTGCAGGCAGCCCCCACTAGCACTGCCAGTGAGATGGATTGGGCAGGCACCAGGCATGGATTCGGGGGCGACAGGGTGGCAGCACAGGTGTGGGGAGAGGAGATAGTTGCTTTACTGCCCCTTTGCCCCCGGTTCTGCCTTCCCCGGGCCCTTGCCTGCCCGGTCCATCGCCCGCCCCAGCCTACAGTCCACTTACTCCAGATCAGCCCTATTGTGGAATGCAACCACAGAAAATAGAGTTCCATTTAAAAAAACCCACATATTTAAAATGATGCCTTCTGCTGGGACATCATCAAGACAAACAAGAGATGGCCAATCTTTTCCTACTGTATGCCAGTCTTCTTCTCAGCTATATTCCTAATGCTTTTATAGATTTGAATACAAGACATCAAGACAATGCAAGTAGGGTTGGTCTTAGTTATTTTGCCACCAAGACAAAAATTCACAGTCCCCCATGCTGGGTTGCACTGCACATGCTATGGAGCAAGGTGGAAGGGCACGCCTGCTCTCTGCCGAATAGCTGATGGGAAATCTCTGGCATTCTTAAGAAGCTCCCAAAATTGCTTGGATCCCTCTGCCATCAATGTGTCGTGCCTATTCTTAGTCATTGACCTATTTTGATCTTCAAATTAAGCTAAACTAAAATTCAAATAGTCAAAACACTTGAGAATATACTATAGAGCAGAGGTTCCAAAACCGTGAGTCATGCCCCCAAATGGGCCACACCTAGAGGGTTACACCCATCTTTCTCCAGGCTTCGACCAGAAGGGAGAGGCCATGAGAGAAGTGGGAGGACCAAAAGGACATGCCTGTCCCTTTCTAATGTGGATATACCCTTCGTTGGGGTGTCATGATGTCACAACCCTCCAAAGGGGCAGAGCCAGATCAAAAAGGGGGCAGGAGAACCTCTTTACTCTGCCCCTTTTCAATGTGGCCTCTCCCCAACTTCCCCATAAGCCCCAATTTCTCTGGGTTATTCAGGTGCCTCTGAATAGATCAGGGTTTCACTTGAAGATGATGGGTTTACACCTGGGAACCCAGAAAGATGATAACCTTAATCATGCCATGTATTAATGGTTTTGCAGCTCTGATTGATATCTGATCTAATCTGTGTCTTTGTTGCTCTCAGGGGTCATGAGATTATATTTAAGTCCTAAAATGGGGTCATGGAGAGAAAAGGGTTGGAAATTACCACTCTAGGAAACAACTTTGGACGGGGAGAAACATCAACAGAAGTCTTTACCATCTCTTATTTCTATGATTCCATGATTCTTTCAACTAGCAATTCCTTCCCTTCACTCCTGATGCATTGAATTTTGTTCTCAGCATACAAATACTTTGGGTTAGTTTGCTTTTGGCGATGCCTCTTCCCCAGCCATTCTTATTTGTGTTATGTTTTGAACATGTCAGAATACGTTTGGGGTAGCCTATGAAGCAGAACAGATGTATTGGGGGCTTAGCAACGTCTGGAAGGCAGGGTCCAAAATCTATACATCTGCTTAAAATCATGTTCCAATGAGATGGAAAGAAAAAAGAGGATTAAAGTTTTACTTCCTTTTCTGTGTCCTTTGTCCCCTGGAAACATGATAAATTAAACAAATAATGTTCTTTCCTACAGAGCTAGTTGAAACTTTTTTTTCTTCCATAAAATAAAATACTAGTTTCAGAGTGTTTGAAATGGAAAACTATTTAGTTTTCTTTAAGTTATGCATAGACAAACCAAACATTTTCACTTTTTGATAAATCTTGATTACAGACATTTCATCTTTTTGCCAACAAAGATTTACCAAAACTAAAGAATAATGCAGAAAAAATATTACAAACTTTGGAGACAATTAAAAAAATACATCTTTTTGTAAAATTTCAATAGAAACAAAAATGAGTTGCCAATATTTTTTTAGTAAAAAACAACAAAAAACCCTCTTTATTCTAAAAGGTTGGTTAGAAAAACTGCTTTTCTCCCCTCCCTCCAACTAGAGTTTTCTTTTTCAATTTTACAATTTTACTAATTAGTTTCATTATCACCCAAAAACTTCTTTGTGTGGTTATAATCCCACAGTTTCTGTGCCAAACCTATTAGTCTAGAACATTTGCTGGGTGAGTAGCAAAGGGGACTTTGGCGGTCGTTCCATTGTGTTCCCATGGTCTTTCCGAGCCACCCATGACTTTGTGCTCTCTGCTGTCTTCGGTGGCATCATGAAATAAGGGCTTTGTATCGCATCAGTGAGTGTTTCATCATTGCCACGAAGGACTCTGAAAGATGTGAGGAGAGGCACAACCGCTGGTGGTTAGGAACGCCCGCCACAATATATAAATAGCCTTGGATGAGCAGAGGCCGCAAATTGAATGCAGATGGGTGTGTGGGCTGTTGCAAGCTGCTTGCTTACGACTGTCTGCACCATAGAAAAGCCATTCATTTCTCTTTGTTCTAACACAGAATGGTCATTAGTGTGGCTAGGTTATGGTGCTATGGGGCCCTATTTATTTATTTATTCTGTATACTGTCTGAAGCACCATCTCTTGTGAGAAGTGGTGGTGCCAATGTCTCTCACTCACCACCAGAAGGATAGAGGAAAACAATATGGGACTTTCACTTCCATTAAGGAAAAACAGCAGGGGTCATGTAAAGAATTGCCCCAGGCCCCAAGTTATTGCAGGGTGTGATCCTATGAGGAAGATGCAGCCCATACACTTGGGATGATTAATTTCTCCCATTTGGGACAATGGAGGAAGCTGGTGGCCAGCTGGGAGGAAAGGGGAGGTGATGAAGTTAGGAAGAGGGCCACCAGTGAGAGGCACGTCTCGTACGCTAGGACTTCAGCGACAGGGGAGTTCCCCTTTAAAGAAATGGGGGAAAGGCTTGAAGCTTGCCCCATAGCCCTAAGGCAGCAGGGCTCAACCTGTAGGAGATGCACTGTAAACAGAATGGCCGTCAGCTCTACATCTTTGCAGACTCCAGCCCCGACACAAAGATTCAATTCCTGAGCCAAGCACCCAAGTATAAAGCAACACGCTTTAGCAAATAGCTTTGGAGGAAAAGTGCTGTGTTGTCTAAAATGGCAATTGTATATTTTAATGTCTGCCCCTTTCTCCAAGGTTGGGGGAGGAATCTGCCATCAAAATTCTTAGCAAGAGATTCAGGACACTTCCATGTTCAGCTCTGACTTAGGCAATTATGTCACAGAGAGTCTGAGCTGGGGCTTTGCAAGTCTCGGGGTGAAGCTTGAGATCTATGTTCAAACTGGCAGGCATAGTCGAACAAAGCTTGGTTGGAGCCAGGAAATTAGAGGCCAAAGATCGGTACTCGGGTGTGAGGCTCCTCAAAGTTCAGGAGCCAGAGGGGAGAGCCAGGGAAGCAGTCAAGAGGAGCAGGAAGGCAGAGCAGGAGTGGGGTGTGGGTCAAGGTGAAGCACTAGAGAGCAACTGGAAGAGGAAGAGTGTTGGGTGGAGGCGGGCTGGCTGAAACTCATGATGAAGGCTGGGCACACACTTGGTCAGAAGCAAAGGAGTGGGTGGAGGCAAGCTGGGTCAGGAGCAAGGTCTTCATACTGCTGGAAGCCAACGCACTGGAGCTTTGGACAGCCTGAAGCAGGCAGCTGGAAACCTCAGGAGGCTGGTCATCCCTTACTGGGGTTGCTTAGCAATGGCTGATTGGTGATTCAAGACGTCAGCTGTGGGAACTTCAGCCTGGCAGCATCCAAAACCCTGGCAGATTTGGGTTCAAGTATGAATTGGGATAAAAATTGGATTCAGCAGTGCTGGGATGTCCTCTCAAGAACTTGTTGTACAGCAATGACTTTCTGGCACAGTCAGCTGTTTTCTGCCACTCGGGAACAAAAATCGTGTGAGGAGAGACCTGCCTTATGCTTTCAGCACCATCCAAAATGGAAAAGACCACCCTTCCTTCTAGTGGATCTGATGACATGTAATATAAAAGTGCAGGACTGGGTTTAGAATGAGGGAATTAACTTAAGGCTGGTTTGAATTCTTTTATTCTAAAGAAACTGATTAAAACTTTAATTTTGCAAGTCACAAAAATTTTCATTGGTATTTCATTTTGTGTGTGTGTGTGTGTGTGTGCATTTTTACAATGTCAAATGTTGATGTCTGTCAACATTTAGGGTTGGCAATGCCAAATGAAATTATGAGATTTTCAAACTAAATTTAGAGGAAAAACTTCAAAAGTCTCTTCTTTGATTTCAGAGTTTCAAAAACAGCTTTGAAATTTCACACAAATAAGGTCACTTTCTTTTGGCCAGCTCTCAGTTTAAATCTCATGTTTCTAACCGAATCTCAAATCTGAAACTTTGAGATTTTAGCTTTTTAAAAAATTATTTTAAAGTGTTACATTTTACATGTTAGATATATATAGAGAGAGTTTATTTCTGCAATGGAAAGTTACTGATAAGGGGATGAAAGTTACAGCACAAATAGAAGGTATAAAAATTCAGAAGAATATTAACAGTCAATAAAGAAAAATATACCAACATTGCACTGTGAGGTTTGGGGCCTTGTTACCAAATAACTTTTACAACAGCTGTTTACACATTATCCCAACATAAAATACCCACAATGCAAGCTCCTTAGGTTTTCCCCCAGTGGTTAGTAGCAAAGTTTTATTTTAAAAATATTAACTTTTAAAGGATACATTGGCTATTCTGCAGTCAAACCTGTGGCTAACTTTAAAGTTTTATAGATGTTCTAGGTACCAGTTTTTCTTCTCAGTATATTTCCAAAGTGTGTAATTTTTATGGCTCAACTAGAATTGTGTTTGTACTTTTTAAGTACTTTAAATATCCCAGTGACTGACCTCAAAGTATACACTCTAGCAATCTCTTGGGAAGTGGCTGCTATTCACACAAAGTTTACTCATGTGGTGCATGTTGCAAAGCAGATTTTGAAGTAGGCGAGCTGAGATCAGAGGCCCTAGATTTGAGTGACTAAGATAAATTACAAAAGTTATGTTATTTCTCAGCCAACGTTCAGGAAACTCCAAAATCAGTGAACCGTAGGAAGGAACAATGCATGTGAGAGGCTCTTTGTAACTTGCTTTGTGAATTGTTGTCAGTGGGTTTGTTTTCTTATTGTTATGTTCTTGGAACCATGGTTCTTTTCTCTACCATTTTACTCTCCCTACTTTTGTGTCTAAGGCAGTTGCAGAGCGGTCCCTCCCTGTTGCAAGCCCCTAGCTGGAAATGTATAGTTGCTCTGATGGAGCTCCTTGAGTTTTCACTGATACTGTGGTGGTGGTGGGTGGTTTCCAGTTCTCTTCACTTTGTGTCTCCAACCATTAACTCCATAAGGCAAGTGCATTATTATTACGGCCCAGGTCAGGATTGCACCCAAATCAAGGTCAGACCAGAAGGTCAGAGTCTGAGTTGGTGTCAAGGGACAAACCAAGGTCGTAGTTCTGAGATGGTGCCAAGTCTAGAACCAGAAGCTGATGAACCAAGTGAAATCAGTAACCAGAAGTCAGGAAACTAGTGCCGAGTCAGGAGCAAAGTAGTCTGAGGTATGTGGATAAGAATCGGGGCAGGGCTCAGAGGCCGGGTCCAAGGCAGGGTCAAAGGGAAAGTGGATGCAAAGCCAGGATAAAGGGTTAGGCTTGGGCACAGGCAAGACCAGGATCTAGACTGCAAGTAGCCATCACATTGGGTATAAACAGACGAACAGCCGCTCTGCTTTTACCCATGCCAGCCCACTTCACCCCTGGGTTGACCTGTCTATCTGAAGGATGACCGCCAGATGTGCAAAGTGGAGCAGCTGTGGTTGCTCTGGGGCAGCCCCGCTGGTGGCACTCTGGAAAATCCTGGAGCTCACTTTGCCAAAGGAGCTGACCAAGCCTGCGAGCCCCAGCAAATCACAGTCCCACCCCGATCATAGATTCCGGTGGACCAAATGGCCAGAATGACTAACGTTACCACATCCCATTGCCATGGTTAGCAGAGCAAGCCACGGGGCCGGAGTGTGGGGTCGGCTCACCTGTCTGTGTGGTTCCAATCTGGGGCTTTCCCAGGGCAGGGGAAGATGTGTTTGCTGCCTGCACGCTTGGTTCACTCGCCCGTCAGGCTGTCTGAATGCAGCCAAATCCGTGGGTGCGTGCAGCTCCGGTTTGAGTCACCCATGTGTAGGGCTGTAGCGGAATGTCTCAGCAGTAGCTATTTCCGCCAGAAACAGTATTTCCGCAATTAGCGGTATGGTATGGCAGAGGCTTTCATTCCACTAGTTTCATTCCGCTACTTCCATAGTTCTGCTAATTTCATTCCGCTACTTCCACAGGCTTCGCAAAATAGCAGAAACATGACATTTCTGCTACTTCCGCCATTCCGCCAGCGCCACAAAATAGCGGAACAGCGGTTTTCCGACAGTTTCCGAATTTGCAGAATGCCGGCAGAATTAGCGGAATGTCAGCAGAAAAGCCGCGGTGTGGTATGGGCAATTCCGAAATGGCAGAATGGAATCGCAGCACGGTAACAGCTGCTGCCACATCAGCCCTACCCATGTGCCTGCTCTGGGGATTCAGTCCACATCCTGTCCATCTCAAAACACCCATTGTTTGAATACTTCCTGCTTCTTGTCAGGACTCCTAGACCAAGATTGATGGGATTTTGCAACTGAAGAGTCAATAATTTGGTACAAAACGGCATTAGATTTTGCCTCTTTGAAGAAGTTGCCCTTCAGCACTGAACTGGAGAGAACATTCCCTTTATTTTTTTTATTTAAAAAAAAAATTCTTCTTATCGGTAAGCCAGAGGGTGTGGGCAAGAGAGCATTTTCAAAGCAAGTAAATCAGCATGGCTTTTTCTCGCCCAAAGAATCCTTGACTAATCTGTTGAACCACCCATCTTCTCACACTTGACCTCCTGCTTGGAATCCTGTTTAGAAAGAATTCTTTCCCAGTGAAATACTGAGACGAGAGTAAATTTAAAACTTGTCCGGAAAGAAGAAGACTTTACAAGTTAAGTTTGGTGTCATCTTTCAGAATAAAAACTTCTCCACAGCTGGCTCCACTTGGAACATCTCTTTATATTTATGATTTTATTTTTTTTATTTTTTGTTATTTTGGATGAGGGAGGAGGACGTAGCATCAAACAATAATTTAAGGTTAACAGCATGAAACTAAAAACCCAGCCTAAGAGCCACGGCTGAAGTTACTGAACTTTTAAAGACAAAACATATGTAGAGCTAATCTCCCTAGTACTCTCAGTCTTCCAAACTGCAGCTGAAAGGGGTTAATTTCCTTCTGCTATAGCAAAGTTCTCTGGAAATCCCAGGAGACATTACTGGAAGACTGGTAATCCTTCAACCGAGGCAAATTGTAACATGTTTTTCCTTGCCAAACATCCGAGCCGCCTCTGTGGGGCTGCAGTTTTGTCTCTTATCAGTTTGGAAAGAGAAGCAGCATAGCTCAATAGCTCTGCAGGTCATCCAGAAACCATCAAAACTGCTGATATCTTTTAAAGCCTTGTTGCTGAGACACACACACACCACACACACCTTTCATGAATTGCCAAATGTGTAGGATGCTTTGTTTCCCCTTTTACAACAAATAGCTTGTAGGGCACCAATAGAAATTGTGTGGTACCACATGCCTTCTCTCAGAAGAGTCCCCAAATGCTTTGCAAATTCATGTTGAGAACCACATCCTAAACAGAGATAAGACTTGAGGTTTGCAAGCATTTGTGCACTAATGGATACAGTCATTTTATGCATCTACAGTAAACGTGGGTGCAAATCTAGACCCTTGGTTGCTGCACATTTTTGTACATACACTGTAGCCTCTTTGGCCGCAATCCATAAGCCACTTACCGCATGGTTTGTGGATTGTGGCCATGATTTCCATCTCTGATTCTCCACCATTGGAGGTTTTTAAAAAGAGGGTGGATGAGCATATGTCTGGGATGATTTAGGTATAACAATTCCTGCATGAAGCAGGGGGCTGGAACCGATGACCCTGCCAGTCCCTTCCAGCTCTAACATACAATGCTGCATCCCCCAAAGTATAGCAACACAGTTCCTTAAGAGCTACTCCCCTCTCTTCAGCTTTCTTCTCAGAAATCCAGCACTACTGCAGTTCCCCAAAAGACACTCTGTCTGCAGCCTTTCCCCCAAGACCTCTCAGCTTGCAGCTGCTCTGACGACCCCAAAATCACTTCTGTAAAACATTGCTCTGCTGCTCCGAAAGCACTACATTCCCTCGTCTCTCTCCATCTGTTTAGCAAAAGGCTAGATGGTTGTGCTTGAACTATCTATTCTATAACCAGACATTTTGAGCAGAAGAGCTCGCTATTCCAAAAGTTGTAACACTGTATCTGCAGCATCACAGATGCTTCTACAGCAGATTTTTGTAAACATCCAATGCAGGAGATTCCACAGATGCCCCAGGCAACCTGCTTATACAGTTAGGAATATTTTAAAAAATTTTTAATGGAGGTCTTCCTTGTTAGAATTTAGTCTATTCTCTGTTGTTGTAATGCAAGGCCCTTTTTACACGGGTCTCTCCCACTCATGCACATGCAAAAATCTGCGTGTTCATGAGTGGGAGAGGCCTGTGTGAATGACACAGCGTGGGCAGATGTGGTGAGTGGGGGTGCGCGTGCGCTCCCGCCTACCACGCGTCCCCATGCACGGAGCAACTGGGGAAAACTGAGGTTGCTCTGTGCATGGGGATGAGTGGGGGGGGTGAGTGGGGATGTGTGTGCGGCTGTATATATGCCCCTCCCACCCACCGCGCATGCACCAACGCGCCCACGCACCCCCCACCCGGCGGCTTCCGTGTAAAAACAGCCCACATCTAACTGGGGAGTTGTTGTCAGAGATAATTATTTACTAATAGCTTGTAAAATGCTTTGAAAACCATAGATGGAAAGTGGCATAGCAATGCAAAGTATTATTTAATTATTACCATGACTTTTGTTTTTAAAAAAATTGGTGTGGGACCTTTAATGTCCGCAAGGGCTGAGGTTCTCAGAATGGTTTCTGGCAACCTCATCGTTGCAGTCTCTTAGCATCAAACTCTATGCTGACTCAGGGGGAAGAAGGATGTGTTCAAAAATGACCTTTCAAACCTAAAATACAGCAAGCTGATCCAAGGGGAGACTGGACTATAAGAACGGCCATGCTGGATCTGACCAATCCGGTGTTCTGTCCTGTTTCCAGCACTGCCCAGCATCTTGGGTCGCCATCTCCAACTAGGAGGCAACCTAAATGGGGTGGGATTACACTAAAGGAGGCAGGGTTATGGGACTTTCACACACCCACTTCTGATATAACCCTGCCCCTTACAACGTGTTTGTTGAGATGTACTTAAAACCAGATTTGGAACTGGGCAGTTCTTCTCTTTACGATAGGTAGGTGCCTGGCAGTGGGTCCGGGCTAGAGCTGGAAAGCTGGAGCTGAATCAGAGCCAAAGTTCAGAGCCACAGTTGGTAGCTGGGAAATCTCACCAGGTCTGGAGCTAGGAAGTAAGAAGAATCGCACCAGGAGTCACTGGTCAGAGCTAACATCAGCAGCCAGGGCTCAGGATGAGCTGGAACCTGAAAGCTGCCACCAGGATGGGACACAGGGACCAGGCAGGTCGCAAGTGGCAAGAGCACAAGGGGTATGAGGCAAGAGCAGGGCATAAGTCAGGATCACACACTAGAGTCCAGGTACAGCAGACAAATAGACATGGATAACTTTCCGTTTCCTGCTTTCCCTTTTATAGCGCAGGGTGTCTAAAAGAGGGTGTGACTTAGGCCAGCCAGCTGAAAGCCTGCAGCATGGCCTAGTTGATAGAGCAGGGGTGAGGAACGTTGGGCCCATTGGACACTTCTGGCCCATGGCTTCCTTCCATCTGACCTGCAGCAGCTTCCCTTATTCTGCCTTCAATTCAGCCTATCTTTCTTTTTTGCCTGAACTGCAGAGCAAACACACATACTCTCCTAGCAGCAACTGTGAAGGCAATATAGGGGAAGTGGCCATGGTTAATGGATGGGCAAACACAGTTCGGAAGTTCGGATCAAATTCGACCAGTTCGGTCGACCGAACCAAACTCGATTTTCGAACCGAACTGAACCGAATTTCTGAACTCAGTTCTGTTCGCCCATCCCTAAAAGATAATATTCCATTTAACTCAATGGGGTTTGAATTTCCGAACTTTGTTCGGAAGTTCGGAGTTTGGACCAAACTCGAATGGTTTGGTCAACCGAACCCAATTTCCAAACCGAACTGAATTTCCGAACTCAGTTCTGTTCGCCCATCCCTAGCCATGGTCCACAGAGCACTCACAGTGTATCTATCCACCCCTCAGGCCCTGTCCCCTCTCTTCACCGAATACTATGACTAATGGAGCTTTTCAAAAAGGTGTGGAGAATGCCCCCTGGCCCCCTCCCACTAGGGTTGCCAGATATGCACATTTCCCCAGGACTCTTATGAAAAATACGTGTTGCAAGGCTTGCACTGGCACCCAAGGCACCAATGCAGGCCCTGCAATATGTATTTTTCATAAGTGTCCTGGGAAAATGTGCATATCTAGCAACCTGACCTCCCACTGTGCTAGAGGGAAGTACCCTTGCAAGTACCAGTGCAGTTGGCCAGAGCTCCAGGACAGCTTCCCAGCAAAAGTCTTGTCAGAGCACTTGCCCAGTATTCCATCGACCTGGATTCGAGGCCAGTAGGGCCTCACACTTTGAGTCTTTGGCTTAGGCCCCACCTCTTCCTCAACACCCACCCACCACTAGTTTATTTCTACCTACACCATTTGTTCAGAGTGTTTTGCTGTCTCCATGTCAACCACAGAATTCTTCAGCCACATACTGTGCAACTTATTTTGTTCTGAATACATAGAAACCAAACAATGTCCTGTAAGTTTGAATCATCTTCCTGCATCCCCAGGTGCCTTCATAAACCTCTTGTTTGCTTTATGACCTAGGAGGCTAGTTCCAGAGGCCATACACTGTCCATAGAGCACTTGTCAAAATGGACTGGGGTGAGGATTGCGGTGTTTAGATCTGGCCATGGTCCCAGTTCCTTAAGGTCTTCAAACCCATCTGACCAGAGCAGCTGCACATGTTGTTTCCAACAGGTGCCTAGAGCAGAAAGTTGTCATGCGGTTACTTAGTCATCAGTCTGTGTCTCTGGCAAATGTTATTGCCTTAAGTGAAGCAGCCAGAGCTGGTCCCTGTGACGTTAGAGAGGCTTTCCAGGCCCTTTGCTTTATTCCTCAGCCTATCTTCCATGTTCTTCTTCCAAGAGAAGAAGAAAGAGAACCAGTTGAGAACGGAGATTTGGAACATTAGGGAGTGAAGAGAATCAAAGAGGAAAGAGTAATCAGCAGTGTCAAAGGTGGCAGAGAGGTCAAGCAGGATGATGATGGGTCTTTAGGTTTGGCAATGAGGACGTAGTTGCTTTTTAAACAAGACTATCTCAGTGGAGACGAGTGGTGCAAATGTGATGAGCTATAACAAGAGGGAAGGAAGGCTTGAAATAGGGATTAAAAGTGTGGAATGATTTATGGACAGCCCCAGGCCCCATCCTTCCACAAGCAGGCTAGATAATGCATAGTGACCAAAGGAAAAATGGTGGCTTGATCCAATGGCACCTGACAGTCTGCGAAGTAGATTGTCAGGATGGTAGAGTCTAGTCTTGGCTCTCCTCAAAGACAAATTGCAAACTTCTAGAGAAGTTGCTGAAGCTCTTTGCACCTCACCTTCCCATCTATAAAATGGATGTCTAGTATATAAACAACGGCTTTGCAGGATCATCGAGATGACAAATATTTGTGAGAAGCTGGCCGCTGTTGGAAATTATGTTGGGCTAGACTATTGACCTAACCTAATATAGCTCTTTTTATGCTCAGATACTGCTACTGGAGAGGAGCACAGACATGCCTAAAGAGCAGTTCATATTTAGAAATAGTCACTGAGCTCCTTTAGTTTAACCTCCCATATAACACACTGTGAAAAGCTTTCCTGGAGTTGTACAGCAATGAGTCTGTGTCCCCTAAGAGCAACTGATTGACTCCCCAAAACACAGTTTGACCATTCCCCCTCCCCCAAGCTCTTTTCAGGGGCGGTTTACTTATGTCAATAATGGAAACGCACGCACACACAAGTGTTTAGAATAGGGCTGGGTTTTCTTTTCTCCTTTTTTCTCTCTCTTCTTCCCTACTAGAGCTATAGCTATCCTTCTTTCTCCCTCCGTTGAGACCAGATGGTCATCATTTACCATATGCTAATCGGATCTGGACATTAACCAGATGTTAATTGGTACTAGGGGTGCACCAAATAGTACAAAAATTATTTGTGAGTATTTCTGAGTTTCTGAAGACCAACTCCAAATGTCTGGTCTCGGTACTCAGTAAAATAAAAATGAGTACTGATATTCCAAGTAACGAATACCAAGTACCCTTATTTAGGGGCAGGAAAAGCCCTGTATAGTGTTCATTCGAGGATTTTCAGAGTACTGGGCCGGTTACTTGGTAAAATCAAGTTGAATATGGACATACGAGGTAAAAACAGAGTAATTCTGAATACTGGGTTTCAGTACTAATTGATGCCCAGCTGGGCTAAATGAAGTGATTACTATTAGGGTGCCAACCCCAAAAGTTCTGGTCTACACAGGCCTGTTCCTATGAAGATTTAGCACTGCAATTTGCCATATGCAGGCCATTCAGTTAATATCAAGCCTGCTACACACTTTATTTGGCTAAGGCAGCTGTAACCCTTCTGCCAGGTTCTGGTATGTAGGCAGTAAAAGGATTGGATTCTATTGCATCCAGAGGTATGTTACTTTGAGTCAGAGTCCCTTAGTTTACATTGGCTTGAGCACCCTGTCCTAAAATGGAAACTCTGCTGAAGATACTGCATAGCCTTTCCCGCTTAAAGAATAACACTGGTTTCCTAGTCCCTTTACAGGGAATTCCCACCTCACACAAGTGCTCCGAGTCTTGGTGGAATAACAACTTTATATATAAAACATTTATTGCTTACACTTAGCAACTATGAAGCCTAGAAATACCCAAGGATTAGGAATTAACCATGAATCTGCAAGCCCCCTTTCCCCTCAAATAATAATAATAATTTAAAAATATTTTGTAAAGCACCGCCACCAAATGGTGCTTGAGGTGCTTTACAAAATACAATAAAAGATGCAATAAAATAACCTAAAATCCATTGAAAACTATTTAAAAAGGGAAGATATAGAGGAAGGAAAACAGACACTGAATGGAACCAGCAGTGAATCCTCTAAAAGTATCTGGAAAAATCTTCAGGTGCTTTTTTAAAGATGTGGACGGAAGGAACAGAGTTGAATATCTGGAGGGAAAAAATTCCCCACGTAAGGGCCCACCATAGCAAAGGCCTAATCTTCCACTGACTTAAAGCACGATGACGGACCCCCAAACAGAGTGGTATCTGAGCAAAGATGACACCCCTCACTATAAAATATTGAAAGCTTACTCTAAATTTAACTGGTGCCCCTCATACACTTCTGTGAAGTGTTGCAAAAGAGGCTGATCCTCGATAAATAGGGATGACTACATGCACTTCACTAAGCTCAAAACCAGCATTTAAAAATCTAGTCGTCAGTTAGCTTCAGTGAAAAATCAGGATCCTGGCAGCTTGTCTGCTCCAATGGTCAGGTTCAAGAGGAAGTCACATTCTAACTACAGACTTTAAGCTCCATCTCTGCTGCCCCATCCACCTGATGCCTAGAAGTTATTCTCTTCAGCAGATATATTCTTTTGAAAGTGTCAACACATAAGCCCTGATATTGACTGATTTCACTGAACCAGCACCATAGGTCCAAGTCCAACACCAGTTAAGGTGTTGGACTTGGACTTATGAGTCCAGGATACAAATCTCACTTTAGTTATGAACTCATTGGGTGGTCTTGAGCAACTCAGGGTGCAACCCGAGCCCCCATGTGGCCCATGCTGGGAAATTGCTACTGCCCCACATTGGGGCCAGTACGGCAAGCAGGACAGATGGTGCACACCCCTCCCTGCCCCATGGGGAAGCCAGGCAGGTGTCCAGCTGTCTGACCTCCTGCCACACCCTGGGGCAGGTAGGGATGGGTGAATGCGGTTCGGCAGTTCGGAGTTCGGCCCGAACTCGGCCTGTGCGGACGACCGAACTCGAACACGAACGCGAACATACCGAACAAACCGAACACCGAACGGCAAAATGGCCGAACAGTTCGGTCAGTTCGGATCGCGTTCGGATGAGTTCGGGTGGCAAAAAAAGGTTCACTGGAAGGTCAAACATTACAGGGAGGTGTCAGTCACTGAGGAGCAGACTTCCAGGCACCAGGGGTGGAGAGGCTTGCAAGAAACAAAACTAATTATCTGCCTCCCCCCTTCCCAACACCTTCTGAGCTAGTCACTGTTCCTGAACAGCAGG
>QEPC01014667.1:1532350-1565901 GCA_003113815.1 Sphenodon punctatus
TACCTATTTGATTATTATGTATAATTAAAAGGCCCACCTGAACCCAAAGAAACATTACCAAGGGAAATATGATTTGTAACCACAGTTAAATGTTTATGAGTTTGTTTACAATGTTATACAAAATAAAATAAAAATTTATTTAAAAAAAAAAAAAAGAAAACCATATAAAACCCAATAAAAAACCAAAAAAACATACAAAAAACAAAAAAAACACCCATAACAACATTTGCCGAACGGCCGAATTGAACAGCCGAACGGCCTAACCGAATGGCCTGTTCGGCCGACCGAACTGAACAGCCGAACCTGAACTTGGCGAACTAGCCGAACCGCTGAACCGAACTGCCGAACCGAACTGCCGAACCGAATGGATGAACCGAATGCAGCTGAACCGAACAGCCGAACCCGAACCGCGATCTGTTCGCCCATCCCTAGGGGCGGGCTGAAACACTGGCTACATGGGGGGCCATCCTGCCCCACCCCCCTCCCCTGGCCCAGCCACTATCCTGTCTCTGGCTGTGACATGGCCATGCAGGAATGGAGGCAGTGTCCACTGATCAAAGCCCCACAACGGAGCTCAGCACACAGCAGAGCAGACAGGTGGCATGCTGCTGTGCATTGGACAGCCTTGCCCCATTTTGGGGAAAGCTGCTATGCGCTGCATCCCCAGCCTTTTGTCGAGGACGCAGGGTGTGGAAGCCAGGTGCCTGCCACGCTACGCTGTGGGGTGAATATCTGGCAGCCGCTGGGCAGACGATGCACGGCATTGCGTGGTAAGACTGCCTGATGTGGGGTCCAAACCCTAGTAATGGCTTGTGTGGCTGCACCCTCACTAGCTCTTAGCCTCAGTTCTCCATCTATAAAATAGGAATAATAATGGCCTACTCACAGTGTTATCATAAGGATAAACTTGATAAGGACTGTAAAGCACTGTGAACACTAAAATATCTCTAGGTACGTTAGATTTGTATAGAAGTAAATATATTTCTTACAAACTTTTCCTAAAAGAAAAAAAGAAGGCCTATCAGCTTAACAGATGGAATTGGTTACTAAGGACTTTAAAAAATAATGAGGGAAAGCAGTTTTGGAAACTGCTGAGTGGATCATTGAGTGGCCTATGTCATTCATTAGATCTAACCAAGCCATAAGTGAGAAGAACACTAATAAGTAGCCATAAGTGGGAAGAACACTTTGGGGAAATATTCAATTCCAGTGTCCCTTTGGAAAACAATGATGACCTCGCATTTGTTACTTTGCCTGAGTGGGAACCAATCAGCGAACAGATAGACAAGCTAAAAAATGGTAAGGCACCAGGAGATGATTTCATCCCACCCGAAGTATTTAAAATTGCTCCGGAGTGGTGGGCAAAGGGCTTGGCAAAACTTTTCACTTTGGTTAATGCTACGGGATCTCTCCCCCTTTTCTGGAAGATGGCGATTGTAGTGCCGGTCTACAGGAAGGGGAACAGATTCGATACAAAAAATTACCGCCCTATAAGTTTGTTAACTATTATTTCCAAAATTTACTCCAGACTTTTACTGGATACATTATAGCACTGGGTTCGCCAGAATGATGTAATAACGCCAGAGCAAATAGGATCCTCACCTGGGAAAAGTACCGTGGACCATTGTTTCCTTCTGGCCCATTTGGTTGAAAAATATAAAGCTAAGGGTCTGAATCTGTACACAGCTTTTGTAGATCTTCCATCCGCGTTCGATCTGATCAATAGAGAGAAACTGTGGGGTATATTGATAGGAGTCTACGATCAATATCTAATCTTAATGTTGATCAGATCTCTGTACTCTGATACAGGAATGTGGGTTAGAATTTATAAGCTGGGGAATCTGTCAGATAGGATCGCTTCTACTAGAAGCGTCAGGCAGGGGGGGCCTTTTGGCCCCCCTGCTTTTCAATTTATATGTTAATGACCTGATTCTGAAGCTTCAGGATAAGGAGGACTACATGGCCCCTAGGTTGGGACAAAGGAGAATTTCCCTGATTATGTATGCTGACGACACGGTACTACTATCTACCTCAGGTTTGGGCCTAAGACGCCTGATAGCGGACTTTTCAAAGGAATGTAAAGTGCAAGATCTAAAGGTTAATTATAAGAAAACAAAAATCTTGATATTTAAACAAAGATATTGACAGGAGTCTTGGCAGATGGATTTAGTCCCAATAGAGCAAGTGAGAAGCTTTTGTTATCTGGGGATTGTGTTCTCACATAATGGCTCATGGGCCCCTCACATTTACTCTGTGCAAAAAGAGTGTAATTGGAATTGTAGGAGCAATTTCCAAATATTTCAGTACTAAAGTTGGGCAAAGGTTTATACCAGCGATGAAGGTCTTTGAAGCAAAGGTCAAGCTAAAATGAGGTATGGGGCTCTACTGTGGGGTCATTCCCCCGTTGCGCTAAACATTTTGGAACCTATTTTCCATAATTTTATTAGGAATCTTATGCAGGTCTCAAAATCTACCCCAGAAGCTCCTCTTAGGTTGGAGCTGGAGAGACGGTCCTTGAAATGTTATTTATTAGAGTCCCTGCTCGCAAATGTCCTAAAAATCAGTTTTGCCCACGGGGAAGATTTTGCTTATAAATCCTTGCAAGAAAAACTTTGTAATGAAGGCCCAGCTCTTACTGGTGGGAGAAGACAAAGGTTAGTTTTAACGAACTGGGGTTGCCCTACCTTTATTTGAACAGGTTATCATCATTCAAGGAAGCAAAGAAGCTAGTGAAAGTTAGGCTTTTAGATATAGACAGACAAAATACAATAGTTATTGCTTCCAAGATTAAGTCCTCCCCTTGGTACCAATTTCTTATTCCGGGTCTGACTGGGGCAGAATATATTAAGCTGGATCTTCCGTTCCATCATAAACGTGTATTTTTGGCCCTTCGGCTGCAGATTATGCCTTCTGCTGTCCTGGAAGGAAGGTACCAGGGTATTCCCTATGTTGACAGAATTTGTCCCTGTTGTGCTATGGACATTGAGGACCTTCAACATTATTTCTGTGTGTGCCCATTGTATGCTCCTTTACGCGATGTGTTGTGGACTATTGTAAATATACCATCTGATATGACTCTAGCCCCAAAATTGGTTTATCTGTTGTCAGATAGAAACTTGCATCTTACTGGTGCTGTTGCTCGTACTGCCTTCCTGATGGAAAAATGCAGGAAAAGGAAATTGGGAAACGACAGCGAGTTCGATTAAGGAGTCAGATTATAGAATTTTCCCGGCGTAAATAATTAAGGCTGTTGGTAATTAAATATTCTTTGCTGCTCCCATTCCTACGGCTATACTGGGACTCGGGGGGAAAGGAGATGGTATTGGCCAAGTGATTTGCGTATAGTTTCTATGAAAATATTTGTTTTTATGTTGTATTTTGTCATGGCCTGTGGCCAGTACAATAAAGATTTATTTATTATTTATTATAAATGATTAATAATAATAATAATTAATAACACTACCCCATTGTTTTCATGATTATGGTAGATTTCCATCTTTAAATAAGCTCTTTTAGGATCATGCCTTGATCCTTACCAATGCAATGTTGTTCTTTCCTCTTGGATAGCCTCAATTTCAAGATCTAAAGACAGAAGAAAATATCTCCCAATATATAATTTCTGTCTACTGTAGCCCTCTAGAAAGTATATGCAGATTACTCTGTCTTCATGGAATGAGTTTCATGGGACCCAGTATTCTGCTTCCTTCCTCTCCCCTACAGAGGGTATCACAGAGTTCCTTTCTTAAGTCTTCCAATTAATGGAGTTTTCACATTTTGTTTGGAAGGGTATAGTTTTAGTTTAAGACTGCAAGCAAATGTTGAATGCAGTCTTATTCTCTCTGTGTATCCTATTTTCTCCCCAACAGGTACTACCTTTAGAACACTGGCCCCTTCTTAACTCTTTGGATTCTAGCTTTCTGTTTAATACGCAGAAAAGCAGAAATTACAGGTGACAGACTAGAATGGCCTGACTTGCCCACTCCACCAGACAGCAATGTAGGACTCCTCTTTTAAGTGTATTTTGTATAATCTAGTTCCTTGTACCTAGTTGGGGCATTGTTAATGTAAGGTGCCATAAAATGCTAGCTGTCAGCTATGTTGACAGTTTGCAAGCCTAGCAATTGTTAGCCATCCCTGCAGACAATGCTTTAATTGTCATGATTTTCAAGTAACATGAACTTTTGGTAGGAAGAATGTTTGCTTTGAGTCAAAGAACATTGGCATTCCATAATGAAAGATACCAGCCACTGGAGAATCCCTGGAGTTGGAAAATTGCCAAACGCACATGCGTGCGTATACACACACACACACACACACACACAATCAGTTTCAAAGGGAGGATCCTAAGAGGGCTTAATATGGAACCAATGGCTGATATTATGTCAGGTAGGGATCGGCGAACAGAACCGAGTTCAGAAATTTGGTTCGGTTCGAAAATCGAGTTTGGTTCGGAAGTTCGGTTTGGTCGACCAAACTGGTTGAGTTCGGTCCGAACTTCCGAACCGTGTTCGCCCATCCCTAATGTCAGGGCCGTAGCTAGGTTGGTATGGGTCCCGGTGCAGAAGACAGTATATCCCCCATCCTTCCACCCAGTGGCAGGAGATGTAGCTGCACCAGGGAGAGTGAGTCCCCCAGACGCATGGGGTATGGTGCGGCTGCATCGCCTTTTCCCGTTGTAGCTACCCCCCCTGGTATTACAGCCTTTGAAAACCAAGCACCACTCTCCATTAGAGTTAAAACAGGTGTGTAGCCCCAGATTCATGATTCAAATTTGGTTGTTCCTTTTCAGCTATGAATACTTGTTTGCGTTTGTTGCTGTGGTGATTTTTTGTAACATCAGTAGCCATTTTGAGAGCTAGTGTAGCCTAGTGGATAAAGTGTTGGACTTGCACGTGGAAGGGTAAAGATCACATCTTGCCCTTGAACTCCAGCATTAATCACATTGATATTTTTCAGTTTGTTAATCAATACTTCAACATTCGTTACTTTGTGTAGTTTTTGAGCTTAATAGTGCTTAAACCCAGTTTTCCCCCTCCAAGAAATCATGGTCATGACACTGTTATTTATTATTGTTATTGTTATTGTATTAAGCATTTATATAGCGCCAGCAATGTACCTGGCACTTTATAATTGTAAGAAAGAGACACGGTCCCTGCCCCAGCAGGCTTACAATCTAAGAGAGAAAGGGGTTGGGGAGGAGAGACAAAGTGTGGGGGAAACAGAGGAAGAGACAAGGATATATATGTGAACTTGTGAGGTCTCAGGTGCACGTGCTTGGCTTAGTTACAAAGGTGTAGTTAACTTACTCATTTACAGGTGAATCCACACTATAGCAATGTGTGTTATAGTGAGGTCCCACTGTACTGCCGGAAATTTATTTATTTATTTATTTATTTATTTATTTATTTAATCTATTTTAAAATTTATTTATTTATTTTTATTAATTTTTTCCAGTTTTTACCCTGTTCTTCCCAGTAAGGCTCAGGGTGACTTACAAAACATATAAAAAGCAACTAAGCGCCCACACCCACCAACCCTCTCCCTAACCCCTCCACCCATTCCCACCCAACCCTATCCCCGCCTGCCAAATGTCTGGTCAAACAAAGGTCTTGCATCTCTTCCAGAAGATGAGCAGGCTCGGGCTTAGGCAGACCTTAAGGGGAGGGAGTTCCATAACTGTGGGGCAGGCAGCCACCGAGAACACTTCTCTGTGTTCAGACTTCATGGTCAGTTGGTACTTGCAAGAGGGCACCCGCAGCTGACCTCGGAGGCCGTGGCAGAACATAAGGGAAGAGACGGTCATTCAGATAACTGGGACCCAAGCTGTTAAAGGCTTTATAGGTCAAAAACAGCACTATGAAGTAACTTCTGAATACTGAAAGGAACGAACAAAATAAAGAAATATTGAATACAAAGTATTAATATAACAGATAACAAATGGGAAAATATGCATATCTGAACACTTGGTTTGAATTTTGAAAATGGATATTTTTGAATCCAGTTTCTGAATTTATTTCAAAATCAAATTGAATGTGTCAAATTTGGCAAATTCCACATATGATTTGAATATGCGTTTGTGTCCACCACCTCTGTATTTTTATCCAGTGCTAGAGTCAACCTGCAATAGTTGCTTCTAGCACAAAGTGGAATAGGAGACCTGGTGGGATTGGAGAGAGCTGACCTGAGTGAGCATTCTGGTTCAGCGGATCAAGCATTCCAGATTGTATCAAGAGCTACTCATCAGTGGATGAGAGCTGAAGCGAATCAGTTCTTCCATCTCCAAAGGGATTCTCCTTGGAGACGGAATATCTGGCAGAGATGTGACACCGCTCACGCACCATGCTGAATCCCCACCAATTCATTCAGAGTTGGGGGAGAGGGGAGCCAGAGGTCCCCCAGCTTTATCCTCCCCTGCACAGCATTATTTTATACATATTCAATGACAGGAAAGACCTTCTGCTGTGCAGAAGACCTCCCACTCCCTCCAGCACATGTGCAAAATGGAGATGCACACGGGGAGAAAGGGGCAGGGTTTCTGATCTGGATCTTGTTGGAACAGGGACCAGATAGTGGCTGGTCCATATTCTGATGTACCCAGCTCAGAGTGGCAGGTTCAAGTGGAAACAGAATCCACCGCAAAGTTTCATTTCAGCCCTATTGCACAAGAAGAACCTCTGTTGATCCCCAACACTACAAAACCAGTACAGTATTGCAGCATATGCTTGAATGCCATCTGTTGGCAACTCCTATCTGTTGAAATATACATCAGACATCATGATCACTGTTACTCTTACTCACTGAATTCACCGAGTTTAATAGTGCTATGAGCTGGAGCAATGAGCTTCTCTGCCTAATGAAATCCTGTCTCTATCTTTAATACTGGAACAAACACTTTCAATAGCCCCCAAACAATGTTGCATAGAAACAAAAAGTTTGGCTAAAGTTACTATTTTTTTTAGAATCATAGCATCGTAGAGTTGAAATGAACTCAGGGGTCAACTAGTCTAACCTCCGCTTTGATGCAGCAATTCCACAGTTAAAGCATGCCTGATAGATGGCTGTCTAACCTCTTTTTCAAAACCTCCAGCAATAGAGAGCCCACAACCTCTCTATGCTGCTTGTTCCACTGCAGAACAGCTCTTACTCTTAGGAAGATTTTTCCAGAGATTTAACTGAAATCTATCTTCCTATCATTTGAGCCCATTATTTCTAGAGGTGTCCATCCATGTCATTATTCTTTTTTGTGTCCACCACAGTTTTCCTCCCTGGGTCAGATCGGGCTGCCACCACGCCACCGTCACATGTGTTTTTAGCCATTGTCACCCTCCTCTGAACCCGCTCCAACTTATTCTTAAGATTACTTTTATATTCACTATTACAAACGGTTAACTTTCTACTTCTTTTACCAATATTTTTTTTATGGACACCTAATCCCATGCACACGATCATGTTATAAAGTCTCTAAGACAATATATCTGTTCATCTATATGATCCACAAAAAACCCATTCTTTTAGTCAGTTTACATCATATACCAATGGGATGATGACCAGTCGACCTTGCTGTTTTCCTGTAAAATAATAGTTCCATCTTGATCACCTTTGGCATAACATACATCACTAGCACTAAATCATCTTAGTGATTCTAGTTCAAGGATGGCCAGACTGAGGGTGCACGTGAGCCACAGACACAATCCAGGCAGTTTACTCAGGTAATCTACCAGAACCCCTCCCACTGGTTCCAGGACTGGATCCCTGCTGTGGCTTGCAGCTCCAGGTCACCTCAGGAACCAGTCTCAGGAGTGGAGAGGAGCACTCCCCTTAGAGAGAGCCTTCCCCGACCGCATTGGAGGTGCTCTTCTAGCCCCTCGTCCCCAGCGAAACTCATCTTCCCAGAAGCAATCTCCAACCAGCTGGTCCTCCTCTCCACGGTACGATCTACTGGAGAGATCCAACAGTGTATTATGATCGCTCTTGGCGGACCCTGTTCTAGTTCTTTTATAAGCAGAGATGGATGGTCCTTAAACATTTGCTAAAGTATTGAGAATATACCAATGTGTACTAATGCTGTTCCTTAAGGAAAGGCAGACCTTATTATGCATTAAACTACACAAGAAATAAACTTATTCTCAGGTCTTAATAACTGTTTTTGTGACTTCTGTAATGTTTTCTGATATTTGACTAGCACAACTTTCCTAGGTTACCCCTAGCAGTGCAAAGTGTTTGCCTGCAGCGATCTGACTCTCATCGGGTAGCAATGTTGTTGTGTGATTTGGTTCACTTGAACCTTTGCTCGATACTACATCTGGAATACTGCATGCAGGGATAGCACAAGGGGATTCCTCCATTTCTTTTGCATACCTCCCAATAGTCCCACTTGCAGGACTAACTTGCATTGGTGGGGAAATCCCATGCTCCCACCTAACGAGGCGATGGCCACCAGCACACAAGAGTGCCCCAGTGCTCTGTTGGCCACTGGCAGAGTGCCTGCACGTGGGCACCAATGGGTCTCCCACACATGTCTGCATTGATGCTGGAGCTTGCCCTGCACCTGGGTGTGGTGAGGCCCCTGCTGGTGAAAGACTTGTTCCCCTCACTTGAGCAGGCCTCATCCCCTAATACAGTCAGGTATGAATGAGTGAGTAAATGTGTGTGTGTGGGAGGGAGGGAGAGAGAGAATGTATTTGTATGTGTGAATAAACATACGCACATATGTACATGTGTACAAATTTGTGTGTACATGTGCGAGTGACTGTGTGTGCATGCTCATGTGAGCGCATGAGGGTTGGACTTTATTACTAAAGGAGGCGTGTCATGGCTTATGTTCTTCTGGAGCCGACTGAAATGTTGGGAGATATGTCTTTGTACAGAGAAGTGGTATGGGGGATTGAAATGCAGGAGAATCAGCAGGGGTGTAAATGTGTTTCTAGGAGATGGTACAAGCTCGATTTAAGGAACCTGAGTTTGCAAGGGGGAAGCACATTTTGTGAATGAGGCCCAAGTCTAAGCATGGGTTATACGTAGCTAAGAAATAACACTGCAGCTCAGTGGAGAGCCTCCGTGTTAATTTTGTGCATTGTGTTTGCCCTGGTTTACGAGATTCTTTCTCCTGTATCACTCTTAGGCAATTTTTAAAGGGACTTGGCAGGCAGGGTCTGTGTGCGTTCTGTCGAGCACACATGCACTTTGGGGGGAGGGGCTTCAGATGGGCCAGGATGAGTGTGCACTGGGTATGTGTCCCTGGCCCCACACCACCCACTCATGCCCCCGCGTGGAGCATCCTGGGTTTTTCCCTGCTGCTCTGTGTATGGGCATGAGTGAACGGTGTGTGGGTCATGGGAGCGCACACCTACCCACGCTGTCTTCAGACGGGTGATTGGGTGGGTGGGGGATTGGTAGGGGTGGGCGTGTCCTGTGTAAGAACGGTCTTAGTGCGATATAGGGCTGAAATGAAATTCTGGCTCAGATCCCATTTTCAATGGGTCCGGTGAAACACAGACCAGAATATGATCCAATCCACGTTTCTCCAGAATGATCAGATTGATTCTGCCTCTTACTGCACGTATGCAAATTGGCAGCAGCAGCAGCAGCTGTCGTGCACAAGCACAAATGTATAGAGTAACACCATTTTGTGCATGCATAGTATGGCCGCCGCCATTTTGCGCCTGCACAGTAAGAGGTGGAATCAATCCAATCATTCTGGAATCATTCTGTTGGTGGAATTCCAACTGGTGTTCCAAAATTGTGGAAAAATTCCACGCAGACGGAAGGGCTGTTTCAGCACAAGTTGGATAGTTGGTGTTAGAAGTATTTGCTTTCTCAAACAGGTCCAAATGCTCTTACCCTCTAACTTGCTGTCTTGTTACACTTCTCTCTTGTCATTGTGGGCACTTTCCCTTTAAAAAAGTGCCCAGTTCAGCATGATAGCAACTGGAGGTATAAGCTAATTTGATAGAAATTCCCAGACATCTCAAGAGATGTCTCACCATGAAAGAGGAGAGAAAAATCCATTTGCTGAGCTTGCTCCCCATCCCATGCTGAATGACCAATTATTCCCTGTTGTGAGACTGTGTTTCCCCTTTGGGTTCCTCTCTGTCCCAACCAGATCCAAAACTCTAGCTGACAGTTGAAAGCTCTACGATCGATTTGCATGTAAGCGCTCTTCAGATAATTACCTGGGGGGAGCCTGTTCCAAACCGCAACATGTGGCCAGCAGCCAGGGTGATAAAGATCTGGCATCGTGTTGGAAGGAAGGTCAGTGCAAATCAAACACAAGCCCCATCTCCAGATGAAAAGGAAATAAAGCTTCCCCATGGAAGCATGAACATAAGGCCAATCATTAGTCTCCTTTAACTAAACAAAACTAACCAGGAAAATTAATGGCTGTTGAGAAATTGCAAACCAAGTTGATTAGCTGCTTATGAACTCTCCAACGCTGCACTGTTTTGTTAGGGTATTCCATTGGAATATCTTGATTAACCATTTATCTTAATTACTTATTTCCCACTTATCAGAAAAATATATTCTTCACTGTAAGAGCAGTTGTGTCACGGAATAGGCTGCCTATGCAGACTGTGGATTCTCCTTTACTGGATGCTTTTAAAAAGCACCAGGACAAGTATCTGTCTATTGGAGGATAGGGTATCCTGCCTTGGAGCAACAACTAAATGACCCTTGAGGTCCCTTCCAAACATACGATTCCATGAGACTAGTCTTAGAATAGAGTTGAAATGAACTGGTAACTTAATCGAGACAATTCTCTACCATTAAAGTAAATGAGGCCAATACCAAGCCCCACGTGTGCTGCCATGTGCCTGTGCAGCGGCGCACGGTTTGCACACGCGCTGTAGGCGCCACACTGGGGATGCACATGGGTTGCACGCACACACGTGTGCTTCCGCGCACCAGTCCATGGGGCTTGGGATTGGCCCTAATGGGAATTTTGCCATTGACTTCAGTGGATGGAGGATTACACCCTAAACTGGTTGTCCATATTTGGGCATTCCTTTACCAAAAAATTTGTCCAGCTTCAAAATTTGCTAGATTCGTTACTTCAGCTCTTCATGTCTTCATTATTTAGTCCTTTGGTTGTTTGACCCTTGGCTACATTATGTGATATAGGTTAATCAATGAACAATTTACAGATTTCAGAATGAACCACTTAAGAGTGATTGGACAATGAATACAAAACAAATGAACAATGATCAAATGGAAAATGTACCTGCAAACCTCAAACACCTCTATTTTTTCTTTCTTTTGCAATCTAGGCAATTAAATTGTTCAAATGTTATAATTCAAATAAGACAGATTGATAGAATTCGATACTTGAGTATTTTCTTCAGATTTGAGACCCGAGAAAACTGCCACGTCGGTGGTGGCGCATTGAGAAGGTTAGAGGCAATGGTTGACATGGAGCCATTTTTTCCAATGATGCCTAATTGGTGTGGGTAAGTGATATAAGTGTGTGGGAAGGACAGAAACCATATCTCTGGGCATAGCTAGGGGGGAATGGGTCCCCTGCCAAGGCAGTCCAGTACATTCTACAGGCATGTGGACTCCCCCAGGCTTGTGTGGCTGCATTTGCTGCACTCATACTAGCTACACCCCTGCTTATCTCCACCGGGGAGGCAATTTGCCCTCCATGGATGAATTCAGCATTTGCTCTGCAGCACCCTGCCATCTGGATACTGTCATTTTTACCATCCAAGCAGCAGCGGTGAAAGAATTTTTGCCACCCTCCCTGCTTGGCACTGCGCCTGCACTCTAGCCAGCTTCATGCACCCCAGAGGGGCTCTGCTCCGGGCCTAGGCAGGCAGAGCTTCCCACCGCACCCCCCGAGATGCACCGAGGAGCTGGTAGCCCTGGCTCCCCCCGACCTCCAATGCAGCCGCAGTGCTTACCATCGCAGCATGCTGTTTTTGCTGCCGCCCCCGCTTAAATTTTTGCCCTAGGCAGCCTCCAGTTCTGCCATTATGGTTATGATAGCCCTGCATCCAAGTCTGCAATCTCTTCAATCAAGCATGGTCAAATGTGAATGGTAAATGGAAAGTTCCGGGCAAATCCATGGGGCTATAGGTAGCAGTAGAATTGGCGATTTTAGTACATGATGTTTTTTCCTGACAAGTCAGTGCTGGTTGCCAACCAAAGGCTCCCAAATGGTGGGATCAGGACCCCAAGTGGGGTAAAGTGGATGGGGTCACAATCCCGAATGATATTGCCGGCGCACCCCCCATGAGACAGGACAACATCAAAGTGGATTTAAACAGCCGCACTCTTTATTCGAATTAAAATTAACTTCTGATTAGAATCGGTGGGGCAATCACTCATGTGATTTGGGTCCAGTACCTCACTTAAACAATAACTTCAACTCAGGGATTGGCCCAGTATACCATTGGGTACCAATCCCTATTCACTGCCCAAACATCTCCCCCCTCCCTTACGACGGGCTATTGGGAGGGGGGACAAGGCCCCTTCCGAGCCGGAGGAAGGAGGATAGTGCCCTCGAGCTGGGAACACTACATGTCCCTGCTGCCCTCGCGGTTACTTCTCCCAGGGGGCTGACTCCACTGCTTGCCATTCCCTGCAATTGTGGCAGATGTCGCCCCCCCCATCTCTAATGAAGATGCCCCACATTCTAATTTAATCCTAGCCTACCTCTGGTACTGGACCCCTGCCACTAAGGATCTGCCGGTCTTTGCCGGACGGGCCCATCCCCACCTACATTCCACCAGTCCAATTTTTCTGCAACTTTTCCTTTAATGCCAGCAAATACCAATCATTCCCTGCTGGGGGACAAGTGGACCCCATCCTGCCTATAAAGGTCCAGCTTCCGGTGCGAGATGCATGGTGGCCAATTGTGGCTCCACCCAATCCCTGTAGCCACCACCCTATTTCCCTGCTGATAGTTTTCCTGGTCTTGTCTATTTTGGGGGGAGGGACCCCGCTGCTCCATGACACCCACTCAACTAGGTCAGTCCACACTATTAGCACCCCAGGAAACATGTGTTTGACCTCCCAGATATTGTTCCTGATGTCTTTCAGCATCTGCACTCCTTTTACCTGCACAAGTTCATTTCCCCCCAAGTGGATTACTAGGATATCTGGTCGGGAAACCCCTTTTACCCCTTTTAATGTGGGGAGCAACTGCCGCCATCGCAAGCCTCCGCGGCCCATCCAACAGATCTGAGCGTGGGCCTACAACCTCAGCTGCTTTCCCGACTGCAATTTCCCCGCTGCTTTGCCAACTCAACAAACCAGGCTATGGTCCACGATCCATACCAAGCTCCTTTGGCGATGGGAGGAACCTGGGGAAATAGAGAATTATGAGTGAATCGCAGGCAGAGTGGCTCTGACGTATGTCCGATACGCCCGAGAGCGCCACCTGCCTATGGCCCAGATTTCTTGATCTGGCATGCCTGCTGTTGCAGCGAAGCTGGCGGCTCCTATCCTAAATGAGTGGGTTCCAAAAAGACCTGTTGGGAGGTTAAGAGCTGTAAGTGCAGCACGCATTACCGCTGTCAGTTGGTATCTAGTCAAGAAACTGCCATCTGTGTGGCGGAAAAGCAAGCCTGGGATAGCGGGACGCGCTGCTAGGTACTGCAAAAGCACCCGTACTGGGCACAAAGCCGGGGAGCCCACCTGCGCCAGTCGCACTGTATAACACCTGCCTCTCTGGTCTGTCTTTGAGCGGCAAAGGCGAAGGGCTACCTCCTGATCCCCAAGTCTGACATCCTCAGTGGCCAATGCCCTCGTGGAATTGTCCCCGGCTGAGTTGGCTACCAACTCGCTGACCCTGAAAGCCCCGAAAAAAGCCACTGTGAATACCGCTGTGAACAACCTGACATTGCTCTCTGTTGTGCAGATGCGGGGAAGGGTTCTGCACATGTCTGTTAGCAGTTGCAGTGTTATGGGTGGCCTTCCATCGGGGGAGTGTGTGCCCCGCTTCCTAGCCCATGCCTCCATCATGCGCCTGGCAGAAAAAAAAACGGTCCAGCGGGGGGCGACTGGCTAGCTGGCTCATAAAGCCTAACGCAGCCATTTTACTACCAATAGTGCCTACTGCTGCCCCTTGTCACCTTAAGTCAAGCATGAACTGGAGCATCTGGGACTCCGGGATAGGGAAACCCAGGAAAAACGATAGCCTCGGGAAAAGTGATAGCCCTGAAATTCGTTGAATGCTTTTCTGTATGCAGGGCACCAAGGATCCCTGGATGGTGTGATACAACTCTAGGATCCAAGGGTCCACTCTCACTAGGGTAAGGGCTCCTGGTCTGGCCTGGCTCCAGGTGCAAGCGAGTGAAACCGCTCCATCTGGAAGCGAGAGAGGGTGTCAGCCACACCATTATGAATGCCCGGCACATGCTTAGCCTGGAATAGGATGTTGTGGTGCAAATAGGTCAGCACGAACGCCCTAACTAGTCTCATGACCCTTGGGGAACGGGATGACTGGGTGTTGACAATGTGCACCACCGCCTGGTTGTCACACCAGAAGAGTACCACATGGTTAGTGAACTCTGCCAACCACAAGTGGACCGCCAGGATGATGGGATAGAGTTTGAGGAACGTAAGATCCCTGGTCACCCCTTCCTCCTTCCATGCAAGCGACCAAGGGGCCCCACACCATCTATCCCTGAAAATTACTCCAAATCCCATTCCCCCAGCCACATCGGAGTGGACTTGGAGCTCAGCTTCCACTAGAAGCCTCTCCCTCCATATGCTCGCTCCACTGAATTCAGCGAGGAACAAAGCCCAGGACCGCAGGTCATCCTTCATTTCCCATGTTACCCGTATATGATGATGAGGCTGGGGGCCACCTGCCAATTTTGCATATAGGCGTGACAGGAAAGCCCTACCCAGTGCAACCACCCGGCAGGCGACATTCAGGCTGCCTATCAGGGACTGCAGCTGCCGCACCATAACCTTGCAAGCCACCAAGCATATCCCAATTTTTGAGCGCATGTCGGCCAGTTTGTCCCCTGGGAGCCGGGACACCCCCGCCACTGTGTCCAATTTTATCCCTAAATACTGTAATACCGTGGCCGGACCCATGGAATTCTCCAGGGCTAGGGAAATGACTAAGCTGTCTGCTACCCTTTGAAATGTCTCCATCAACCTTAGGCACTTGTTGGTACCTGCGCCGCCAATGAACAGGAAATCATCCAGGTATTTGGTGATGTCCCCCCCCCACATCAGTACACTTCCGGACCACCCACTCGACCAGCGAACTAAAGCGTTCGAACGCTGAACATGAAATCGAGCAGCCCATGGGCATGGCCTTGTCAAAATAAAACTGGCCTTGAAACTGGAAACCCAGGAGGTGAAAACTATCTTTGTGACCCGGGAGAAGGCAGAAAGCAGACTTTACATCACCCTTCATCAAGAGGGCCCCTGCACCATGGTGCTTCACTAGGGCAACTGCTGACCAGACCATTGACAGCTCTTTTGGAATGGCGTCATTGACAGACCCACCCCATGGATATGAAAGATGGTGTATCATACAGAACTCACCCAGGGATTTCTTGGGGACCACCCCTAGTGGGGACACTATCAAGTTTCAAGTTTAGTTTATTTATGGCGTGACACAAGTCATTGCCAAAAAGACTGCAATAAAAATAAATATACAAATTACAATTTAAATATTATATACGTTACATTCCTAAAATTAATAATTTCAGACATATCAAAACAGTATGAATAAAGTTAAAACCAGCATTTGTACCAAAGTTCCTGCTGTATTAGATTTAAATTTCAAAAAACGTTCTTTTCGCTTGAGAGCTTTAACCAGAAAAACGATGACATTACATGTAAGGTCCTGAGACCCATCCATCAGAAAAATAAAAAGTAGCTCTGAAGTTGATCTTCCAGGGAATTTATCCAACCAGGTGGCAAGGTATAACTCCTCAAGGGTTGATACAGAAGACAATCAAATAAAATACGGGCAACTGTTTCCGCCTCAAGTTGGTTGAATGGACAAAGTCTAAAGGCAAAAGGTATAGCCAATCAACGCCCCTCTAAAATACTAGTAGGCAAAGCATTCAACCTGGCCAGGCAAAAATATTTTGTCTGGGCAGGAGAGCACTGATAATCCCAGTACAAGGTCTGTTTCCTTTGAGGAGGGGCCAATGTATAATATAGTCCCAATGACGGTGAATCAGTTACTACAGCCCAATCTTGCTGATGAGCTATGTCGTTCACCCTGGCTGACAGCTCCAATCTGGCTGCCCTAAAGCCCTTCTGCTGACAATAAATCAAAGAGAAACCCATGTGCTGTATCTGTTGGTAAATCTTTACCTGCCATACTGATTTAAAGGGATCTTCCCTCATATATTCAAGGAGTCCCACATTCTCTGCAACCTCACGTCTCAGCCATAGATGGGATGCAGCCCTCAATGCGACCTTGTTCCAATTCATCTGGGCAAGTTCAAGTTGTAGCACCGCCGATGGAATGCCTATTGGTGTTTGAAGGACTTTCCGAAGAAAGTCCATTTGGATAACATCTAGGTTGTAGGGCTTTGCTATAGCCCACAGTGCTGCCCCATACACTATCATATTAGGGAAGGTGGGGGGGCAGAGAATGGGCCAGCTGCTCTGCCCTCTGCTCACTCCTTACCTATTTTTTCTTTCACAATGGATTCTAACCCCAACACAGATTTTAAGTTGGGTGCGGCTTTATGCGGTAGCACCTTCCCGCCTGGTATCCGAAACCCCTCCCAGAAATCATCCACTATGTATGCTACCTCGGTGCGGTCGGGGTGGGATTCGAGGGCTGCTGCCAGCTGATCCATGTTAATTGGGGTTGGGGCCCTTGCAGGACTGCCTGTCCCGCACTCCTCTGTCCCCCTCTACCAGGTGGTCCTGAGGGGGTCCTCCCCTTACGCCCTGCCCTGGCCCTGGGACAGGCGGTGGCGTTGTGGAGACCTGAGCAGTTGGGGCAGGAATGGGGCAGGAACTCCCAGCACTGGCTCGCCAGGTTGCCTGCTGATCGCCTAGCATCACCACAAAAAAGATCATTAACTGGGGCGACGCCGCCTTTAGCCAGGAGGTGGCCACTATCCGATCTGGGGGCATTGGCTGCATCTACCATGCAGTCCAACCAGAGGTCAGGTGCATGTGTATCCCACCTCATCCCTGGGGTGAAGGCCGCACGGTGACGAAAGGCCTCATTGTAGCGGAGCCACGTCCCAGGGGGCCTGGACTCGTAAGCTCAGCGGATGATGTCCGCATATTTAAGGAGCTCCGCAGCCCGGGTGGAGTAGGCCTGAATCACTACTCCTTGGTAGATCCAGTTGGACCAATTTTTATCGGCCTTAGGGCGCTTGAAGCGCTCCTTCTCCTTCTTATCCTCCAGGTCTGCTGGGTCTACTATCGGATCCCTGAAAAGAAGAGCGAACAGGTCCACAAATTCATCCCTCCATATCCTCTCCCATGTGGCCGGCGGCAGGTGTACCCCAATGGGTGACGACACCGCTGCATATCCTACCCCCAGTAGCAGGTCCCACCCCATCTCTCCCCCCTGTGAATGAGCTGGGCCCTCTGGGGCACCAGGGGCAGACCACACTTGAAGTGCCTGACCCGCCTGTAGGGGGGAAGAAGGGGGCACCACAGCCAGGATACCTTGGGCTGCAATGTCAGGGCGGGCTACTGGCACCCATGCTCCGTTCCACCACAGCAACTGAGTGGGCGACTCCCCCGCTGCGCTCACCCGAGGAATGCCCCCTGCTGACTGGTGGCTGGGGGGGGAGGGTTGGGGTCTGATACTGTGTCACCCCTTGGGCCCCACGACCCCATCCGCTGGGGTTTCCCTCTAACCCGGATTGCGGCAGCAATCCCAACCCCGCCGCCCCCGTCCTACTCGAGGTACTTATCCCCGCCGTACCTTGGCTTCCCCATGCTGCAGTCACCTCCGGAGCTGATGCATGGATGGCACGTTGTTTGAGCATGTCCTGGATCGCTTGCTTCAGAGTCCCTATGCACCGGCGCAGCTTGTCATCCTCCTGTCCCAGGGTTGCCCCCAGTCCTGGGGGTTCCTGGAACGCGGGGCTGTAGTTGGGAAACAGTGGGGGGGGACACCCCCACCCTCCTCCACCCTCGATCGCACCTGCTGGATGTGGGGGGGTCCAACTCATGACTTCCCCACCCCTGCCCGACGATGGTGGCAGCGGCTGCACCATAGGGGCTTGCACCACCCCAGGCAAAGGGACCAGCCCGGTTGAGCGACTGGGCAGTGCGGAGAGTTCAGGCTAGGGGGGAGTTACCACAGTCCCACTGACCTGGGGGTCCGCCCTTAAGCGCCTCAGTGCTAGGGGGGTCCTCCAGGAATCTGGCTGGGCGATTAACCTTAAGCCCCCCCCTTTGGGGCGTCTATGGCAGTGGCGGGCCCATTACCCCCATCTGCAGTGGGGGTGTCATTGTGCCCACCTGCAGGGGCACCCCCCTCGGCCCTGGCTGGTGTCCTCTTCCCTCTGCGCCACCATTCTCTGCAGGAGGGCCTTGCAGCCCTCAAGGCGGTCCTGCAATGATGGTGCCACGGGGCTGCTTCTGGGGCCTAAAAGCCCCCCTCCCCCATGGACTGCTAGCCCATGAGGGGTGGCCTTTCCTCCCCAAACTGCCCAGGGATTGTCTGCCCGGCTTCCCCAACCCTTGAACATGTGTTGGGGGGGGGCAGCCGGGTGCCCAGGCGGGGGTACGGCTGCTTCTTTGCAGCCTTTTTTCTTGCCCCTATACCTGACTATTTGAGAGAGGGGGCAGAGAAAGCTTCCCAGCACCTTGTCCCTGTGCCGCGAAGCAGGAAAGGGCAGCGATGCTGCCGGAAGCCATACTGCTTTGTGAGTCACTGCCTCCCAACTGAGGAGGTGAGTGGCAATCAGTACACAGCACCACCCTCTTTGGGAAGGTGCTCCAATCGACTTGCGCGCTCTTCATGCCCTACCCGGCCGGGGTTGCCTAGCAACCCCGGCCGGGTGAATGCAGAGCTACCAGCTGCTCTGTTTCTTTTTCCCCATGGGTGGAACCACTGTGCCCACAGGGGAAGGGGGGGACACATTCTTCCCTGTCTTCCCGTCCTGCCCATCTTCCACGGGAGAGAGGGCGCGGCAAAGTGACCGTCACAGCCACAAGGGCCGCAAAGGGGCAATTTGCTATACTTGACATGTTTTTGTTGCCTGCTTGGGAACAACTGGATTCTATTTAAGCATCAAGGTTGGACAACACAGACAAATTTTGGAGAGCTGTTCTTGTACACGTTGGCATATAAGGACACTGTTGCTGGAGTGTTTGTTCCTACATTTGAGCTTCCCATTTCTTGTCATTGACATCCTGTGTTCTTTTAAAATGTAAGAAGGTGTTAAACCAAGGTCCTGGCCAGCTTCCATTTTGAATATTTACATCCTGTTTCGCTCGGGTCAGTCATAACTTCAGACCCCTTTCTTTGCTGAACTCTCGAGTAATGTTGCTCTGCTCCACTAAGCACTAGCCAACTATTGCCTATATTTTGGTGGATGAAGAGGGATTTTCTCCTGTAAGAGGCTCAAAGGCTAGATTGTAGAAGTGCAAAATATGTTCAAAGAGGGCAGGAGTGGCAGAATCGAGAGTCGGCCCAGGTCTTGGAATAGGACGAGTACGCTGCTCCTTGAAGTCTCTACTCTATGGCACCTCCTATTTGGCCACATTGTCCCTTTTGACTTCCTCTAAAATTATTTGTGAAAAGAAGCGTCAATGCATATGTCATTCCCTTCTGGCATATGGTAGCATGACTTTGGTCAACACACGAGGGGTGAGTTGAATGGAAATTATTCTTCTTCATGAATCTTCAGATTATATTATGATTATTATGTGCCAGCAATGTGCCTGGGCATAGCTATAATAGGGACAGGCAGTACAGCTGCACCAGGAAGCTCATGGGGCCCAAACTCCCATGTACAGCTGTGCCCCCTGCCACTGTGAGGAAAGGAAGGGAGAAGCCATTCTATGTCCTGCTCCAGGGCCCATTCCAACTCAGTCACATCCCTGGAAGGATACATTCATGAGGTTCAGAAGCTGCAGGAGAAGGGGATCTTGAAGGATAGGACAGGAGAAGGAGCATCTGTTAGCATAATAGAAATAGGAACACTTAATGGAAGTGAGAATTCAGTTAACAACCATATATCCCCACTTTGAGGAGCATTGCCCAAGGCTACTGGTGTATGTTTGGTGTGAGAGCCATTGGGTGTTTTCAGATGGACCCAGGGGTAGCCACCCCCAGGTCTGCACTGGTGGCAGGGGGTTTAAAGAGCCTGCCACCACAGCACACCGCAGTTCACCTGGGAAGCCCATAGAGCTATGGGCTGATCGGCAGTTTTATGCTGGCTGCCGGGGCAATCTGCAGCCAGGAATGGAGTTGTGGCAGCCATACATCCTTTAGACGGACCGCTGCTCCTCTCCCAGCTGGTGCTCTGGTTTTGGGCAGCCAGCTCTGCTCGCGGTGCTCCGGGATGTTCTGGAACACCGCGAGTGGCGCTGGCCAGGAGCAGGCAGTGTCTGCTCCTCATGCTCCGCCTCACCTCAGGGTGGCCCACCTTCATACGGATGGGCCACCCAGGGGTGGTGCAGAGCATGAGCGGAGCAGGTGTCAGTCTGAAAACGCCCATTCTTTACCCCTGAGTTACAGGCAGTGGGGTTGATTCCATGCCATGCGCAAGCCGCGCGCAAGTCCATTGCGGGGACATTGTGCCACACAGGACCTGCACGGGACCTGCACACTTCCCATGTGGATCACGCATGCAGGGTGTTTAGGATCGTGGCCACTCTCTCTAGTGCTCAAAGGGAAAGGAGAGGAAAAGTTTATCTTGTTTTTTGGCCCAGGGCTGATAAAAAGCTAAGACTTTAAAACCCCATCTAAGGATTTATGCCACACATCATTGGGCATCTCAAACAAAGCCCAGTGAAAAGGAATCCGAGGGAGTAGTAAAGCATTTGACCTACTTGGAAACCAGTTAGCTGCTGTCACCGATATCTAATCCCATTTCCTCTGCTCTTTCTTTTTTCCCCAGAGAATTGCTGAACAGACTGATTTACTGTCCCTGACTTCATTTTTATATGTTGAGATACTAAGCCGTTGGGTTTTTTTTTTTAGAAAATATTTTGATTATTTATCTATCTAAAGTGGCCTAAAGGTCAACCTGAAATATATAGGGGCCAGAGTTTCAGAGCTGTAGTTTTCTTACGAGTGATTTGTATCGTTAAGCAGAAAAACAGGTTGCCTGGCTTCCAGCTAAACATTAACTGTCTAGTCTCATTGGGAAATGATTCAGTTCCCCAGAGGTTCGTTATATTTTAACAAAGGACTATTGTGTATATGACATACGCTTTCTTCTCCCTGTATTTTATTCAAAGCTGAATTTGTATGCACCCTAATATATTATCACTAAAATCCTGGTACGGTTTATGTTCTTGACTATCTCCTGCAGCACGTTAGGTTCTCAAAAGTCAAACTGCCAGTTTATGTTTAGCTCTTTCAATGAGGTTTTACTAGGATGTTGCTAGCATGCTCTGTTGCTGCTGTGAAGGCAAGGAATGGAGGTAACTATGGTCTGTTGGTCTGAATCCCTGACTTCCTGAGTTCTAGGGTAATTTCAGACGTGACAGGCCTCTCGGCCCGCCACGCTGAACCCGGGACCGGGATCCATCTGAGATCCTGGTTTGTGATCAGGCCGTCCGTCCTTTAGACGTGCCAGCCTGATCTCTACCGGACCGGGGTTCAGGGCGGGGGCGGGGCTGTACGGCGTGGCGTGCGGCCGCTCAGCCCTGCCCCTCCCCACACTCCCTCAGCTGCCTGCCCATGGGACGACAGGTGGGTGCAGTGGCCAAGTAGGCTGCTGCTCCCGACCCCGTCCCGTGGTTGGGGCCCGATTCCAGGATGGGGCAGGCAAGCAGACGTGCAGTGCTGCCCCGTCCCGGATTGTGGCCAATCCAACCACAGTTCTGGACCTGAGGCAGGCCTCCAGTCCAGAACCGTGTTTAGCTTTGACCCCTGCCAGAGAGTCACTGTGGTGAACGTCTGGCGGGGTGTGTGTCAAATAGATGTTATGGCAATCACAGCCACCACCCTGAATCCACTGTGATGTCTAAAATTACCCCTAGTCTTGCCCCTGCTACTTTCCAATCCATAGCCTTTGGCAAATCACGCAAGCCAAACATTTCTAAGATGTCCGCCAAGTTTTGATGTCCAATTTATGACACAAAGGACCTGGGTTTTGGATATAACGAACAACTGTAACTCCAGACTGTAGTCAATAAGAGCAGCAGTGTAACAAGTCTCAGTTTGAGCACCCAATGTGAGTATAAATGTGGCTCTTGATAATAAAGGGTGATTTTAATTACCCTTCTATTGAATGGGTAAATGTCACTTCAGGGTGTAGTGCAGAGACAAAATTTCTAGACATCATCAATGACTGCTCCTTGGAGCAGCAATTCCTGGAACCCAAGAGAAGAGTAGTGACTTTGGATCTAGTCCTAAGGCCACTCTTAGATGTCCGCGGGGCCAGTCACAGCGTGAAAATACCTCAAGGTATTTAGTCTGCCATTGTAAAAGAATACACGACCAGCTATGATGCACAAGAAGTCTCGTCTAAACCCCACCCATGGGATTTTTACACACCGCTTGCTTTCACACCACAAGTGCCCCACACACATCTAAAAGCAGCCTTAGCAGAGCACAGGATCTGGGGCAAGGGGTAGCAGTAGTGGAGCTCCTTAGTAATAGCAATCACAATATAATTACATTCAACATGGTTATAGGGGAGGAATGTCAAATAAAACTACCGCAATAGGACTTAACTTTAAAAGGGGGAACTATACAAAAATTAGGACGCTAGTAAGAGGGAAACTAAAAGGAGCAGTCTGTAAATATCTAGAAGAGGCATGGAGGAGTCTATTTAAAAACTATCTTGGAGACCCAGATTAAACTGATTCTGTAAATCAAAAGTGGTAGCAAGAGGACCTAACGTATGCCAGTGTGGCTAAATAGTGAGGTAAAGGAGGCCTAGAGCCAAAAGACATCTTTTTAAAAAATGGAATGCTAGTCCAAATAAATAAAATGGGGGGAAAGCATAAATATTGGCAAGTTAGTTGAAATAAGGCAGGTCAAGAGAGGATTTGAGAGTAACTTGCTAATAATGCAAAAACAAATTCTATTTTTTTTTTTCCAAGTACATCAAAAGCAGGAAACCCACTAGAAAGTCATTTGGGCCATTAGATGCCTACAGTGTAAAGGGGGTGTCAAGGCCACAGGAAGATAAGGCCACTGCAGAGAAGCAAAATGAATTCTTTGCATTGGTCTTCACTGCAGAGGTTGTTGAAAAGATACCCACACCGGAACTATTCTTTGTAGGTGATGGAGGGTGAAAACAGACATAACACTAACTGCACTTTAACATTTATTATGCATGTTGCAGGGTTTAATAGAGCACCAATACAGCCCTGCACCATGCATAAGAAATGTTAAAGTGGTGTTAATGTGGAGTTAGTGTTATGTCTGTTTTCACCCAAAGTCACAAATCAGTGTGACTCTAGAAGAGGTTTTAGAGCAAATCAAGAAGCTGACCAAGTAACAAATTGCCAGGACCAAATAGCAACTCAAATATGAAATTGCAGAACTACTATTGGTAATTTGTAACCTATCACTAAAAGCTGCCTCTGTACCTGAGGATAGGAGGGTAGCAAGTGAAATGCTAATTTCTAAAAAAAGGCTTCAGAGGTGACTCTGGAAACTACCGAAGTCACTGGACCTTGACAGCTGTGCTGTCAAGAAACTGGAGCTTGACAGCTGTGCTGGACAAAATGGTGGAGACCATTTTTTAAAAATAGAATCACGAGGCATATTGACAAACATGACATAATGGGGAATAGCCAATATGTTTTTTGCAAAGGAAAGTCCTGCCTCACCAATCCATTGGAGTTTTTTGAAGATGTCAACAAACATGTGAATAAGGGTGATATGACCAATATAGTGTATCTGGACTTTCAGAAAGCTTTTGAGAAGGTTCCTCAAAAGAGACTCCTGAGAAAACTAGGTAGGCATGGGAAAAGACGAAGTGTCCTGTCATGGTCGGTAACTGGTTAAAGAATAGGAAGCAAAGGATAGGACTTAATAGTCAGTTTTCACACTGGAGTATTACCACTCAGGAAAGTGATCTTGGAGTCATTGTGAACAGCTCTTTGAAAACATTAGCTCAATGGATGGCATTGGTCAAAAAGGCAAAGTTTCAAACAGAGTGCTAAGAATTATTTGGAGAATAAAACAGAAAATATAATAATAATAATAATAATAATAATAATAATAATAATAATAATAATAATACATTAATGATTAATAATAATATTATATGCTTTATTGTTTGGCCATTGGCTGTAACAAATTTAATACAAAATTAGTACAGAATTAGCAACATACCACATGCAGTAGTTAAAATAAATAACAAATTATGAACAAAACTAGCAACAATTAGAAATTCCAGATAGGCATTTAAAATGTGCCTAAACCTTCCCGGGGCATATCATGGTGGAACCTAAACCCTGTGGTAACAAAAAGTAATGAGTTGGAGGGAAGCACAGGTCATTACAGAGAACACTTAAATTTTGCCTAGCCCTTCCCCTTATGGTGGTATGACTTAACCCTGTAGCTAACGTAATTTATGTATAATTTGTGTATAATATATAATAAATCTGTGCAAAGCACAAGTCCTTATCACTGATCATGTGGGTGGTGACTTGACCCCTATAACTAACATGATTTATGTATGATAGGCTTGTTCCAAAATGCAGATTCTTATCACCAATCATGTAAGTCCAAAGGGGTCATCCATTGCCATGGCACAAGGGCAAATGAATTTTAACAGCATTTCAGATGGACAGCATTAAGAAACAACAATTGTAAATTCCAAATGAATACTTAAAATTTGCCTAGCCCTTCTCAGGGCTTGTGGTGGCAGGGCTTAAAAGCAAAAATAAAATTAGAAAAGAATGAATTATAAACAACACAAGTCATTACAGAAGACACTTGAATTTGCCTAGCCCTTCCCGGGGCTTGTAGTGGCATGACTTGACCCCTGTAACTAACATAACTCGACTACTGCAACGCGCTCTACGTGGGGCTTCCCTTGTTCTTGGCTCAGAGGCTGCAGCTGGTGCAGAATGCAGCGGCTCGTCTTCTTATGGGGACGGGTCGCCGGGAGCACATTACACCGGTGCTCTGAGCTCTGCACTGGCTGCCGATAGTGTGCCGGGCCAAGTTCAAGGTCCTGGTAATGATCTATAAAGCCCTACACGGTCTCGGCCCCTCATACCTTAGGGACCGCCTCGCCCTTCGCGCCCCAGAGCGGCTCCTGCGGTCTGCCGGGGGTGCCCTCCTGGAGGTCCCCCGTGTTAAACGGGGGGCCACGATGGAGAGGGCATTCTCGGTGGTGGGACCGCGGCTGTGGAACTCCCTTCCGGAGGAAGCTCGCCTGGCCCCAAGCCTTTTAACATTTCAGCGGAACTGTAAGACCTGGCTGTTTGCCCAGGCCTTTGGGAGGGAGGGTGGGGAGGGAGGTGTTTAGTCCCCTACCCATCTGTGTTGTTGTTTTGGCCTAGCCCGGTTTATAGTTATATTTATATTTAATATTTTATATTTAATATTTTAAATATTTTTTGATTGATTTTATTGTATTTTATGGTTTTTAATGATGGAAGCCGCCCCGAGCTGCGTTGCAGGAGGGGCGGGGTAGAAATTTATAAAATAAATAAATAATAAAATATAAATAAATAATTGATATAAGATAGATTTATGAAAAGCACAAATCCTTATCACCAATCATGGGTCCAAGGGGGTCACCCATTTCCACAACATAAGGGGTAGATACTTTTTAGCAACCCTACTATATCAGGTATTCAGACGTAATGGTAGTAGCGCTGTCTAGTCCCTTTGAGAGTTAGGAGTTTATAACACCAAGCAGGAATTTTGTCACCCTTTTAGTGGTCCCTTCATCCTTTCCAGATTATAAAAATGCCACCAAGCTAATACTAGATCTACCCAGGTAGTCTTTTAGTAGTGGGACTAACAGCTTCTCACGGACTTCAGAACAGGACTCGCATCTTAACAAAATGTGATCCATGGTATCCACACAGGCTAATGGGCAGCTGCAAAGTCGGTGTGCAAGAGGGATACCATGTAAGCGCCCCTCGGTTAATGCAGAAGGGAAGATATTCATCCTTGCCATGGTTAAACACCTTCTGGCCAACAATCCCAGATCATAGCCTAGGTAGGGCATATAATGCCACTATATGACTCTATGGTGTTGTCATGGGTTTGAGGGTCCAACACCCCACTTTCCTGGGTTGAGAAACAGCCGAGGATGGAGACCCAACTGCACCACATGGGTCGAAATACTCATGGGAACATGGGTTACTTTATAGGCTCATACCCCAGGGAAGTGATGGGAAGGGGCAGGATCGAGTCAGGACACTGGTGGTACCAAAAAAGTTTAGAGAGGACTTGCTTAACTTGGCACATTCCTCTCCCTTTGCTGGACACCTGGGAGTAAAGAGAACGCTGCAAAGGCTGCAATTAAACTTTAACTGGCCAGACATGAAAGGAGACTTTAGAGAATCCTGCCCGGTGTGTGACTGGGAACGATCCCGAAAAGGTGCCCCTACACCCCCTCCCTATTATTGAAGTGCCTTTCCACAGGGTGGGGATGGATTTTGTAGGTCCCATGAAAAGAGCTTCCAAATCTGGGAAACAATATCTACTAGTGGTGGTTAGATTACGCCGCTAGGTATTGTTTCCCAGATTTGGAAGCTCTTTTCATGGGACCTACAAAATCCGTCCCCACCCTGTGGAAAGGCACTTCAATAATAGGGAGGGGGTGTAGGGGCACCTTTTCGGGATCGTTCCCAGTCACACACCCTGAAGCTGCAGCTCTTTAAAAAGTTGACACTGCTAGTATAGCAGATACATTACTGGAAATTTTCAGTAGGGTGGGTTTCCCAAACAGGTTTTCCCAAACAGGTCATAACAGATAGAGGGACGAACTTCCTCTCCAATGTCTTCCAGCAGCTCTGGATGTTATGTGATGTGAAGCACATAAAGACGGCTCCATATCACCCCAAACAAATGGGCTAGTTGAAAGATTTAATGGGACATTAAAGCAAATGCTAGCTAACTTCATGACAAAAAGAACAAGTAACTGGGACAAACTGTTACCGTACCTCCTATTTGCGTACAGGGAAGTGCCCCAAGAATCCACAGGATACTCTCCATTTGAATTGCTATTTGGAAGGCACGTTAGGAAAAGATGGGTATGGAGGGGCTTCCATACCAAGAGGGGCTTGATAAATTAGGGCTCTTTGGATTGGCAAAGAAATGACAGAGGTAATAGATAGAAGTTTACAAAATCATGTGTGATTGGGAACAAGTTGATAGGGAATGGTTATTTACCCTCTCAAACAATACAAAATTAGACTATGCTCTATGGGGGCAATCCAGTGGCCTGTGTGCACCGCCCACTACGTGCCTGCACGGGAAGAATTATATTTATTTTACTATTTTTCTACCCCGCCCCCTCCTGCTCACAGAGCAGCTCGGGGCGGCTTGCAAAATACATCAACAGTAAATATCAATTAAACACATTTAAAAAGATAAAAAACTAAAAGGGCAAAATTCCCCCACCCCGCCCATCTCCCTCTCCAAAGGCCCAGCGGAACAGCCAAGTCTTACACTGTCTATGGGAAGAGAGGAGGTCCAGGGCTCCGTCGGGAGGGAGTTCCACAGCCTGGGAGCGGCCACCGAGAATGTCCTCCCTGTCGTCGCCACCCGGGCAACCCGGGGGACTTTGAGTTGGGCATCCCCGGCCGACCTCAGGGGCTGCAATGCAATCGGGAACTGAGGCGGTCCCGCAGGTGAGCCAGGTCCAGGCTCTTTAGGGCTTTATAGGTCATTACCAGCACCTTGAATTGGGCCCGGAAGATAATAGGCAGCCAGTGCAGAGAGCAGAGCACCGGTGTAATGTGCTCGCGGCGACCCGTCCCCGTTAAGAGATGGGCTGCCGCATTCTGCACCAGCTGAAGCCTCCAGACCGTCCCCAAGGGCTGCCCCACGTAGAGTGCGTTACGGTTACAGAATGTATGTGCTGCAGGCACGCACGCACGCAGTGTGCCCAGCACAGCGACGTAGGACAAAGGCACAACCTGGGCCAACCCAACCCCCATAGCCCACACACCCCACGGCCCAGGGAATGAAGCAGGAACCATGCCTGCTCAGTCCCCTGGGCCATGGAGTGTGTGGGCTTGGGGGGGTCTGGTCCGCCTGGGTTGTGCCTTTACCCCACACAGCTGTGCTGCATGCACTCTTGCAGCACGCCCATTCTGCCTGTGCACTGTGCACACAGCCTGCGCACGCAGGCCACTGGATTGCCCTCTCTGAAACTAATTGGTAGGAGATTTTAAAGGAACAAAAGGAAGTATTTTTTTTTACTCAAAGTGCAATTAGCTTGTGGAACTTGTTGTCAGAGGGTGATGTTAAAGCCAACTTAACCTGGCTTTAAACGGAGATTGGATAAATACTCAGTGGATAGCTCTATAGATAACTCTTAGTCGAATTGGTGAGGGGACATAGCCTCTAACTGTCAGGAGCTGGGGGTAAATAGCAGATAATAGATCATTACATTATGGCCTGTTGTGTACTTCTGTGAAGCAACTGAAGGTGGCCAATGTAGGAGACAGGATACTGGGCTCAATGAACCATTGGTCTTACTCTTGTGAATTTTCTACCAGCTGGGAGAGTGGGTGAAGCAACATTTCTCCCAGCTGGTGGGAAATTCAAAGACCAGAGTAGAACAGAATGGTGTTTTTAGCAGTGTGCATCTGTGCCTCTTGAGTCCTTGCAGATTCTAGCCCCAAATCACTTACATCACGCTGGGATTACTTAGTCCTTTATTTACATGCTCCACAGTCTCGCCTTCACAGGCTCCCCCAGGATCAGCACCATGGCTAGCTCCCAGTCTCCTCGGAGCAGAGTTCCTGTCATCTCCCTACAGACTGACTTGAAGTGGAAGTGGACAGCTCTTATAAACTCCAAATGGAGGCAGGCAGACCCTCTTAAAGGGGCCACTGCCTGCTCTGTCACAGCAATTTCCTTGTGGCTGCAGCTGTGATGACAGCAGTAGCTGTGGGTCAGCTGGAGAAGGATGGGCAGCAGTGGTGCAGCTGTGGCAGAAGCAGGGGCTCTGGTAGCAGCAGATGGAGCCTTTACTAAGTGGCAGGTGGCTCTGTGTGTGTGTGTGTGTGTGTGTGTGTGAGAGAGAGAGAGGAGTTTAGGTTCTGCTGGGTGGTCTCTGCATACTTTAACCTGCCCCTGATGCATTGATCCTGATCTTGTTTGATTGTTTAGCAGATTACAATAATAGGTTTCCCATGTAACTATCCTGTTGAACGTAATACTGCATCGCAATGTCACTGAGATGCTGCCATTCTCAGTGAGCAGAGAGTCCTGTGGTTTGGGGATTTTTTAGTGTCGCTAGATCTTCTCTCAGAATAGTAACAGAAATCAGTGATAATTTTTTTTGCCAAAACATTTCCTTCTCTCTTTATCTGTCTGCAGAAAAGTTAATTCAGGTGCAGATTTTCCACAAAGATATTCCTCTGCTATAATTTCCGCACAAAATTCCCATACCAAGTGAGATGATCCAGATAAATTTGACTGAGATAACCATTTAATTTATTCACACTCCACTGTTCCAGGGTGGCTTAGAGACTGTATGGAAATGTGCCATTTCAGCTTTAGCAAGGCCAGATCATGGAAAGCAGCAGCTGGATTCTGCTCAAGAGCAGCCTCCAGCTGTTGGAAGCCTCCTAACACGACTCTGGCTTCTCCAGATTCAGCATTAACTTCTCCTTCCTGTCACAGGAATTATATTGTAGGTTGGAGATTCTTTAGCTAATGATCGGGTATGAAGTAGACAGCAGTGTTCAGTTAGGGTTGCCACCTTTGGTCGTTTTTTACCTGACACTTCCATTTTGGTCTGTGGGGGTGTCAGGTAATCCTATGTCCAGTAAAGCTTATCAGTAACAAATCATTGCTTAGAGCAAAGATGGGGAACTTCTCACCCATGGGCTGAATTTGGTCCAGGGCTGTTTTTTATTTGACTCTTTCCAGTACCTTTTATCTGGCCCATGAATCAATGAATTTAGGTGAAGTGATCAGAGATAAAGGCATACAATCAAGGATCAGCATGGATCAATGGCATAGATCCATAAACTGGATCCTTCCCTTCCTGAGTGCACCCTTTCGGTATCCTCCCACCCAACTACTCATTTTCATCAATGTGACTTACAGGAGGTAACGGTTTCTCCACCCCTGCCTTAAGAGGAAGTTTCACTCTGCCTTCACAATGGGGTGGGGGGGAGAGAGTATTTCACACAGCAGGATAGTTTTAAGCTATAAAAGGCCATACCATTTTTGATGGTCTTTTTAAGCTTCTGAGGACCATACCAGGCAAAGTGTAAAAACTAGAGCTGAAGTCAATGTGCAACTTTAATTTGACAAATACAGAGTGAATATTCGTTTCTGGAAACAAATATCCATCGTTGTATTCCCTGCTGTTTCCAAATTCATCACTTGGACGCTTCATTTGGTGCTTTGTTTTTCAGTGCTTCATATATAATCGTCGTAGCTGTATCACTTGAAGTATAACTCTGTTGTATCATGACAATTAGGAGAAGACTGAAGAGTAACTACTTTGGTTTAGAGCTGCACTGTGAATGCTACTCAAGTGGAGTAGTTAAATGCAACTAAATCATAGTGGTTTTCTGCTGTTCAACAGAATATGGCCTCTCAGCCTCAGTTCCTCATCTGTAAAATGGGAATAATAATATCAAATGGCAATAATAATATCCAACCTATAAGTAGTTTTACAAACCCTGATAACTTAGAGAATGGAAAAGTGCCTTGATAGCATGAATATTTGTGGGAATCCTGATCCCTGGGAGCAAATGAGACCAAAGCCAAGTTAGTTTGTACGAAGGAAAATGTCAGCAGAGGGACGTGTCCTTCTTAAATGGGTGAGCAGATGATTGTCTAAAGGCAACATTAATAGATTTATTAGACTAAAACATGTAATTTATCTTCTAGTAAGTGGAATGAGAAATCCATATGCATTCCCATCCTATGATTTTAAGCTAAACGTCCACCAGGCCTGTCATTTCTGGTGAACAATAGATTGAATCCAGGCATATGAGCTAACGGGCCTTAATTTCCTATAGTTAAAAAAGAAAATTCCTTCACTTCCACAGGATGCAAACAGATTTTCGGCAACTGATTTTCTTGTCTTTCTTTTTTTAAAAGAAAAATTAATAATAATAGTAATAAAGAAAAACAACCCAGAATGTGATTTAGCTGCCAAGAGCTGAAAAGCAGGAATGCTGAAAGATGAAGCTGCCCCAAACTTCTTGGCAAAGGCAAGTGCGTCAGATATTCCACAGGTCGCCCGCCTTGTGTCAATCTGAAATGTGCTTCCTCGGAGAGTCCACCGTGGTAACGTTTACCTTCTAGATGTTACCGAGGAAATAGGAGTTTCATAGCAACTGAAATTAAAGAAATTTAGGATGTATGGTCTGGATACCAAAGATATTTGCCTAAACCCAACCCCTCTCCTGCTCTTCTCATCAGTCTCATTACTACAGTTGGCCTCTCCATTTACATAACTTGCAGTATTTCTCATTTCACTTCCAACACTGCAGCCAAAATGATTCCCTCATCTCCATTGCTAGATAACATGATACTTTGGGGTGGGAAACTCCTGGCCCATGGGCTAAATATGGCCCTGAGATTTTTTTATTTGGTTTTTATTCCAATTCCTGGATCTGGCCCATGAATCTAGCCCCTTACCTCAAACACTGAAGGAGCGCACAGGGAAAAGAGTAGGGAAGATGAGGATAGGGGATGGATACCGAATCTAGACCTTCCTTATCTTATTTTAAGCACCACACACCCCTAAGCATGCCACCCCCCAATCCTATTTGGCACTGGCCCAGGGTATTTTAAGTAATTTTCTCCATGGTCCATAGTGGTGGAAAGGTTCTCCACCTCTATGATACACTAGGTGACTCTACACATTATGTTAACTGCAGGGGAAATCAATCCCATGATACTTCTTCATGTTGTTCCATGTTTGTGCTGCCACCCGATGGATTCTGAGCAACAAAGTGAGCCCATCAGAGGGGTAGCATAAATAGGTGAAGCCTGAAAGCCCCACTCAGGTAAAGCCCCAATCAGAGGGGCTCCGTGGGAGGGCACTGCAACCCTTTATAATGGGAGGGCCAGGTTTTTTCTCTCCATTGTGTGAGAGCTCTGCTTGTCAGGTTGCGTTTACAGAACTGTGGTGCTTGCACATAGAAAATCCTCCCTAGCTCTCATTGTATTATTCATTTATTAGGTATTCCCACCAATACCTTTCCTTCCTCATACCCTACATTTTACCTTCTCCCTTTCCCTGCTCTTCTCCCCCCTGTACATTATATATAGATAGGTAATATAGATTAGATATAGATATATATGATAGACATATAGATTAGATTAGAATAGTTATATAGGTAATTGATTAGAAAATAGATAGCTTTCCTTTCCCCTTTCCCTGTCTCCCTTAGATTTAGATAAATATTAGTTATGCACAGGAATCAATCATGATACTGATACCAAAAATAAAATCTTTGTTTGAAATGGTACCGATATCAATAACAATAATGAATATTGATACCGATAACAAAAATGATACAGATACCGATACCAATAATGAAAACGATATAAAAAATGATACCAAAAATGATAACTAAATGGCAACGAAAACAAAAACAGCATTGTCATTAATAACAATAACGAAAACAACATTTTTGAATAATAAAAATGAAGAAAACATACAATGAAAATGTACATGGAGGTCTGGTGCACACCCCTAGTCTCCTGCAGGGCTGGCCCCAGGCATGTGTCACATGTGCGGCAGCACATGGCACCGCGGCCAGCTGGGGCCCCGCACTTGCCTGGCTGGGAAACAGGCTGAAGCCAGCTTCTACCCCAGAAAGTGATTCTTTCTCCCCTCCCTGGCTCCAGACCCCATCCCTCACCTGCCTCTGCCTTCCAGTAGTAGTGCAGCGGCAGCAGCAGCGGGGACACTGGATCGGGCTGGGAAATAAGGCTGTTTACAAACAGCTCCTCCCCACGTGCTGATCAGAAGGTTGCTACCTTGTAAAGAAGGTTCTTCGAGATGGCTCCCAACAGTCTCACAACTGGGTTGTGCGCGCTCACCCTATTCAAATAATAGACCACATGATGGTCTTGAGCTCCTCTAGTATAGAAAGAACCCTCCCCCTCTGAATGACAGTTCCTTTCAACCCTTTCTAGAAATATAAGAAAACAATTCCATGCGGGGCTGGAAGGGTGGGTATTTGTGAGACTGTTCGGAGCCATCTCAAAGAACCTTGTTTGCAAGGTAGCAACCTTCTGTTCTTCTTCGAGTGGCTCCTCACATGATATTTTGACATGGCTCCGC
>QEPC01014667.1:1566629-1577210 GCA_003113815.1 Sphenodon punctatus
GCACAACTGAACTGGTTATATGTCTCTTTTCATGGCATAATGCGCTTAATAAGCTAGCTGCATTTTGGGTGTCTTGTGTGTGTGATAGCAGCACCTCTGGACTGGTCACACCGCATGCGTGCACAAGGCACAGGCGGCACTGGCAGCAAGAAGCAACAGGCCCTGGAGGCCAGACTGGCTAAGCTCACCCCCTGGCCCCTCCTCCAGTAAGGCAGTGGACACAGTAAGTCTCTCTGTGCCTGCCTCACTGCCCGCTTGGCTGCCCCTGCAGTGGAACCACTCCTGGGGAGTGATGGTAGACACTCAGCTGGGGAGGGGGGGAAGCATTAGGAGGCCATGCTTCTGCATGGTTGCTCGGAGGGGTGGAGAATGGGAATCCTTCCTGTCCAGAGGGAGTAAGTTTTATGTACATTTATACATTTGCATAATTAGGTGGTGCCTAATTATGCTTATTAGGCCCCGCACCAAGACTTCACACATGGCCTCACAAACCCTGGGGCCGGCCCTGGTGAGACCTGCCATGACCCACTCCGCAGGCCTCATGGCCACTCAAACTTTGGAGACTGTTGAGTTCACGTCATTAGGGCAACCTCGTTGATTTGAAAGGACAATAAGGTGTTCCCAGCCTCCAGACACTGCAAGGGCAGGCCCATCTAACAAACCTCGGCTGCATAAATAGAGTCTTGGTGAAGGCTGAAAAATGTGGCCCTTAATATTGTGACAGGCAGGCTAAGTTGTTGTGGAGATTAGCTTCCAAGAGCAGCCTTAACCTCAGGGCTGTCTTAAGGATTTGGGGACCCCTGGGTAGAGTGCTGACTGGGGACTCATACTTATAAGTTATTTTATGTCCAAAGTTTTATTGCCAGTCAAAATGCTGGTGTTTTGTTTGTTTATTAAATGAATGTACTTATTTATATTTATACCCCGCCCTATTCCCAAAGGCTCAGGGTGGCTTACAACAAACACATAAAATACAAATATAAAATAAATAATTTAAACCCCACAAAACTAAAAACCACCCCCATCGCCCTCCCCCCAATCTATCCCTGCCCATTGAATGTCTAGCCAAATAAAAAGGTCTTACACTGCCTCCAGTGCACATGCCAATACTATGTTTCTGTGTTGCTTTTCCTACATGATCCTGCCCTATCCTGCTTCCACACAAAGCTCCCCAGCTGCACTGCCACACACCATACCCAAATTGCCCTGGGTGCTGCATGGCAGCTGGCAGTCCACACTCACACCTGCCCCTGATCCCTCATTGGTCAGAGCTGGCCCCATGATCAGGTGCACGGTGCAACTGCTGGAAACTCCAGTTAGAGGCCCCTCCTACTTCTCTTCTCCTACCCAGACAGCACTTTCCTACTCTAGAATTGTACTTACTAGAAGCAAGTAGATTTTTACAGCTTTAATCATGCACAAAGCTTAGATCTTTAGGGGCCCAGGGCACTGACCTCTAGTGCCCATGCCTTAAGCTGGCACAGCCTAGCCTGCCACTTAGATCTGACCCAACAGCTGCAGCTGCTGGGAGTAGTTAATGACATAATGAGATGCAAAGACATGGAGCATATAAAGCTTAGGGGCACACTCAGGAAAAGCAGGAAGTTTATATGTCAGGTGAAGCTCCTGAGGGAAGGAACTGGGGCCAGGACCTGCTCAGGCCATAAAGAACAGTGAGCTGAGGAGACAATGAGCCAACAAAGCCAACTAGGGTGGCCGGACATGCAAATCTTAGAGGAGACTTATGAGAAATACAAGTTGCAGGGCAATGTAGCCCTGCAACCTGTGTTTCTCATAAGTCTCCTCTAAAATGCGTGTGTCTGGCCACCCTAAAGCCAACAGAGGTTTGCAGAGAAGGACTCGTTCTTTGCCAGGGGTTGGATACTGCCAGGCAAGGTGAGTTTGTGAGGAGGGGAACACCCTGAGATGTAGGAGGGTGTCGGGAGCTGTACCTGATTGACCGTTGAGAAATGGACATTTTGGTTGCTGGAATAACAAAGCACAGTGGTGAATCGAACCGTACCAGAGCAAGAGATGGTTGCTCTGGCTTCAACAGAAGGCATGGTGGATGTGACCTTCAAAACCTTATCCTGAGAGGGCAGTCTGCCACAATTTAAATATGCTGTGATTTTTATTATATTTTTTTTTATTATTATCAATCATCATCATTTTTGGTGCAGCTTGAAACTTCCCCTCCTGACAGCTGCCACTTTTCACCAAGATGGCCACTGTCAGAGTGGGAAAACTCCCTTTTGCTACTGGCTTTTAGAAAATGTACAAGAGCTAGATGATCACATTTTCACTGGCCAGGCCACTCCTCTCTGGATCTTTTTAGATGAGATGCTACCCTGCATGGCCTCCCAGCGAAGCCACAGAGCCCAGCCCACCGCCCATCTGAAGGTGGAGTGGGAGAGGTGCATGCTTCCGTGAGCCACGGAGCACCCACTCATGGCCACACACAGAGCACTGCCAGGAAATCCGGAGTGCTCCGTGCGGGGCAAAGCAAATAGTGCTGTGGCAATGGGCTGCCATGGAGCCCTTGCCTGTATGAACTGGGGCAGCCAGCAGACCAGTCCACCACCCATGGGCACTGTGGGCAGGGGACACGGCCTTTACAAATCACAAGAAATGGCTGGGAATGGAGGGGAGCCCAGGTTCCCAGTGCTCATGACAAGAACATGTCAATTGCAAAGGCTAGCCTGGTATGCTTTCCCCTCCCCTGTGGTCTGTAGTAGAGCGGAGTACATGGCAGCTTGCCTCCATGGCCTGGGTAGCCATGCTGGGAGCCACCTGTTTGAATCCCCATGCACTCCACCTAAGTGGGTGCTCTCTGGCTGTGCCACTCAGCGGCCACGGTCACCCACCAGCCTTGCTTGTTTAAAAACACCCTGTTTCCCTCCACTAGCTCCAGTTGCATCAGAGTACCCAAGATGCTGGGTGTCTTTAGACGTAACGTCAATGGGTGTCTGAATTAGGGATGGGCGAACGCGGTTCGGAAGTTCAGTTTGGACCGAACTCGACCAGTTCGGTCGACCGAACCGAACTTCTGAACCGAACTCGATTTTTGAACCGAACTGAATTTCTGAACTTGGCTCTGTTCGCCCATTCCTAAAAGATAATATTCCATTTAGTTCAATGGGGTTGAATTTCCGAACTTTGTTCGGAAGGTCGGAGTTCGGACCAAACTCGAATAGTTTGGTCCACCGAGCCGAACTTCCGAACCGAACCGAATTTCCAAACTGAACCGAACCGAACCGAATTTCCGAACTCGGTTCTGTTTGCCCATCCCTAGTCCGAATGTGTGTTTTGACCTTGATATGAACAACCGTTTGACCCTGTGTTTACCATGTGGCACTGCTTAGACACACAGCCCATCTTCTCAGGGCAAATTGGTGCTTTGTTCGTCACCCAATATCGGCACGCAAGCGCTGCTGACTCGTTCCCCGTGTTGTACTTGCTAACACGCCCCACAATATCATTAGACACAATGTTGGCCACATGTTCAGTCAAAACACGCAAATTGTCCTTGTGATGCAATGGTGTTTGCATTGAGTGTTCCAACGGGTGGCCAAATTGGTGTTGGGATTGTTATGGTGCTTACACATAATGGTCAAACACGTTCTTTAGGGGGTTTGACACCTAATCTTTGTGATGTCTAAAGATGTCCCCTGTGTGCTCACATCCTAGGTTTGGCCTGGAGTATCTAGGGTTTTCATGGATCAGTTGCAGATGAAGCCCCTCCCTGGCTTATCCAGGGGAACCATTCCAATTTTTTTCAGGGGGGCAGGGCCAGGTTGGAAAGAAGGTGAGATGACTGGGCTCTCCTGCCCCCTTCTGACATGCCCGTGAGAAACAATGTGATGTCAGGGCACTGTGCAGGAAGTGTGGCCACATTGGAATGGGATGGGAGATTCTTCTTGTCCCTTTTTCTGAAATGTTCTGATGTTACAATGCTCTGAAGGGGGTGTGGCCATGTCAGAACAGTGCAGGAGAGTCCCTTTGTCCTCCCTCCTTTGGGTCAAAGCTCCTGAGAAGGTGTCATCAACGTAACCATGCTTCTCCCACCACACATGCTCCACAGGGGCTTCCCAATTCCCCCAGCGTAGAAACCCAACTACCTCCATGCCTAGGGTTGTTCTTACTTGAAGAGTAATCCCTCATTCTAAGGGAATATCGCTGTCCCAGCCCAGAGCCACTCTCTCTTCTTTCCCTGTCAGCAAATTTGCATCACAGAATCGAGAAATTTGATACTTTCCCTGCGATGCTGCTGTGGGTTTGCCATAAAAACCCTGTGATTTTCACAGGGCCTTATTAATGAGTCACAGACAGCAGGAAGAAAGAAAATCATCCGGTGGGATTCAGTAGAACATTTCTACTTGCTCTGCAGCTTCTTTGTTGCCAAAAATAGTCAGTGAGGGGGACACCTCACACCGGGAAGCTGTCAGAACATATTTTTTCTAAGCATTTTGGAAGACAATGACAATTTGGGGGGGGACTGTTCCAACATGGTTTGGTGGCATTCAGTGCTATATGCAATATTTCTGTCATGGATCGTTTAAGCCTCTTTCTGTTTAAGTGTGTGTGTCAGATCCCAAAGGCCTACAAGCCTACTGGTGTTAGCGGTGTTTTGTTTTGGTTGGTAAACATGGGTCCAAGAATCAAGAAGAGCCTCCTGGACAGCCACAGGCAAATGAAACTGTAGAATGAGTTGGGGCTTTGAATCTGCAGTCAGCTGTCCAAAGCCCAGTTGAGTCAGGCCACAGAGCAAGCTTGAGTTAGTTTAGGTTGAGCTGAATTGCCACGTTTCTGTGTTTGCACCAGCAATAGAGGTGTGCACATGGGACCCATGTTGTTGTTCATTTTTGGTTTTTATTTTCATTATTTAAATCTTTCGTTTTCATAAATATCAAAATTTTGTTTTTACTTTTGTTTTTTATTTCCATTGGTTTCAATGGAAGACACAATTCTGAATGTAACTTTTTTGTTTTCCATTATATTTGGATGACACTTGGAGGGATTGTACCTCCAATGGAAGGCATTACGTGTACCATATTTCAGAAAGATTGGATAAAGGAATCCAATTTTATAAGCAGTTGAATTATGTTTTGCAAAAATCTGCATATACATTCCTGGCTGTAACTTCTTTGTCTCCCATCTAATGTGGATGAAACTTGGCAAGTTTATACCCCTCCCCAGTTTTACTACCTATGCCAAATTTCAGAAGGATTGGATAAAGGGTCCTGGTGGTATACGCAATTAACCTATAAATGTATGTCTGACTAACATCTTTGTAGTCCAACCAGTGTACAGGAAATTTGGAAGGACTGTATCTCACACCTTCAGGATCATATCTACCAAATATCAGAAAGATGTGATAAAGGGTCCCAATTTTATAAGCCTGCACAGCATATGCAAAGAATGAGTCTATGCCAGGGATTCTCTTACGTGACACTGTGGTATAAGATCGGTTTGTGATGCCAATTGGCCAGCAGAAATGTCAACCAAATATCCTCATTCTGTTCTGTGACCACCCCAACTTCTTTCCCCACTTGTTACTGGGAAGTTGGAAGCATCTTTTTAGGGAAGAGCCAATAGAGATTCTCTTATGTTCTCTGTCACAGTGCTGCAGGATGTGATTGTGATTATAATTGGCCAGCCTGGATGTGTAAATCATGTCTCATGATAACTGGGATTTTGGCGATAGCATCCCAGGAATGTCCCTTCTATGCCCGCCTCAGGGCCGCCCCCTATGCCCGCTTTGAAGCCACCACCGATTGGTCCTGCGAAGCTGGAAGCATGCAGTAATTGGCCAGTGAATGTGTCTGTCAGTCTGTTGGGTTGCTCCACATCCTCCCTCCCCCTGCCATGCCAGGTACCTGCCTCTGATTGGCACTGCATGTGCTGCTATTTATCTGAATAATGGAATATCTTCAATTGCTCATAAAATTGGGTCCCTTTATCAAGTTGTTCTGTAGTGTGGCAGAGATGAGGGGAAGGTGTATGATACATTCCTGCCAAATATCTTGTAAACAGGATGAAATATAAAAATGTTACAGCTGGAAATGCATTTTCATGTTAATGACTTATAACATCAGGACCCATTATCCAATCTCTCTGAAATTTATCAGAATTGGTAATCTTTTGGAAGGACATATTCTTACCAGGTTTCATGAAAATTGGGTTGAAGTTGTAGGCAGGCATATGTATACAGCTTTTCTTAAAATCACAACATTCAATTGCTTATAAAATCGGTTCCCTTTATTCAATCATTCCAAAATGTGGTACACATAGTGCCCTCTGTTGGGAGTACAACATCCCCATGGTTCAACAAAATTGAATAAGAAACAACAAATTTATAGCCAGAAATACATTTTTCAGTTTTTTCCCCATTATTTCAAAAACAAAAGTTTGTTTTCATTTTTGTTATTATATTTTGTTTTTGTTATTACAATAACAATTTTTGTTGTCATAATAACAAAAAAAAATGCACACACCTAATCAGCAAGGCTAACAACTTAAAAGTGCCAAGCTAGAGCTCATATTAGGTGTGTTTGGAGGAGCCATGTGATCTTGCTAAGTTATACCGTATAAGGCACTTCAGGGGGTATCTATAGGCATGTACAATAGGGTCCCCACTCTAAAGGCCTCATCCTGGTCTCTGAATGCATTGACCTGCAGTGAGCCCCGATCTAGGAGACCTATAAGGTCCTCACCCTAAAGACCTCATCCTGTTCAACGGCAAAGGCCGGTCCAGCACACTTCCTCCTCCTTCATTGTTTGTGGCAGAGGGAGTGTGTGGCGGCTTGCCTCCATGGCTGGGATAGCCACACTGGGAGCCGCCTGTTTCAATCCCGCCCCATCACCTGAGTGGATGCTCTGCAGCATTGACCCACGGTGGGGGACCCATAAGAGAGGACACATAAGGGACTCTGAATGCATTGACCTGCAATGGGCTTTGCTCTAGGAGTGGTCACACTGATCCACAATGGGCCCTGTGCTAGGAGGGTCCCACCAGAGCCTCTGAGCGCACTGGCCTGCAGTGGGCTCCATGCTGGGAGGGGTCTTTGCAGAAGGCTGCAATTTTTGTTAGTTTTGTTTTTAATCCGCATCTATATCCCGCCCCCTCCCCTCCTGCCCAATGGCAGCTCAGGGCCACGTACAGCAAGATAAAAAAAAATACTATCCAAATAAAAAAGATACAAAAAATACAATAAAAATAATACAATAAAAACTATTAAAATATAGCAGCAGATGGGCCTGAATAACCCAGTATCCCCCTAAAAGAAAAGAAAAAAAGAAAAGTTGCTATGAGTGGCTTTAATTCTACCACCCTTTGTGAATAAGGGCTATGAAACCTGAGCTAACTCTTCCATGAATCAACACTGCACTTAGTTCACACTAACAGCAGGCAGGCTAAGGTGCCCCCAAGATTTGTGCCTGAGCACAAGGCGAGGACAGGTTTGCAAGCTCAGGCTTGGGCACAAGCTGAGCTTGAGAAAAGTCAAAATGTATGTAAGTGATCAGATGCCATAAAATCAACCACCACCAAGAAGAAAAAGCAGCTGAAAAGAATGGAAGTAGGCGAGAGATTGAGGGTTACGAACAGTGCCATCAGGTGAAACTGAGTGTCTCCATCTACCGTTGTTTTAGCCTCCAGGAAAGAAGTTGCATTGCACAGAGGAGTGAAAGTAGGAAGAATCTTTCCATGCAATATAAACCAGTTGCATGAAGGAGCATTTCTGCAGATCTTAGAGAAATAGTGTAAAAGTAGGAGAAATATTTGTGAAGGGAGGTTCCTTAACTCGAGCCAGGGCCCTGTGAATTCTACGCTGCTGCGATTACAACCATTTTCATGGAATCTTGCATTTTCCTAAATTGTTGCAGAAATTGCCACTGCCAGCATGGAATTACAGCCTGAGCACTGAGCTAGCCAATGAGATGCCAGCACCATCAACTAGCCAATGGGATGTTGATATCATGAGCTGCTGGTGGTATTATAGAACCACTCCTGCGGTTCTATAGTTAAGGAGAGTTGCACTCCCTATTAGGGCTGAAACTTGATTGCATTTTTCTCTTGATTCTCATCGAGAATTTTTTTAAAAAAGAGAATCGAGTAAAGCCCCGGTTCTCGAGTCTCAACAAGCTTTTTTTCCCTCAATCTACTTACAGACACGCCGTGTATGCCATGTCCCGCATGTGTGTATGTCTTCTCTGCTGCTCATGTCTGTCTCTCCATGGGCATCCATGACCCACCAGGTGAACCACAAGGGGGTTCCCCCCCCAGCCCACAAGGAGGGGGGAACCAAAAAATGGTGCATGCACAGCCTTTCCCAAAATGGCACCGGCAGCATCGCCACCATTTTGGAAAAGGGCTGTGCATGTGCCTGGTGGCCATTTTGTACATACAAAGTTCTTTTGTTCTTTTTAAAGCAAGGTTCTCATGAGAATCAAATTGATTCTTGTTTCAGTCCTAAAATTACAAAAACTATACTTGTTATAAAATTGAGATGATTTATCCTATCACTGTGAAATTGTGCACTTGCTTGAGGAGTAGAGCCCGTCCAAATTCCAGACAGATTGGTTGAAAAACAGCTGAGTTATAAGAGTTTGGAGGCAAAACCATTTTTTCTGGTTTTTGCCACTGGTTTTCTTGATGCAGAAAAGTGTTTACAGTTATTTGTCCTCCAGGAGATGTAGAGAGCTCAGAAAATGCAAGCGTGCATCCTAGTCCATTCCTGAGTGTAGATTTTGAAAATCCATCATCTAGTTTTAAAGATATGACATTTTGCAGTTCCCATGTGTGGCAGGGGCCCACTGGCTGAGGGTTAAGTATATGTAGGATCAGGTCCCCAAGAAGACTTGCTCTCCAGGATGAAGCTCAATAACAGTTTATTTTCTACAGCCCTCATAGTCCATAGGCCAGGCACTAAACCTCTGTCCACAGTCCAATCAATAGAGCCTACCCACAACCACAGTCCCTGGCTAGCTCTTTGTCAACTTGCATACAGGCCCTTCCAGCCTAACTCAAGTCACAAACCTCCTTCCTGTAGGAACCTCCAGACAGCCTCTTGGGTAGGGTTACCATACCTTCCCTTTAAAAGAGGACGCTTATGAAAAATGCATGTTGCAGAGCTGCACCAGAACCAATGAAGCCCTGCACCACTAGGGATGGGAAATTCGGTTCGGTTTGGAAATTCGGTTCGGTCAACCAAACTATTCGAGTTCGGTCCGAACTCCAAAGTTCCGAACCGAGTTCGGAAATTCAAACCCCATTGAACTAAATGGAATATTATCTTTTAGGGATGGGGGAACAGAGCCGAGTTCAGAAATTCGGTTCGGTTCAAAAATTGAGTTTGGTTCAGAAGTTCAGTTCGGTCGACCGAACTGGTCAAGTTCGGTCCGAACTTCCGAACCGCGTTTGCCCATCCCTATGCATCATGTATTTTTAATAAACGTCCTCTTTTAAAGGGGAGGTATGGTAACCCTACTCTTGGGACATGTGTCCTCCTTCATGGTCAAGAGCAGTCTGCTTTTTCCTTCAGGCTGGCTCTGCCTTTATACTGTTGGCCACATCCCAAACACCCCAACTTCCTCTTCCTGTCTGGAAGCCATTTTAGGTCTTCCACATGGCATGCACCCTCTTGTGGCTCAGTCCTGCCACACCATGTTAACCTATGGAGAAAAAATGTTTCAGATCCACATGGGAATTGTGAGGGTTACACACAAGCAAGAAAAAGTGCAGCCCAAAAGACAGCATGAACGAGGTTCCCACGCAGGCTCAGCCAAGGGGAAGGCAGCGATTCTGCTCAGCACTTTCTTGCCGCTGCCTTGGAACAATGACGAGGGGGTATTGCTTGGATGCTGGTTGCATTCCCTCCCCTGGCATGTTGCTACTGCCACTGCTGCTGTTTGCAGAGAGGGGAGGCGGGCTGGCAGTTTCCCATACTGCCTTTGTTTTCACTCGTGCGTTGAGCTTCCCCCTTTCTCCCCCAGACAGGAGGATGGTTGCCCCCCCTCCCCTCACCTAGTGCCAGGGCCGGCCCCAGGGTTTGTGAGGCCATGTGCGAAGTCTTGGTGCGGGGCCTAATTTGCATAATTAGGCACCACCTAATTATGCAAATGTGTACATTTACATAAAACTTACTCCCCTGGACAGGAAGGATTCCCATTCTTCACCTCTCCGAGCAATGGAGAAGCATGGCCTCCTAATGCTTCCCCCCCTCCCCAGCCGAGTGTCTACCACCACTCCCCAGGAGTGGTTCCACTGCAGGGGCAGCCAAGCGGGCAGTGACGCAGGCACAGAGAGACTGACTGCGTCCACTGCCTTACTGGAGGAGGGGCCAGGGGGTGAGCTTAGCCAGTCTGGCCTCCAGGGCCTGTTGGTTCTTGCTGCCAGTGCCGCCTGTGCCTTGTGCACACATGCGGTGCGACCAGTCCAGAGGTGCTGCTATCACACACACAAGACACCCAAAATGCAGCTAGCTTATTAAGCGCATTATGCCATGAAAAGAGACATATAACCAGTTCAGTTGTGCCCCCATAATCAGTTCATGCTGCCCCCACCCCATAACCAGTTCATTT
>QEPC01014667.1:1583247-1619713 GCA_003113815.1 Sphenodon punctatus
CCCCCCATTCCATCCCCCTGCACTTCCCCCCCATGCACCCCCTCCCCCCATGTTCCCGCACTTGCCCCACCCTGGGCCCCGCAATTTACTCACCATGGTGGGGCCGGCTTTTGACCTCTCCTCAGCGCTGCCGCCGAATTGCGTCCAGGGAGGGAGGTAGGGACCCGGGGAGGCTAAGAGCTGTGCATGTGTCAGCAGCTCCCAGCCCCCTGCACAGGCTGGGACCTAGCCTGTTCAGGGGGCTGCGACTCTGCGAGCTGCTAACGCACACGCAGCTCTTAGTTCATACCGGGGGAACCTCTATTGGGCACCCGGGTATGAAGTTTAGCCCTGCCCGGCCCCTGCAATGAAATAGTGTCCCCTGCGGCATTATTTCATTGCAGGGTCCCTTTATGCGGAATGGACGGCTCTTCTAGCCGCCCACTCCACATAAAGGGAGAACGCCTCCCTTTTGTCCCTGGAGGCTTCCTTAGGAAGCCTTCGGGGGTGGGGGTGGTGAGTAGTCACCGGTTGTGTGCGCGTGCACACACACACACAACCAGTGAGAATGTTCGGAGCCATCTCAAAGAACTTTGTTTAGAGGGGCAGAAACCTTCAGAAGGTTTCTGGCTCTCTAAACAAGGTTCTTTGAGATGGCTCCAAACATTCACCGCAACGCCGACACAGCCGTTTTTTTTTTTTTTCCTTTTAAAGCCTCTGCCGGCCAGGGGAGTCCTGGGGGGCCAGGAGGGGCATTGCTCCTGCTTCCCTAGGGGGCCCACCGCCCCTGGCCCTGCCTATCTGCAGGACCGCCTCATAAACCCCTGCGGTCAGCTGGGGGCGCCCTCCTCGAGATTTCCCAGGTATCTACTATGAGGGGGGCGTTCTCCATGTCTGTGCTGCAGCTGTGGAACTCCCTCCCATTGGAGATCTGCTTGGCTGCTGACCTCCCCTCTTTTTGCAGACAATAAGACCTGGCTGTTCCGCCAGGCCTTTCCCGAGGGAGATGGGGTGGGTAGGTTGGGGTAGGGTAGGGTAGGAGGTGATGGGGTTTTATATTGTTTTTTAATTGTAATTATTGTTGTTTGTTTTTAATGTTTAAAATGTTTTTTGTTAAATGTTGTGAGCTGCCCCGATATGCCTGAGGCAGGAGGATGCAGCATATAAATGTTATTATAAATAAATAAATAAAATAAAATAATGTAATCTCCCTCCAATGTTAACTCTGGGAACTCCTTGCTGCTGGGTTAAGCCACACCACTGACTTAATGGTTGGGTTAGTGCTGCCTACCGTTGACTTCGCCTGCCATTGCGTTGGCTCTGCCCACTTCTGGCCCTGCCCTCTGCCCCACAAATGTGCATAAATTAGTATAAAATTGCATATGTAAATTTCATGCAAATGTTTGTCCTCTTTTCTGCTGATGTGTGAGTGGCCAACCTACCCAGTGACTGCCTTCCTGTCTGCTCAGCAGCTCCTCACCCTGCCTGAAGGAAACAAGCTGTAGGGTTGAGTGGGGGCAAAAGGAGGAGGCACAGGGAGCAGAAGGGGGGGAGAGAGGCAGCTGCCGGGTTGGGCTGGAGGGAGAGGGAGGATGCTATCGGGGCTGACAGGAAGGAGACGTGGGGTAGAGAGAGGAGGTAAGAGGTTCAGAGGGTGCCCTGGGGGGGCCTGTGCAGTGAGCTTTGCATAGGTGGGGGGCACTGGGAGAGACAGCTTGGGGCACTCAGGATGAGAAGGGTTCAGATCATGGATCTGTGACATGGTTCCATTCCCTATTCTTATGTACACATCCCTGTCTCTGCTTCCCTACCCTCAGAGGGAGCACCGGGGGGGTGGGGGGGACACACACACCTGCTGGGCAACACCTGTTGTACATTCTCTCCTCTTCGTGTTTAGAGTGTGGTTTGTGTCTCCTGATGTCCCCCTCTAATTTGTGATCACAGACTCTCTACTAAATGAGTTTGTCAGGTTTTCATATTTTACTATGGTGTAGTTGTCTGCTGTCATGTTCAGTTACGTGCTGTGCTGGTTGTTTGGGAGTCGGTTAGCCCTAGTAGCAGTAACTGCACAGTATGTAGTTGCTGATCTTGTTGTAATGTATCCCCTGCATAATTCCAGCTTTTCTTTTCTTGCAATAAAGCCCTCCTGCTCACAGTCTGAATGGGTGTATTAATCAATCACAGCAACTGAGGGCAAGATAAGGAAAGGTGGCTTCAGCTGCTACTGAGCACACTCAATTTATATACACACCAGTGTGCCGCACCCAGAGGAAGGGATGCCCACTTGGCTTGAGCTTCCTCCCACACCGACACCGAGACTAGAAACCCCCACATCCTCACAGAGCAGTGGCTGCAGGGGAGGGGGACCCACAGCGCACAGCCTTGGGTTCTCTGGGAGGGGAGTGGGGGCTAGTGGATTATAGCAGGGTGGCCTGGGAGCCAGGACTCCTGGATTCTCTCAGGAGGGAGCAGGGATGAGCCTCCCCTCACCCTGCTACCCAGGCTGGCACCGTTATGTTGGTGCTGGAGCGCAGCATGGGAGTAGGGCGTCTTTGTTACAGGGACAATGTGCGCTGAGCAGGAGGTGACAGGGTGAATGAATGGGGGGGGGCAATCTGGGGGTGCTTGTTAGTATAAAGAAAACTTCTGCTGGATCAGAGCCCCCCCCTTGCACCCCATTTCTCCCCAATGCCTGGTGCCCATCTCAGTTCCCATGTGGGGTGTGTGTGCACTGCCGCCTCCATTGTTGCTAGCTTTGTTTTCTTGGCTAGGGCTGAGGATCCAGGCTGCTCTCCTCTCCCATGGAGAGTAAAGTGAACTAGAACTGTCCTACCCAGCCCCTTCTTGTCTGGGTGTGTGTTTGACTAGGGGACTCTCAGGCCACTTTCAGACATGGCCCCCCGTGCATATTTGGGCTGCACATTCCCCCCCACACACACATCCCAAATATGCGCAGGGGGGCCATGTCTGAAAGTGGCCTCAATCTCAGGCCATCTCTACTCCCTCCAGTGGCTTTCAGTGGTCATGGGCAGAGCTCCTCCCCTCTCCCTATCACTATCAGCCTTACTGTCACTGAGGTGGGGACGTTTGGTTGAGCTCCTTCTTTACTACCCTTGAGTCCTGGCAGCTTGGCTGAGGAGAAGAGCACTGGGGATGACTCCGTCCTGGATCATACCTGCCTCATTGAGGGCTTTTAGATGGCCATGGAGCCTGACTGTCCCGAAACTGCTCCAGGGGTGCACTCCCATGTCCGCCCACTTCCAGCCTTGGCTGGGTCCACTTTACATGGGTCAGCAGATGTCCCCGGGCTTTGGGCTGCCCACATAGTGCCCCGCCCCCCCACCATAGAGTTGCGACCACTCAGCCGACGCTCTAGGCTGGTAGCCACAACTCCATGGTGTTGCCTGGGGCAAGGCTGGGCATGGAGCTGCAGTGTGAGTTTTCCTAACAGACGGACAGCAGCTCCACTTCCAGTCAGTGCCCCAGGGTTGGCCAGCGCGCCCCACATGGCACGTGGTATGGGGGTGGGGTAGACTGAGGTTGGCTCCTGTTGCTGGCTGTAGCATGGGAGAAGGACAGTAATACTGGGAGCGCTCCACAAATGCTTCTCTAAAAAAGTATGCTGACTTCTACCTGGACTAAGAAAGTTTTGTTCTTAGTACCAATAGATGGATTCCAATCTATACAGCTTCATAGCTATTATAATTGATGGATATATCTCTCTCTCTCTATTTCTTTTTTAGAAAAAACATATTCAAAAAGCTCATGTTTAATGATATTTAATGGGAAAAGGGATACATTTCCATAGATAAATTAGGCAATTTATGAAAACTCCTTTCCTTACTATTCTATATCATGAAAGGAATGGATTAGCTAAGCATGTAATTTTAGGGAATTTGTGTACCTTCTGAAGTTCATAGCTTGCTACTTATTATGTAAGGAGACGAATGCAATAAGCAGAGATAATATCCTAATGCTGCTTTTTTAATGCGCACACCTATTTTAAAGAGTGGATTTAGAAGAAATGCATTTATAATAATTTGAATAGAAGCATTATTTAATGGAAACAGCCTCTGTTAAAGAATATTTTAGGACCCGTTAATGTATTTTTAAAATGTACAGGTTTTATATGCTGAAAAAAGGAAACACTTCACCCAATTCATTTATGCCCCAAAATGAGTGTAATATATTGTCTTGCCCCTTGTGAGACAGACCTTTTTTTGTACACCAAGAGGAGTAATTAGACATCTTGGGACTAGGTAGTAATTATAGAGGCATGGGAGCAACTTTAAACTAATTCAAACAAAGCAAGTCACTGGAGAAGCATAGGAGCACCCCCAGGAGTGCAAGGTTAAATAGGTTTGATTGGGGGAAAAAATACTAAAAATAATTTTTAAAATTTTTATAAAGACAAAAATTTGATTTAAAAGGAGTATATATATATACTCCAATTTGCAATAATATAATTCAACTGCTTATAAAATTGGATTTATTTATCCAATCTTTTTGGAATTTTGTACACTTAATGCCTTCCATTGTAGGTATTATATATATATATATATACCTATATATATATATTTTATATATATACCTATATATATATAAAATACCTACAATGGAAGGCATTAAGTGTAAAAAAATTCCAAAAAGATTGGATAAATAAATCCAATTTTACAAGCAGTTGAATTATATTATTTTGCATAAGTCTTCATATACATTCTTAGCTGTAACTTCTTTGCCTTACATTTAATGTAGATGAAACTTGTTAAGTATTTACCCCTTTGAATGTTTACTACGTCTGCCAAATTTCAGAAGGATTGGATAAAGGGTCCTGGTGGTATAAGCAGTTAACTTATAAATGTATGTCTGACTGTAACATCTTTGTAGTACAACCAGTTTACATGAAATTTTGCAGAGCTGTATATCATATTTTCATGATCATCTCTGCCAAATATTGGAAATATGTGACAAAGGGTCCTAATTTTATATGCCTGCATGGCATATGCAGAGAAGGGACCTATGCCAGGGATTCTCTTATGTGTCACTGTGGTATACAATCTGTTTCTGATGCCAATTGGCCAGCAGAAATGTCAAACAAATATCCTCATTATGTGCTGTGGCCATCCCAACATCTCTCCCACACTTGTTATTGGGAAGTCGGAATCATTGGTTTAGGAAAGAGCCAAATAGAGATTCTCTTACGTCCTCTGTCACAGTGCTGCAGGATGTGATTGTGATGATAATTGGTCAGCCTGGATGTGTAAGCTATGTCTCCCGAATGCTGGGATGCTAGCCCCAAAATCCTAGTTATGTTCCTTCTATGCCTGCCTGAAGGCTGCCCCCTATGACAGCCTCGAAGCCACTACCGATTAGTCCTGTAAAGCTGCAAGCATGCAGTAATTGTCCAGTGAATGTGTCTGTCAGTCTTTTGGGTTGTTCCACATCCTCCCTCCTGCAGCCTCCCTCCCCCTGCCATGCCAGATGCCTGCCTCTGACTGGCACTGCATGCGCTGCTATTTATCTGAATAATGGTCTTCAAGGGGACAACTTCAATTGCTTATAAAATTGGGTCCCTTTATCAAATTGTCCTGTAGTTTGGCAGAGATGACAGGGAAGGTATGTGATACATTCCTGCCAAATGTCTTGTAAACAGGATGGAATATAAAAATGTTACAGCTGGAAATGTATATTCAAGTTAATGTCTTATACTATCAGGACCCTTTATCCAATCTTTCTGAAAATGGCAGGAGTATTAAGTCTGTGGAGGGACATAATATTCACAGGTGTCATGCAAATTGGATGCAAGATAAAGAAGTCATAGCCATGAATGTGTATGGAGCTTTTCTTAAAATCACAATATTTAATTGCTTCTAAAATCAATTTCCTTTACCTAATCCTTTCCAAAATTAATACACATAGTGCCCTCCATTGGTGGTACAATTTCCCCAAGTTTCATCAGGATTGAATAAGAATATAAAAAGGTATAGTTGGAGGTATTTATTTCAGTTTTTTCCCTTTATGTCAAAAACAAAAAGTTCTTTTCATTTCTATTTTTGTTGTTATTATTTGTCATTTTCATTATTGCAATAACAATAATTAAAATTGTCATTTTCATTATCGTTATTGTAATAATAAAAATGACGTGCACCCCCCTAGGGGTAGAATACTCGTCCTCCGAAGGGGCACCAGCAACACATGGCTTCATCCAGTCTGAGTAAATTTTTTTTTTAAAAAAAAAAGTTGGGCATGCTCAGAAGGGCAGAATGCAAAACCGAGGACTGAGCTCAGCAGTAAAACAGATTCACTTGAGTTGTTGCCTGAGAGGGAAGCAATATTGCATCTTTTGACTGGCGCGGGTCGACACGAGCACATTATACCAGTGCTCCGTTCTCTGCACTGGCTGCTGTGGGACCGCCTCACTCTTCGGGTCCTGGATCAGCCCCTGTGGTTGGCCGGGGGCGTCCTCCTCGGGGTTTCCCGGGTGTCCACTGTGAGGAGGGCGTTCTCTGTGACTGCGCCATGGCTGTGGAACTTCCTCCCGTTGGAGTTCCGCTTGATTACTGACCTCCCCTCTTTCCGCAGACACTATAAGACCTGGCTGTTCTGGCAGGCCTTTCCCAAGGGAGGTGGGGTGGGTGGGTTGGATTAGGGTGGGCAGGGGTGGGTTTATACTGTTCTAATTGTTGTTTATAGTATATTTTAATATGTTTTAAAATGCTGTGAGCCGCCCCGAGATGCCTGAGACAGGAGGGGGCAGCATATAAGTTTTAGAAATAAATACATTTAGAAATAAATAAATGAAGGAGAAATTGCATAATATTGGGGCAGGGAGAGCTTTTTGTCCCCAGCTTCAGTGTTGCCCCCAACCTGCAGAGGAAGAGGACTGGGTCTGAAAGACCACGGCAAAGTGTGGGGGCATGGAACCTAAGTTATAAGTGAGCACAATCCATGAGACTGTACAACCTCTTTACTACTTACATGGTGCACAAGTTAAGGCAGGAGGCTTAGCTTACGATTTCCACACTTTTTGGAGCATAGTTAAATTTGTAAGAACCTTAACTCCTCTCTTAAACTGTAGGTTTTTTGGATCCTACATTATATTCTTGGTCTGTGGGGCCCCATGCCACAGCTGCGGAAGAGTAGCAGTTCATGACCCTCCAGGGAAGAGAAGAGCCTCCTGCTGATAGGTCCATGTGGTATTTTTTGAAGTTTCTTACAATAGGGAATGTTCAAAATGTATGGAATATTATGCTGCAAAATTAGGTTGCATTCAAAGTGTGCATAATTTGGAAGATTTGCTCAATTTGCTTAATTCTGCTTGCAGAGTCTGGATTTACTGATTGCAGAATACACTGGGATGTGTGTGTGTATTTGAGAGAGAAAGAGAGAGAGAATGAGAGATCTGATGTCTTGGCTGGGGGGGGGCCTTCAGGGGGGACTGAAGTGGGGACCTCTTTCTCCAGCTGCATGAGCCTTTACCTGCTGATCTAGAAGACCTAGCACTGTAGAGTAGTAGGCTCATGAGCTGCTTATTGTTGTGGCCTACCACCACCATACCACTAGAGGGGGCCAGCGCACTCCACTCTCTGGGCACTACATTGGACTGACATATGGAACTGCTTAACTCCTCAGTTGAGTAGATGTGCATTCATCACTGTCTGAGAGAGAGCACCTCCTCCTCCTATGATGAACCAGAAAAAGCATGTCAGTCTTTGAAAAAGTCATATTCAGGAGTCAGACAGAAACATGTTTCAAATATGCTCCACTGCCGTGATAAAAAACCCCTTTCCTTCTGCTACGAAGATACTCTCCCCCCCCCCCCAACACTTTTTCTATTCAAGCATCCCATTTTACACACTGGCAGTCTTTCTGCTTGTGTGTTTTGGCTTTTTACCAGGACTTGGGGGGCAGTGTGTGCTCATATGGTTTTGATAAAGCATTAAACTTAGACAATACATCTTCTTGGACATATAAGATTTGAGCTCGATAGCAAGCAGCTAGTAATTTCATCAGTGGCAGACAGTATTTGGAGCAGCAGCTATTAGAGATTCATTAGCTACAAAGCATTGTAGACATAACACTCCCTGGTGCAGTTTAACACAGTCTAAAAAAGCTGTTGCTTTTCTGATCACCATTTTTTCACCATTTCACCAAGAAATAGATTGCAGTGGCTGGCAATGTGGCGGTGGGTGGCTCTTAAGACGGGGTCTGAGGGTGATAGATGTTTATTAGAGGTCTTCTCGTAGTGTCTGGTAGACTATTTTAAAAAAATATAAAATCATTTGTTACCCTGCTCCTCCTGCTCAAAGCAGCGCCCTTTGGGAGGGCCTGAAAGAGGCTGTGGTTAGGCCCCTGCTCAAGAAACCATCTCATGACGTTGATGCTCCTGTCCATTATCGGCAGGTCTCTAACCTTCCTGTTTTAGGGAAGGTTATTGAAAGTGCTGTGGCACGGCAGCTCCAGGAACATCTGGACTGCACTGGTTTCCTTGACCCCTCTCAGTCTGGTTTTCGGCCTGGGTATGGTATGGAGACGGCTTTGGTAGCCTTGGATGACAATCTCCGTCTGGCATTGGACCAGGGTTGTCAGACCTTACTGGTCCTGCTCGACCTTTCGGCTGCATTCGACACAGTTGACCATGAGGTGTTGGTGACTCGCCTGCGGGACCAGGCTGGGATTGACGGTCTTGGACCGGTTTAGTTCATTCCTGGCCGGGAGAACTCACTGGGTGGTCTTGGGGGAGTGTACGTCTTCTCCCCGGGACCTCACGTGTGGAGTCCCGCAGGGTGCTATTTTGTCCCTCCTCTTGTTTAACATCTATATGCAGCCGTTAGGGGAGATCGTGAGAGGATTTCAGGGCATGCAGTGTCATCAGTATGCTGATGACACTCAGCTCTACTTCCTCTTTTTACATCGACCCAGGCCATGCAGTCTCCTTATTTTCCCAGTGCCTGTCAGCTGTGGGGGCTTGGATGAGGTTGAGACATCTGCAATTGAATCCTGACAAGACGGAGGTGATGTTGGTGGGTGAGGGCTTGGGGGGCCTGAGAGTGGTTGAATCTCCTCTTGTGGGGTGGGGGGGTTCGCCCTCCCATGGTCTCTCAAGTGCTGAGTCTGGGTGTGCTCCTCAATTCATGGCTCAGCCTGGAATCTCAGGTTGTGGCTGTGGCAGGGAGTGCGTTTCGGCAGTTACATCTTGTCCGGCAGCTTCGGCCGTATCTCTCAGACTCTGACCTTACCACTGTCATCCATGCCTTCATCACCTCGAGGCTGGATTACTGCAACACGCTCTACGTGGGGCTGCCCAAGAAGCTGGTCCGGAGGCTGCAGCTGGTGCAGAATGCCGCGGCCCATCTCCTTACGGGGGCGGGCCGCAGGGAGAACATGACACCTGTGCTCCTCCGGGGCTCTGCACTGGCTGCCTATAAAGCACTGGGCTAAGTTCAAGGTGCTGGTTTTAACCTTTAAAGTTCTTCACGGCCTGGGCCCTGCTTATCTGTGGGACCGCCTCACACCCCATGTGCCTGTGCGCCCTCTGAGATCGTCTGGGGGAGCCTTTTTGGAGGTTCCCCGAGTGAGGTGGGTGGTCACCGATGTTAGATCTTTTTCAGTGGTTGCCCCTGTGCTGTGGAATTCGCTCCCAGAGGAGGCTCGGTTGGCCGCCACTCTCCTGTCATTTCAACATTTATGTAAGACCTGGCTGTTCCACCAGGCTTTTGACAAGGGGGGTTGGAGGGGTTGTTTCCCTGCACATATGATAAATTTTAAACTTTTAAAATTGTTTTATTGTTTTATCTTTGTTGTTCGCTGCCCCGGGCTGCCCTGTGGGCAGGAGGGGCGGGATAGAAATTTTTTATAAAAAAAAAATAAAAACACTATCCTTCAAGAGTAAATATAACAACTCTGTAAGTCCAAGCTGAGCTGAAAAACAAGTGGTTCTTAAAGCAGCGGTGAGGAACATTTTTCTTTGAAAATTAGTACAAGCTTTGTGGACCGGATAGGAGTGGAAGGTGTTTAAGGTAGGGATGGCAAGTATGGGTACGGATTAATCCATAACTGCCTGTCCATACCAGTCCATACCAGCGGTCCTCAAAATTATGAATTTGCAGTTACGGACCTGGGTTTCCCACCCCCCGGGACCCTGGAATGGTACTTACCAGCCTCAGGGTGGGCTTGGTTGAAGGTCTAGGGGGGGGTGGGCATTCCTCCTGTGTGGAGTAGACCACCTGGCAGGCTCCCTCACCATGGAGGTCCCTGCTCCACAGCACACATGCGAAAAAGGTGCATGCATTCTGTGCATGCACAGCCCTGTTGCAAAATGCCACCAGCAGCGTCAGTGCCATTTTGCAAAAGGGCAGCAGTTCTGTACATGTGTGAATGGCCAATACTGCTGGCGCCGTTTTGCAAAAGGGCTGCACATGCGCAGAATGGCCCCAGTGGCCATTCTGCGCATGCACACTGGGAGCAGGGACCTCCACAGCATGCTGCAGCGAGAGGGAGCCTACCAGGGGGATTCTTCCACCCCCAAATCTTCAATCACGCAGCAGCCCACCAGACCTTCGATCAAGCCCACCCCAAGGCCGGTAAGTACCACCATACCAGGGCCCTGAGGGTAGGGGGTGGAAAAGACAAGCCATGGGGGTAATTGATTTGATTCTTGGATTTAATTATGCATCCATACCATACCTGTAATTAAATAAAAAAAATAAAATAAACCATACCTGAAAATTGGTGTGGGTTGACACCCCTTAAACTAGGGATGGGGGGGTAGGAAGGGGAGGGTCCAGATTGTGGCTCTCTGCTATGGAGCCATCCTTTATCCTTGAGTGCCTGCCTTCACCATCAAGCCTTTCCCTTGAGCTCACTTTTTATGTTTTAGGGTCGTGACTGGATCCCTGGAATTGGGAAGGGGCCAAATAAAAACCAGCCATGAGTTGGATTTGGCCCAGAGGTTCTCCACCCCTGACTTTAAGGGATAGCATCCTCATAGGCAAGAGAAGCTGATATTCTTTGAGCCCTTGATTTAAATATTCAGTCTTGGTGCATCCAAATAATTTGGCTAGAGTTAATCTAACTTTTTTTACTAGCTTGCTAGTCTGTTAATAACTATATAAGATGATAGTTTTGTCTGGAATGGCATCAGCATGAATAGAAAACCATCTGTCAGGGATGAATTAAGTCTACAACAGAGACCCAGGCAGCCGGACATTTGGGGGGGGACATGAAAAGTGTCCAAATGAGTATGTGTCTGGATAAGTGTGATCTTCCATTCCTCTCTCCTCCTCACCCCCCAACAGCTGCCTTATGTGGTGAAACGTTCTCAGAAGGCTTCAGAATACTCAGGGAAAGTCATTGCCTAGACAATTCTAAAGGTTTTTAAAATGTGTGTACAGAATTCCAATATATATTCTTATTGTCTGCATCCATTTCAAACATCATCAGGACTCCTGTGTTATTATCCCCTGGATAAACTTGCAGCTTTGCTGAATTTCAGAGGGCTCCAAGAGGCACCGCTTTATAGTTCTGAGTCTTCTCCTGGGCCATGCAGCGTCCCTTTCATGATTTCACAGTGCTAGGAGCAGAGGCTCAAGATCTGACCCAAGCCAGATGGGACCCAACTGATATTGTTAAGCCCATGTCAGGTCAAGCACCCCGAGGCTCAGAGTGAGTTGGTCTCCCTAGCTGCAGGAATTACAAAGTAGCTCAACATCATGTTGCCGCTTAGGAAATGTGATTACACTGGAAAGGGGCGGGGAAAACACTTTAGCCGTGCCCTTTTTGATGTAGCCCCACCCCTTAGGGCATTGTGATGTCACAATGGGTTTTTTCAGACGTTACGAGATCACAGTCAACCAGTCAATTCCCTGTGGTGGCTGCGATCACGTAACGTCTGTTGAGGGGAACGGATGTTCCCCCCCAGATGTTACCACTAGGCATGGGCGAACAGATCGCGGTTCGCGTTCGGCCGTTCGGTTCGGCCGCGTTCGGTTCGTGTGTTCATGTTCGGTTGTTCGGTCGTACCTCGCGTTCGTGTTCGCCCGTTCCGTTCGGCCGTTAGTGTTTGGCCGTTCGTGTTCGGTTGTTCGGGCAGGTCGTATGTTCGTGTTCGGCCGTTCGGTTCGTTCGCCATCGGGTTGTGCGTTCGTGTTCAGTGTTTCGGTGTTCGGGTGGTTCGCGCATTCGCATTCGGCCGTTCGGCCCAAAAAAACCAATGTTTTTTAATATATAATTTTTTTAAAATTTTTTATTGAATTTTTTAATCAAATATTTATATCTCTATATCTACACTAATAACTAACTAACTACCTAACTAATAAATGTATTCTAAATGCTATGAATAACTCCAACAAACCCTAAAGCTGAATCACAGAAAACAGTAAACTCACTCTATCAGTAAACCTTAAACTAAACTACTCAAACAAAAATGTATCGACCTAATCCTATCTATCTACCTATGAATTGAATATATGGGATGGGGGTTAGGGGGGCAATCACAAACAAGACAAGGAGGGGTACAAAACTGAAATGAAACCTAAATCAATCTATAAATTAATAATATATACTACTACTCTAATGAATCAAAAAAACAGGGGAAGGGAATGGGGAGGGAATATTCAATGGAGGGGGGAGGGAAGGAGGAAGATTGAAGATTGAACACAGGGAGGGATAAAAACAAAAAATAACAACTAAATCTATCAAAGCTAATGTAAATAAATGAGAATATGGGGGTAGATGGGTTGGATGGGTGAAATAGGAGGAGGATGGCAATGGATTGGGGAGCTGGAAAATGCTGGGTGAGGGAGCCTTCTGAAACGCCTGCTGACAAAACAGTGACTAGCTCAGAAGGTATTGGGAAGGGGGGAGGCAGACAGTTTTGTTTCTTGCTGCGCCCGCCTCAAATCAGCCCCATTGGCTCCGTGCAGCCTAGCCCGTGGCCAATCATAGACTGCCAAGCCAGTGGTCTGAGGCGAAAAGAGATGGTGATTCATCAGGCTGGCTGCTACTCCAAGCCCTCCACCCCTGGTGCCTGGAAGTCTGCTCCTAGCTTAGTCAAATGACTTCCCCCTCCCTGCTACATTTGGCCTTCCAGTGACCTGACAGAAGACCATGTTTTAGCCACCTGAACACAACCGAACGCGATTCGAATTGAACGAACTGTTCAGCCATTTCGTAGTTCGGTGTTCGGTTCCGTTTGGTGTGTTCGCCATTTTTGTCGTTCGGTGTTCGGTTCCGTTCGGTGTGTTCGCTATATCGGTGTTCGGTGTTCGGTCCGTTCGGTGCATTCGTGTTCGTGTTCGTGTTCGTGTTCGGTTGTCCAAACAGGCCGAGTTCGGGCCGAACACCGAACTACCGAACCGCGTTCGCCCATCCCTAGTTACCACAGCAGGGAATCACTTTCACCACGCGAGCCCACAGGGATTCTGGCCCGTGGCCAAATCGGGCGAGCGCTGCGGCCGCATTGGCCACGACGGCCGCCTGTCTCCCCAGAGGGCGGGCGGCGTGGAGTGTGGAGGGGGTGGGGCCATGCAGCCGCACGTTGCGCCGCGCGGCCCCACCTCCTCCCCGATTCCCCGCCGGGATCCCCCGGCACGTCCGTGACGGGGTCATCCCGGCGGGGGATTAATTTATTGTTTTCGTGACGGGGCCAATTGGCCCCGTCACATCTAAAAACACCCAATGTGTTGGGGTAGCACTTGAACACATTGGGCCCAGGCTCAGAGGTGCCCAGCTGTTTTGGGCCTGGGCTCAGGCTGGCCAATACACCCCACTTGGCCCCACATTTCTGGCACGAGCAGGGCTCCAGTTGGGGGCGGGCTATGTTTTTGGTGGCTTAGGTTCTGTCTTCAGAAGTTTCTTCAGTGCCAACATGACACTAGTAGGGTTTCGGCTTGGACTTCCTGCATAATTTGCATCTCTGATCTTTATAGGCAGAAGTTGATTCCACCCACCACCAACTTGCTCTTAGAGCTGAAATTAGAAGCTCTTTTCAAATACACAAATTCAGTATGGGTATTCATTGTGTGCTTAGACAAATATCCCAAATCAAATTTACACCCCCCTATAAAGTTGAATTAGCCCGTTCATTGTTTATTCAGTTGTTCTGCTGAGCTGGTTGGCCCTTCGCTACATCACACAATATGGTTTAACAACACAATCCTTCAAAAAGAAGATCCAATCTCCACAATAGGCCACTCAATGAGTGCCAAAATGACTGTCTTTTTGGATCGGGGCAACTAATTCAGTTTGAAACCAATCATTTGAATGTAACAAATGCAGTTTGTGAATCATTTTCATGACAGTATTTGCTTCATTTGCAGCAACGTCCTGGAAGTACCACCCTCTCACCTCCCAGAAGTCCTGCATCTTTATTCATGTACCTCTGCTTTCTCCCAAGCCATCACTGCAGGGAATCCACTACCCCTGCTCCAACTACCAGCATCAGGAAGAATCCCACTCCCCAAAATAAGAGTGGGAAATTTGTTCTCCCTTTCCCCATCACATTATGCCAGTACCAGCAATTGTCAGGGGTCAGCCCTCAACCCATGGCTTCAGGGGTCAGCTTCTGTTTCCCAATCCAAAGCACTTTTCCCCTATTTGTGTGTCCTACCCTCTCTGGCCATTTTTAGACGAGACTAACCTCGCAGGTCCACCCATTCCACATGCAGCCACACGCCCTTGTGAAGGTGGCTTGGAGCGCATGCTCCCGTGACCCACACACCGCCCACTCACAGAGCATCGGGGGGAAATCCAAGATGCTCCATGTGGGGGCAGGTGAAAACATGCGTGGGTAGGGGCGTACACCCATCCCTGGCCCATTTGAATCCCCCCACACCCGCCAACGAGTGTGGGTGGTCTGCGGCCATCCCACGCAGCGCACATGGACCCGCCCCCCAGCTGCGCCAGTTTAAAAACCGTCTCTTTCCCTCCCACACCTCGTACAGGTTGAGTCTCCTCCACTGTTCTGTTCACCCCTCCTTCTGTTCTTCCTTTGTTTGTGTAGCACTTCCCCTGTCCCTGGTTGTCTAGCCTTTTCCAGTGAGCCTTGTTGTGTATGCTTACCCCTCCCTGTGTGTGTAGATTGTAGGTTTCTTCCTTAATAGGTATAGCCTGATTCCCTTCTCCTCTTGGTGTTGTCCCCGCTTGTGTGTCTGTGTTTATTTGTGTGTTCTTCTCCTCCCCCTTTGTCTCTCAGTGGACGTTTTGCTAGCCGGACATGTCCCTCCTACAGTCTGTTTATTCCCCAGCTCTGTGTGCTGTGCACTTGACTCCCTCTTGCCTTGCGTTCCTACCCTCCTGTATCTGGTCTTCTGTTATCCTGTGCCCTTCTGGTTCCCAGCTCTGGTTCCTCACTCCCTTTTCTTGACCTCAATGATGAGCCATAATTTCTCTTAGGCTGGATTCCCCAGCTATTGTGCTGAGCATTAGGATATAAGGAGCTACCTAACTGAGTCAGACCAATGGTCCATCTCAGCCCAGTATTGTCACAACCTGACACAGCAGCAGGGGTTTCAAATTTTGGCTCCAAATCCGGCTCTTCCAGGGTCTCTGGCAGAGGCCAGCACGGGCGTGCGACCAGAGATCCTGAATTGGAGATGCCGGGGATTGAACCTGGGACCTTGTGCATGCAAAGCAGATGCTCCTACCACTTGAGCCCAAGCCCGAGCCCTACCTATTAGTCTCCTTGGTATCAGAGAATGGCTGAGAGGTTTCCGGTACCTATTACCTTTCCTATCCCTGCCTCAGCCCTTTCCTTTGCCCCTTCCCAGGCTCCAACCCCCAGCTCCTAACAGCAATACAGATTATGAATCAGAAGATTATTTGGGGGTTCTTTGTTTTTTGTTTCAGTTCTATTACTTTACTATTTTGGTCATTTACGTATTTCAGCTACATCATTAGCATGATTGCGCTTGCACAAGTGCTGAAAACAATGTAACAAAAATGACATAAAGGCCGGAAAACCAAAGTAACTGAACAAAACCAATTCATTGGAATGCCTGAGGAAAAACCAGCTACGTGAATACCCGTTTTGATAGCAGATATTGCTCAGTTACCCAAAGGAAATGTGAATGCCAGTGAATAATAAACCCACTACCCGTTTCAGCTCTTGCAATGAAGGTGATAATGTCTGGCCTGGAAGAGAATTCAGCTGTTAAACTGCCAATAGTTAACATGGCTTTGTTTCTGTGAAACAAGTACATATGGCTCGATGGAACAAAGCAGATTCCTGAGTAAAGAGGTGCCATTTGTATATAGTCGCTCGTCCAGCTACACCTGCACTTTAAAAGCTGAACTTGCACTCTCGGTGACTCTATGACACCATTTTCAAGGCTTGCATGAGATTCTGCAGCCTCCCGATAACACTTTTAGGAATCCTCTTGGCATCCTGAATTCTGAAGCTCGGACAGGTTTTGAAATTCACCTTGAGCTTTTTTAGGCACCAAAGCAATAACATGTGGCTCTGTTTAGGAGCAATTTTTGTTTAAAAACTTCACAATGCAAAACGATAAAGTGCAGCTGCATTGTTTAAACTTTCAATTTAATTTCTGGTTGGTATCCAAGCTGCTCAATATGGCACCCCTCATTTTAAAGTCCTGGGAAGGAACTGTCTCTCTCAGCTAAAACTCATACTGAAACTCATACAATCATAGAGTTGGGAGGGACCTCATCGGTAATCTAGTCCTATGGCTGTCCAGTCTCTTTATGAAAACCTCCAGTGACAGAGAGACTATGACCTCCCTAGACAACTTGTTCCATTGCCCAACTACCATCCTGTAATTTGATTCCATTTTTCTATTCTTGCCCTCTGTGGCAATGGAGAACAGTTCCGTGCTATCTCCTTTGTAGCAGCCCTTTAGATAGTTGAAGATTGCTCTCATACCGCCCCTTAATCTTATCTTCACTAGGCTAAACATACACAGTTTCTTCAGTCTTTCATCATACAACTTGGGTTCCAGACCCTTTATCTCTTTTGTTGTCCTGCTCTGAACCCGCTCCCATTTGTCAATATCCTTCTTAAAATGAGGTGCTTAAAACTGGAGGCCTGGTAAGGCCTGACTAATGCTGAGTAGAGTGAAAATTATAATTTCCACTGATTTGGAAACAATGCTTCTATTAATGCAGCCTAAATTGCATTCAACTTTTTTGCAGCCATAAGTGCTGACTCATGCTCAGTTAGTGATCAACCACAATTCCTAGATTCTTTGTACCTGTGCTGCTGCCATGCCAGGTACCCCCCATCTTATAGTTGTACATTTGCATTTTCTTTCCTAAAGACAGAACTTTTATCTCAGTTGGATTTCATTTTGTAAATTTCAGCCCAGATTTCCGGCCTCTCAAGGTTTTTTTAAAAAATTCTAAATCTATCTTCCAGGGTGTTGGCTGCTCTTCACTAGGGCTGAAGCGGCAGCAGCTGTTACCGCGCTGCGATTCCATTTTGCCATTTTGGAATTGCAGCTTTTCTGCCAACATTCCGCTAATTCCGCCGGCATTCTGCAAATTCAGAAACTATTGGAAAAATTGCGGAATTGTCGGAAACTGACGGAAAATCACTGTTCTGCTATTTTGTGGCGCTGCTGGAATGGCGGAAGTAGCGAAAATGGCATGTTTCTGTCAGGGATGGGTCGTCAGGAGCACATAACACCTGCACTGGTTGCCAATAGCGTGTCGAGCCAGGTTCAAGGCATTGGTGTTAATCTATAAGGCCCTTCACGGTCTGGGCCCTTCATACCTCAGGGACCGCCTCGCCCTCCGCGCCCCAGAGCGGCTCCTTCGGTCTGCCGGGGGTGCCTTCTTGGAGGTCCCCTGTGTTAAGTGGGGGGCCACAATGGAGAGGGCATTCTCTATGACCGGACCACGCCTTTGGAATTTCCTCCTGGAGGACGCTTGCCTGGCCCCAAGCCTTTTAACATTCCAGCGAGTTTGTAAAACCTGGCTGTTTGCCCAGGCCTTTGGGGAGGATGGGTTAGGGTTTTTATCTCTGTCCTACCCTTATTTACTGTTTTATTTTGTCCTAGCCCTGTTTTAACTGTTTATATTATTATGATTGTTTTAAATTTTATATTATTGTACTTTTTATGTTTTTGAAATTGTTAGCCACCCCAAGCTGTTTTCAGGAGGGGCGGGATATAAATCGATAAAATAAATAAATAAATAAAATAAATTATCCTCTGCAATAACTGCGGTACCGAAATCACACCAGCGGCACCCTTAATCTGTCCCCGGCCAAATCCAACACAAGATGGAGGCACTCAACACCTGGTGGAGCCTGCACCGGATATCTCCTAAAAGATAATGCATCCTTGATAACAATGGCTACACCCCCAACCCCCGTCCCTCCAGCTGAGGCTGATGTTGCACAGAGAACCCAGCCGGAACAAGATCAGCCAGAATAGGGCTAGATTCATTGTCCAGCCAGGTCTCTGTAATACACACGAGGTCGGTGTCCCACTCCAGGATTGACTCCTGGATTGACAACCGACCTCGCGGTCAGCAGCACCAGACCAAGGCCTGGGGTCTCCCAGGCCTCGACCCACAACCTACTCACGTGGGGGGTTGAGAGGGGAACGGGCACAAGGCACCGCTCCCTCCTCACTGATGGAACACACCTCCCCATTGGACATATCTCCCCCGCCCCGTAACAATCCCGAAAGCTGTGGAAACCCTCCCTTCCTCAGAGAACCCCATTAGACACCCACCCTCCATAGACTGCCCCGACAGGCTGGCAAGAGGAACCTGCCCCCCAAACCCACCTACCCACCTCTGCCACCGGTGGGCGATCCTCCCTTCCCCCCCCTCCAGAGGGTCACCCCTGCTCACACCAGGGGTTCCCCTCCACACAACCCCTGACCTCCCTTTCCTGCCGCCAGAGGGAGGTCAACAACCCCCAAACCACACCCCAACCCTCCAAAACCCCAAATTCCATCCCTCCAATATCACAGTTCCCCGCACAATACACGCAGGACCCCACCCCACTCCTCTGTCCGTATCTTCACACCCCCCCCCACTCCCATGCACGTAGGGGGAGGGGGGCAAGACAATGGTCAAGCCTTTATCACCATGCAGATATAATGTCCATGGTAACCACCTCAGCCGCCTCCGTCCGCTAACGGCCCGCCAACAGCACTTCGCCCTTGGGCGCCGCCCTCAGGGGCAGCTCCCCTTTGTAGAGATGGCTACCTGCAGGGGAAGGGACAGCAGAGTGGTTGCAGGTGGGAAGGATTCCCAGGGCCTTGGCCAGGGAGCCAACACCCCACCCTCCTTTCCCAGTCCTTACACGCCCTCAGGGGCAGCTCCCCTTTGTAGAGATGGCTACCTGCAGGGGAAGGGACAGCAGAGTGGTTGCAGGTGTGGAGGATTCCCAGGGCCTTGACCAGGGAACCAACACCCCACCCTCCTTTCCCAGTCCTTACATGCCCTCAGGGGCAGCTCCCCTTTGTAGAGATGGTTACCTGCAGGGGGAGGGACAGCAGAGTGGTTGCAGGTGTGGAGGATTCCCAGGGCCTTGACCAGGGAACCAACACCCCACCCTCCTTTCCCAGTCCTTACATGCCCTCAGGGGCAGCTCCCCTTTGTAGAGATGGTTACCTGCAGGGGGAGGGACAGCAGAGTGGTTGCAGGTGTGGAGGATTCCCAGGGTCTTGGCCAGGGAGCCAACACCCCACCTTCCTTTCCCAGTCTGTACACGCCCTCAGGGGCAGCTCCCCTTTGTAGAGATGGTTACCTGCAGGGGGAGGGACAGCAGAGTGGTTGCAGGTAGGGAGGATTCCCACGGCCTTGGCCAGGGAACCAACACCCCACCCTCCTTTCCCTATCCTTACACGCCCTCAGGGGCAGCTCCCCATTGATGGCTCTCCCCTTGTCTCAGGCCCCATCACTTCCCAAACATTGCCGTTGTTGTGCACCATTGAAGACCATCAGGAGAATGCCACATTTGACATCGTGTGTACCCCCATTTCCCCCATGGTCCTGGGATTACCATGGCTTTGTCAGCACAATGCCCAGATTACTTGGAAACCAAAAGCACTTCATTTCTCTTCCCCCCACTGCATGCAATCCTGTTTGATTCCCAATCCCGGAACGAGGTCAACACTACACAGGACCTTGCCCCATCAGGACGACGGACTTCCTCACCACTACAAAGATTACGCAGACATCTTTAGCCCCACGCAGGTGGCCAAATTTCCTCCACATCAGGCCTATGACTGCCCCATTGAGCTTCTTTCAGGCACCGAACTGCCCTTTGGGCAGATATACGCCCTCTCGGCGCCTGAACTAGACGCCTGTACTTGAAGGAAAGCCTCCGGAACGGCTTCATTCGACCATCAACGTCACCAGCAGGAGCCCCCATCTTCTTTGTTGCTAAGAAGGATGTGGGATTTCGACCCTGTATTGATTATCGGGGCCTGAACGCAGTGACTGTCAAGAACCGCTACCCCCTGCCCCTAACCTCTGAACTTATGAATCAATTTCAGGGAGCCCGTATCATTACAAAACTGGAACTCTAGAGAAGCATAAAATCTGGTATGGCAAGAGAGGGGGATGAATGGAAGACGGTTTTCCGCACCCACTATGGACACTTTGAGTATCTGGTAATGCCGTTCGGTCTCGTCAACGCTCTGGCAACGTTTCAGCATTTCATAAATGATATCTTCCCCGATATACTGGACTTGTTCATGATAGCGTACCTTGATAACATCCTGATTTATTCAACTTCCTTGTCACAACACATTCACCACGTTCGGCAGGTCCTGCAACGTCTCCATCAGCATAAGTTATACTGTAAGTGGGAGAAATGCACTTTCCACCTCACCACAGTAGAATTCCTAGGCTTTGTGGTCAGCCCTGATGGGATTGCGATGGACACCTGAAAGGTGGAGGCCATCCGGCAATGGCCTGCTCCTAAGGCAGTAAAACCTCTCCAGCGATTCCTGGGGAGCACGAACTATTATCGTCAGTAATCCCCAACTACGCGAAGATCACAAAACCCCTCACAACACTTCTTAAGAAGAACCAGGAATACAGCTGGGGAGCGGACCAAGAGCACAGTTTTGCCTACCTCAAGGAGGCCTTCCTAACGGCACCCATCCTGCGACATCCCAACTTTGACCTACCTTTTTATGTTGAGACCGACGCGTCTAGCGATGCCATCAGGACCATCCTGCTACAACCCTCCACTAATGAGGAGGCCCTGCACCCCTGCGCCTACTACTTTCGCCAACTGTCCAGTGCGGAATGAAACTATGTCATATACAACTGAGAACTCTTAGCAATCAAGGCAGCTTTTGAAGCCTGGTGGCACTACCTGTAAGGGGCCCAATGCTCCATCACAGTCATCACGGACCACAAAAACCTTACTTTTCTACAAAGTGCTCAGATCACAAATGTACGACATGCCCGCTGGGCCTTATTCTTTGCTAGGTTTTCTTTTACCATTCAGTACCGACCAGGGAAGCTGAACATCCTGGCAGATGCCCTGTCCCGCTATCGGGAAAACCGTAATGACAACCGACCACCCCAAGGACCCATCTTGGACTCCAAGGTCTTCGCAGGCACCTATCTCTCCCGAGCCCAACTCCAACAAGCCACCACGATGGAGCTCGCTGTGACCAACGATCCATCCTACTAGTGGACAGGCTTCTCCTCAAAGAAGGTCAAATTGTGGTTCCCCCTTCCTGCAGGAAACATATCCTATGGTCCCACCATGATGCCCCCCATGCAGGCCATCTCGGAGCTGACCGGACCTGTGAGCTTATTCAAAGAACCTTTCGGTGGCCTCGCCTGTTGTATGATGTGCACCAATACATGCAACGCTGTCTTACTTGTGCACAAACCAAGGTACCCAGAATGGTGCCATCAGGCCTCTTACAAATAATGCCCGTACCCCAGGGACCATGGCAATGCATGGGGATGGACTTCATAGTAGAGCTACCCCTGTCCCGGGGGTACAAAGCCATCTTTGTCATTATCGACCACTTTATGAAACTAGGCCATTTCGTGGCCTGTAAAGGTCTCCCTACAGCTCAACACACCACACACCTCTTTATCCAACACATCATCCGCCTACATGGTTGGCCAAAGGAAATCATCAGCGATCGGGGAACACAGTTCATTTCTAGAAAGGCCCTACAAGTAACACTGAAGCCTTCCACCACTTACCACCAGCAGGCCAACAGACAGGTGGAGCGTGTCAACCAGAACATCGAGCAATACTTACGCATTTACACCAACTACCTTAAAGACGACTGGTATGCATGGCTCCCCTGGCCGAATTCACTTATGATAATGCCCCAAATGCCTCCCTCAGAACGTCCCCGTTCTTTGTTACCTACAGGTTTCACACACACCCTCCCCCCCCACCCCCAATTGGGCACAGTGGATCTGACCACTACCCATGTTCCCGCAGCCGGGGCCCTAGTGCAATGAATACAAGAAACTCAAGCCCTAGCCAAACAGACCCTAACCCAGGCGCGACAAAAGTACAAGCAATACGCCAACAAACGACGCTGACCTGCTCCATCATTCACTTCCAGGGATTTCGTATGGCTGGACCGACGGCATTACCTCTCAACTCGCCCGTCTTGCAAGTTGGACAACCGATTCATTGGCCCATTCCTGGTGCTTCGTAAGGTGAACGACGTTACCTACACATTGCAACTTCCATCCTGCCTGAAAATTCATCCTACCTTCCATGTCTCGTTACTCAAGCCCTTCGTAGGCACCCCTCCCTCCAACCCTTCTACAGAGGACCTTGCTGCCCCTAACGATGAACCCGCTTATGAGGTCCGTGCAATTCTTGACTCTAAGTACCTTCGAGGCTGCCTACATTACCTCGTGGATTGGCTGGACTATGGCTCGGAGGATCGCTCCTGGGAGCTTGCTTCCCTTGTCTCTGCCCCTTGTCTGGTCCGTCTATTCCATCTTTGTCACCCAGCCAAACCCCAACTGTCCTGGTCCCTTGCCCAGGGGGCTCAGCGGGGGGGTACTGTCAGCTCCAGCGGTCAGGTTCAGGGATCGGGGGCTGCAAATACTCTGGCCCCCCCTCCTGGCACTGCCCCAGACCCATGTCCCCCGCCGGGGACAGACACGGACAGTGCACTGTGCTCACATCCAGTTGCCAAGGTAGCCGGCCTCAATGCGAGCACGGCAGCGCAGCTCCATGTGACACTGCCAGGTGCGGGGCCAGGTCCCGAGCCAATACAGCACTCCACGCGGCTTTTGGCACATGGTACACTTCATAAGCCCATGTGGGAGACTTCCCGACGCCAGTAATTGGAGCTGAAATCGGCCACTACAGAGCTAGGTGTATTTTGAATCTTTGTGTTTGTGGAGTGTGGGAAGGTGCTTGTGCAGACTTGGGTGTTGTGGTGTGGGTGGGAACAGCTGTGTCCTGATGTAACTTCTTCCTTGGTGTGCCTGTTGTCAGATCTGTGAGTGCGTAAGAGAGTGACTGCGGGTGTGCTAGCCCTTCCCTTCCCCTGCCTCTAGGGCCCCTTCCCCAGTTCCAAGTGTGTGCGAACCCTTATCCCCCTGCCTTGACTCTGGGTCCTCACCCCTCCTCCTCACGCTCCTCTGTACCTACACCCCGACCCGTCCTTCCCTAGAGTGTGTGCTGGGCATGGACTTGTGGCGGGTTCCAACAGCTCTGGTCTAGTCTCGTGCTCCGTGCCCTATGATGATAGGTGCCCCGTCTCTTTGAGACATATAGGGCCACAATACTATCCTGACGGGCATTATACCCCATCATGCTGGGGGCAGAGGACATGGATGATTTGACGTGTGAGTGGAGATGTGTGTGTCCGGGCACTCACTCCCCATCCCCACTGACAGGATCAGGCACTAATCAGGCAACTAGTGATGAACGACTCAGTTGTTTCTTAGGCACTGCATGTATCTGAAAACTGGGAGCCTGCTGCTTCATATTGAACAAATACAGAGTTTTTCTCCCTTGCAGATGTGTCCCGTACACATTCCAGAACACAGATACGGTCTAAGGCTTAATTATTAGTACTGGATCCAAATGTTTCTGAGCCCCCACAAAGGAGGCTCCCATGGAGAAAAAGTGCATAACTAATTCTGTTTAAATTAAATCAACTTGTGTTAATTGTCAGCTAATAAAAGAATGCTGTTTGACACTGAGAGTGTGTAAATCAAGATGAAATAAAGAATAGTTGCCATGAGCAGGTGGGAAGCCAGTTTCCAAGTTACGAATAGTTTGGGGTCTTACCTGCCAAGTGCAGCGGGTGTGAGCCAGTGTAGACCGGATGGAGGGTGTTAGGAGCCATTCCAGAAATGGCTTCTCTGTGCATGACTGTGGGATACATTTCTTGTATACTATATTCTTGCATTTCTTCCTTTGATAGCAACAAGGTCATCTCAGAGCTCAGTCTCAACATCTCCCCGCAGAGATGGCTGAACTGTGCAAGTACTGGCTGAAATTTCTCCGTCCCCACATTCATATGTGTCTGGTTATTTGATTTAGAGGGAAGGGTAGAGAGTAGGGCTGTGCTCGGGGTCAAGTACTTGTATCTGTATTTGTGGTTTTAGTATTTGCATTTTTGTATCTTTGCAATGTTCACTGTGTTTTCCCCATCATTGCCAATGGGGAAAATGCATGAACACAGGTTCCTGCGTATGGTTATCTTGGCACAGAAGTACAGTGAAGCAATGCGATTTTGACAGACTTGCAAGGAAAGGAAAAAGCAGTCTTCTACCAATGAAAAAAGGGTACACTGCTTTGGGTGAGGGTGGAGAATATGGCTAGCTTTGGGGAGGAAGTTGTTACCTTGGGGGGATTACAACCGGGCATGGATCTGGCGTAGGGGGACCACTGGCTTGAGGGAGAATTTATAGGGATGGGCGAACATGGTTCTTCAGTTCGGAGTTTGGACCGAATTCAACCAGTTCGGTCGACCAAACCGAACTTTCGAACAGAACTCAATTTTCGAACCACACCGAACCGAATTTCCGAACTCGGTTCTGTTCGCCCATCCCTATAAGATAATATTCCATTTAGTTCAATGGGGTTTGAATTTCCGAACTCTGTTCGGAAGTTCGGAGTTAGAACAGAACTCGAATGGTTCGGTTGACCGAACCGAACTTCCGAACTGAACTCGATTTTTGAACTGAACTGAACCAAATTTCCAAACTCGGTTCTGTTCGCCCCTCCCTAAGAATTTATTTAAATTTTTATCCCGCCCTTCCCTCAAAAAGGCTCAGTGTGGCTTACAAAATAAAATATAAAACCTAACGTATAAAACATATATAAAAGATAGAAACATTAAAATAACAACACACCCACCCACCCCCTGCAAAAAAAAACCCAAACCCCAACCCACCCACAAAACAGACTGAAGCATATGGAGGGGGAGATGGAACATAGGGCTTGTTCATGTGCGGAGTTGCTGGCTCGGGGAGGGGGTATGGGGCAGGAAGCTGACTCAGGTGAACCCCCTCGCTGTTGCTGGCTTGGGGACTGGGAATAAGGCATGACTGTGGCTTGGGGGGGCGAGGGGGGAGCGATTTCTGGCTCAGAGGAGAGTCATTAGTGTGTAGAAAGTAGGATCCCTAGGTTGGAATGCTGCATGGGGCTGCCGTGGGGGGTGGGTTGCTGGCTTGGGGAGGGGGGAATGAGGCTGCCAAAGACTCAACATTTCTCCAGGGCTGGACTGGGCCTGGCAGCCGCACTGGAGACTGCAGTTCTAAGACAGCAGCAGCCCCTGCAGGCAGGGAGGGCTCACTACAGGCTCCCCAAACAGGGGGCTACGCTGAGAGTCATAGAGCAGCCCAGCTCCAAGATGGATACATGCTGCTGGTCTGGGGTCCAGTTCAAGACCCCAGATATTAGGCTGCATTCTCACCCGTGGCGGCGGTGGTGGCAGCGGGAGGGGCGAGGGAGACGCGGCAGCGCAGAGGAGCCAGTGGCCCAGAAAAGTGCCGGTGCGAATGGGGATCTGCCGCAGCGTCTCTCACGCATGTCAGGGCAGGATTTTGCACCCTGACATGCGCAAGATAAGCTGTGGCAGATCCCCATTCGCACCGGCTCTTTTCCCGGCTGCCGGCTCCTCCGCGCTGCCGCATCTCCCTCGCCCCTCCAGCTGCCGCCACCGCCGACGCAGGTGAGAATGCAGCCTTACATTTTTCAGGAAATGTTGGGTTCACTCGAAACCCCAATACCCAGATCTAGTATTTGTGTTTCAAATATGGGAGCCGGAAAGAACTTTTTCTGGTTTATTTGCGTTTTATTGAAACCCAAATGCACAGCCCTTGGGCAGAGCATGCAATGGTATGCAAGGAAAAGGTGGGACAAAGGGTCTGGTGTTGCTATGGTCAGCTCGTTGGGAGTATAGGTTGGGGTGGGGGGGGGTATAAGACTGTCTCTTACAATTAAGAGTGCCTCTTTAGTCTATAAAAGAACTTGTAAACATTGTTTGTGACCTTTTAGCTAGTTCTAGCACTAGTCCCACACAGAGGTTATTGGCTTAGTCCAGAAGTGGGCAAATGGCAGCTCGGGAGTTGCATGAATGAAGCTCTTCAGTACCTTTACTGCAGCTCTCACCAGACGTCTGGTTGCCTGGGGGCGCGTCCGTGCAGGCAGCTCCCTCAGAAGCAAGAGAAATGGAGCTGTCATTTCAGTCAGTGGAGCTTCACGGAGGCCGTGGGACAAGGGGGAGCTATTGCTGGAGCTGAACCCACTGGACAGCCTGAGAGGCCGGTCCGGAGGCTGCAGATGGTGCAGATGTGTGTGGGAAGTTGGAGGAAGCCGTGCTGTCCCTTCCGTGGGATCGGGGGAAGCCATGATAAGTGTAATGCATGTTGTGGCTCTCGTCGTCAGTATGAAGATTTTGGTGTGTGGTTCTTGGACTTTGGAACTGTGCCCACCCCTGGTCTAGTCTGTGCCATGTATTTTAGACTTGGTCAGATCGCTTGTTCAGAATAGGGTCTTTTCTCAATTTCAGACATTGGAATTGCTGACTCAGCCAATGCCCTTTCTCTTCTTCTCCTGGGGAAATGAGCCAGATTAGAATTCTTATGGCACTGTTGACAAATGATGGAATAATCAGAATTGTTTTTATCAAGTGGTATCTGACAGGCCCAGACCAAGATCAGAGCCCCAGTTGTGCTAGGCAGGCACTGGACAAATAAAAATATGGACCCTGCTCTAAAGGGCTTACAATTGGGGGTGAGAATTTGGCTCATTCTGAGCACCTGCATACCTACTACACCAGTACAAAGCAGCTCTGGCTTGGTCCAGACTCCTGATAACCTGTGCACAGCTACTACTACTTATCATTTCTGTAGCGCTCCTAGACGTACACAGCACTTTACCGTCACAGACTTTCAGAGACCGGCCCCTGTCCAGTGGGCTTACAATCTAACATGGACAACAGGACAAGGATGAGGGGAACACTGGGACAGACAGACACATATTCCCATTTTACAGATGAGGAACTGAGGCTGAGAGATTGTGACTTGTCCAAGGCCACCCAGTGAGTTCATGGCTAGAGCAGAATTTGAACCCTGGCTTCCCAAGTCCAGCATCTTATCACAGCACTCGCTCTCCCTTGCCACCACCCCTTCCATGGGAAGAGGTTCTCCTCCACTATGTCCTGACTCCAACCCAAAATGTGTGTAGCTGGAAGGAGCCAGCCAGGCAGGGTAAGTGCGGAGCAGATCCAGGAAGTACGCAGTGATGCCTCTCAAGCTGGACTTTACCTGCGTTGCAGCATTATGCAAGCCATAGAATCCCACAGTACCCAGGAGAGGCATAAACATTAAAATTGACCCTAAGTTCTGAGGCCCTGTAATGGGTTGCCCTTTAGAGAGGGAGGAGTACCCTCATAATCGGCTCTGTTACTCTGCCTGCCATCACACCAACCACTCCAGATACTGGGTACCTTCAACATTAATGCTTTTTACTTATTTTGCTTCCTATATACATGTCTTCATGGGGTACCCGAACTGCGCACATCACTTCCCATACATTTTTCTTCCCACCCCCCACCCCCACCCCCTCCCCAAGCACTTGGGAACTCTCTACTCATTCATTGGGAGATACCTCTAGTATCCACTAAGCCTTCCTGAGAGATCTTGGCCCTTTCCTTCCCAGCCTCCCCTTCTAGGGTTTCCTGTGTCTTACATACCCATAATTGGTCTCTTGCCTTCCCAACCACACCTGTGGTAGTGGTGAGGTGCAGGCTAGCCAGGACTGGCCTTACAATTTGTGGGGTCTGGGATGGAGTGGAGAGGCCACAGGGGAGCAAGGTCTCTCTGCTGGGGTCATCAGGAAGTGACCGGGGGAGCAGTAAGATGGAAGAGTCACTGGAGGCATGTGTGTTGTCACTGGAAGTAGGTGGCAGGGCTTATCTAAGTAGCGTGATTAGGGCCCCACCGGAAGCATATGCCATGGGCCCTATAGAAGCAACAGGACCCCAAGAGCCTCAGGTGTCACTATTGCTGCTGTGAAGGCCCTTCCTGTGGGTCTTTAAGCCCTGGACGTCTTCTCCTCCCACCCCAACTTGCCCTGTGGCAAGTCCAGGAGCTGGTCTTGCCAAGAACTACCTTCCCACAGACTCCCAAGCTACAGTATAGTCAGAGTAATGGTTTATCTGCCCTTGCTTATAATCAAAGCAGAAGACAGGGGACAACAGGAGAAGCTGGTAGACAAATGGGGGAGCACCAAGAAACAAGAAGAGCAGGGGCTACACAACACCAGCCTCCTCCCCTTGTTGAGTTCACTGCCAGTATCACAGCAAAGGGGATTTTTGAGGAGGGATTTGAAGGAGGACTGTGGTCAGAGCGTCTGCCTCATAATCACCGAGGGGCTGTCAGACTTGGAGAATTTAGTTCTATTCTGGCACACATAAAATTTGCCCCGATAATACGCATAATTCACCGAGCCTGAGTCCCAAATACAGTCCTATGCTTCAAGCCCTTTCTGGACAGCTTTATGGTTTTTGTTTCCAAACTTCCCTTTTAGCCAGCCCGTCTCCACCAAGGTGTTTAAAGCACTGCACATAATTAAGGGGTTGTGCATACAGTTCCTGATAAGCCCTTCTTCCAGGGTACCCAATGTAGGGAAGACCCACCTACAGTTGCAGTGCAGTCTGTCTCCCTGGTGAGTGCCTGGAATCTTCTACCCTGTTAGCGCTGGGCTTGAATCTCCTTTCAGCTGTGTTAGATGCAGTCTCTCCAGACTGAGAAAGTCCTCCTAGCTCAAACCTCTCTTCTCAGCAGCTTCCTCCAGACTGACCTTTCCGCCCTTTTTAATCCCCAGCTGAGGCCCCTTGAGATTCCTTCCAACTCTGACATTCTGTGATTCTATGCAGTACTTCAGGAGCGGCCCAAGGGTAACTAGAATAACAACAAACTTGTAAGATGCAATGCAAGGAGCCAGAAGCCTTAGTCCCTGAAAGGGTTTGTCATGTTTAGCTGAGCATCAGAAATTACTTACAGTAACATTTTCCTTTCTTTAATGGATGCGTCACTGGGTGTTCGTCAAACATTCCTATTTGAGCAGGGCAATCACACCATCATTTTGCACATGGCCCCAATGGATTTCGGCACTGACTCTTCCCTGACCTTTCACCAAGCCCTAATTCTATTTTGACTTTAGCTATGTTAATGTATCTGGTGCCTTTTCCCGCACTGAGGGAACCGTCTTTGAGGAGAAGTCTGGGGGTGAGGTGATGGTAGGGGGAGAAGGCAGAAGATTCAAGGTCTCTGCTCTCATCTCTTAAGATCTGCAGGCCCTGTAGACCAGATGCTGCTTCTCTGACTTTGGTAGAGAAGAGCCCCAAACCCTCTTTCTCATGGAAGAGTGTGGAGAGGTGAGCCTTGCAGACTGCCCTTCCTCCTGCATATATTACTGTGAAAGAGAGGAATTGGACCATTTGTTAACACTGTTGCAGAGTAAAGGGTGAAATCCTGACCCAACCATTGAAATCGGTGACACAGGGTATTTTCAGACGTTACAAGATCACGCTCAGCCACAGGCAATCCCCTGTGGTGGGGAATGGTCCCGTAACGTCTGTTTGATCCCCGCCAGATGTTCACCACAGTGAACCTCCGACGGGGATCAAAATAACCATGTTTCGAGGATGGTCCGGGGACCATCTCCGAAAGCATGGTCAAAGTGATTCCCGCCAGGGGTGAACTCCCGGCTAGAATCACTTTTTGCCCCCAACAGACATGACGTTACCAATGCTCAACCACGGCGGGCTTCACCGTGGTTGAGCGTGGTAACATCTAGTCTGGCCTATGACCATGGCCCGGAATCGGCGGCCATGCTCACCGCCGATTCCGGGCCATGGTCAATACCCTGGGGGGCGGGCGGGCGGCCTCGGAAGCATGGGGGGCAGGGCTGTGCTGCTGTGCGGCTGCACGTTGCACCACGCAGCCCCCCTCAGTATTCCCTGCCGGGATCGGCCGGCACGTCTGCTGGCTGTGGCGGTCAGAGTCCGGCGGGGAATCAAAAGGGTGATTCCGTGACGGGGCCAAAGCCGCCCCGTCACGTCTGAAATCACCCAAAGTTCCCATTGATTTTAATGGAATGTTGCCCTCTGTAGATCATACTCAAGAAGACTCATTTGCCTTGTGAACACAGATATTCTTAAATGTGTGTTTCTTTTCCCAAAGCCATGCATTCACACAACTGCTAATTCCCCTGCGTTTCCTTGGCCACTCCCATCCCCTACATCCCAGAATCATTTCTCGCAGTGCAAACGATATCCCTACATCAGTGTTTCTGAAGTAGCATGGAATGAGTCCCTGCTCCAGACTCTAGCCAGATCTTTATGGGCAATTGTTGGTAGGAAGTGACAAACAGGAAATTATATGTACAAGGATTGACTCCTCCTCTGGGTTAACTAAATCACACAACATTGTTGCTACTTGCTAGAGTCTGATTACAAGCAAAATGTTTGCATCAAGTGGCAGAGAACAAGGGATCATCAATGAGCACAGGCAACAGTAAGGATTGCACAAAACACTCATGTGGGTTTCTGCCACTACCCACTCTAAATGTGTGGTGTTTTGAGTGGGTCCTTACACAATACAAGGTGATTTCAACAAGTTCAGTTGCTTGGAAGGAGCCATTGTAATCCTTGTTTCCCTCTTGGAGATAGATAGAGATGTGTTTATCACAGAGAGAGGGAGAGAGAAAATGTCTTTTAAAAGAAACCAGACAAGTTTGTTCATTTTTCACACTAGGAGCTTTTCCGTTATTCTGTCCTAGTTTTCCGCAAACAATTTCTAAAATGTGCAATAGCAGCCAAACCTTCTATTTAGTTCTGCTGAAAGATATATTTAGAAGGAATGCAAGAATGCTAAATAAATATGGGGGGAAACCATGACCCCTATTGGGGTTGTTGTTGTTTTTTTTGCTTTTGTTTTGAAACCCATGACAATTCAAAGAATGGGGCCAATGTACAAGTATTGGCCATTCCAGAGTCTGGTTGTGGTTTGAGCATGCCATAGAATTACTCACAGCTATTGAATGTATTTACATGCAGGGCTGGCCAGATGGGTTTGGGGCACTCCTGTCTTCTTCACTCCCATTATGGGAAGCTATGTCCCTGCTTCCCGCCACTCAGTTGAACTACAGGGAACAGGACAGGAATGCTGCAACCCCACACCTAAACTTACAAGGGAGCAGAGAGGTGGTCTCCTGCTCCTTGCTGTGATCAATGGAGAAAGGAGGCGAGGTTTCGCCCTGAGCTGATGGGTTAAAACCCAGAGACTCTGGATCAAACCTGTAAGGGTAATAACACTGACCTAGATGAATCACACAGCTGATGGGTCCCCATCACATATGGCTTTTGTGATGCTTGTGAATCAGCAGTAGTACATGACAATGTGTTACGTGTGAACTTCACCTTGGGTGTAAACAGACGGACAGCAGCTCCAGGAGTGGCCATGCCGACCCACATCACCCCTGGGCTGGTCAGTCCATCTGAAGGCAGCCCACCAGATGTTGAAACAGGGCAGCCATGCTTACGGGCTGCAGCACTCCAGAACTTCCCGGAGCGCCGCCAGTGAAGCAGGCTGGTCAAACCCAGGGCTCTGGCCTGGAGTGGAGCTGCTGCCTGTCTGCTTGGCAGACCCATGCTGCAGCTCCACTCCCAGCCAGCCATTGCCATGGCAACACCATATTGGGTGCTTTCAGAAGTGACAGCGCCAACTTCTGCCATGGACCCACCCAGACGGTGGTGGGTGCCATCACTCAGTTCGGGAACTGGCCCGGCGAGGCCAGGGAGGGGGTGAGGCGATACACAGACATGGATTTGCCTGGTCCTACCCCTGCTCTGTGTACAGCAGCCTGCCTTCCCTCTCTCTCCCCCCCTCCCAGCTGGCAGGCAGCCATGGCAGAACCACAGGTACTCTGGACCGGGTCCAAGTAAAGTGTGCTTTCAAATGTGAAAGCCTGCTTTACTCTGGGTCTGTTGGCCAGATCCCAACCATCTTGGAGGCTAGCATGGGCTATGACTCAGGATCCAGCCTGGGGAAACATCTGGCAGGCACCTTTCAACGTGACATGGCCCCCGGTTTAACAGCGCTAAAGTGGGTTAAACCATGCCACAGTCACATTTGAAAACACTGAGAGTTGCAGGTGCCAGTGTAGAGCATCGGGCGATGGCCTGCAACTCTGTGGGGTGGGGGTTGCTGCGTGGATGGACTGCACCCAGAGCAACTAGCTGGGTCCATCTAAAGTGGATCAAGACAGGGCTGGAAGCAGGTGGATGTGGGGGGTGCACCCCTGGAGCAGCTCTGGGGGCGGGCTGCCTCCATACTCATCTAAAAACACCCCTTGTGACAGAGTTTGTGCAATGTGTGAACAGTGTGTGTGAATATCCTGGACTTGGAGTTTGATTAGGCTGCTCACCTAGCCTACGTTTTACCTTCTGTACCCTATCATCACCTTGAGAAGAGGTAAATAGGAATGAAAGTAAGGGAGGCTTTTGTATTCGGAATAATGCCTCTTCTAATCCAAATGGAGGCCCTTTTCTTGCGTAGAAGAAACCAGAAAGATGTCTCCTCCAGGACTGCAGTGAAACCATAGTCTAGTTGAGTTCCTCCCTGTTCTTCTCTCCTTTAATACACCTTCAAAGGTGTATTCCTTCCAGGTGGCGAAATTTCCTTCTTCAGCAATGTCAGTTTTCATAATGGGGAGCAGTATGGACTGGTTGTTCAAAACAAAGTTTCCAAAAACTTGGGAAATCCAGTCCCAAACATGGAAGAGAGTATAATATAATATAATATAATATAATATAATATAATATAATATAATATTGATGGTTTAAGGTTTTAGGAAGTCCTCGAATTTGGGGCACGAAAGGTTTGACCATCTTGAGTCCAATAAAAGGCAACTGATTTTTCACCCTGTTCTTTCTGAAGGCTTAATCTTTCCATTAATATTTTATGATTTCCAGTTAGTGTTGCTCTATACTCATATCCAGTGTTGTTGTTGTTGTTTGTTATTATTATTATTGATTATTTATATAGCACCAGCAGCGTACCTGGCACTGTACGATCAGTAGTTATAGACAAGTCCCTACTGCAAAGGGCTTGCAGTCTGAGACAGACTAGGAAGGGGGAGACGAGGGAGAGACGAACATCGGGAGAGTCAGAGATACATTCACAAGGTTGAGAAATGCAGGTGCACGCAATTGACTTAGGGTATTTTTAGATGTTATGAGATCACGCTCAACCACAGTGAACCACGGTCAATCCCGCGGTGGGGCCAAAGCGCCCTGAACGTCTGTTCATCAGCCGCCAGATGTTCACCAAAGTCAATACTCACATGGGGTCAAAATCAACCACGCTTCTGGAGCTCCCCACCGGACCATCTCCGAAAGCGTGGTCAAAGAGATTCTCGATGGGAACCAACAAAAAGTAACGTCTGGCTGGCAACCACCACCCAGAATCAAAGGAAATGATTCCCAGTCAGGGACAAAGCACGCAGTGTCGCTGCCAGGCAACAAGCAACAACACAGGCAGCAGAGGGAGATTTAAAGGACACACAGCAGCAGGGGGACGGGACGGGATGGAGTGAGGTGGAAGGGAGAGATTAGTGGAGGGCGAGAGAGCAAGGGAGGAGGAAGAGGTGGAGGAGGCGGTGATAGAGGCACGTGCGGGGGACGAGGTGGTCATGCTGCACCTGGAAGCGGTGGAGGGGCAGCAGCAACAGCAGCAGCAGCCGGGACGGGCTGACGCGGCGCCTTCTGGGTGTTTTGACCACTGCTGGGAATCGGCGTCACGTCTGTTGCGCTTCCCTGGCCCGTGATCTGCCGGCCTGATTCCCTGCCAATGTCCCGGTCCCATCATGTATGCTCGGGGCTTTTTTTGACGACAGGGGGTGGTTGTTTGGTTCAACCCTGCCGGGAATCCACTGTGGTGAATTGGGACCGCGTAACGTCTGAAATCACCCTTAGTTACAGGGAAGAGGTTCTGAGGGAGGGATGAGGATGCAATCTCACTCCTTGCAAGCCTTTTGACCCATGACCAGGGAAAGCCTGATGGAAGAGGTACGTTTTCAGGAGGGATTTGAAAGTTGGGAGGGAGCAGAACAAATGTATCCAGGGAGGGAGTTCCAGGCATGAGGGGCAGTAAGAAAGAAGGGGTGAAGATGTTTAGAGGAGGAAGGGAGTTGCAAGCAGGTGATGGTGGGGGCAGAGGAGGAGCAGAACTCCCAGACAAGAATGTGGCGGGATACAAGAGCAGAGAGATCTGGGGGAGCAAGGCAATGAAGAGCCTTGAAGGTGAAGACCAGGAGCTTGTGCTGAATGTGCTCCCATAGGGGGAGCCAGTGTAGGGAGGAAAGGAGAGGAGGGGATGCACATGGTCAAAATGATGGGCACGGTGGATGACTTTGGCAGCAGAGCATTGAACGGAGATGAGAGGGGCAAGATCAGAGCAGGAGAGACCAGTATGGAGGATGTTACAGTAGTCAAGGCGAGAGAAGACTAGAGCATGGACTAGGGTTTTTGCAGTGGCAACAATAAAGCAGGGTCAGATTTTAGCAATATTATACAGGGCAAAGCAACAGGATTTGGCAACAACCTGGTTCTGAGGCGTAAAGGAAAGGGAGGAGTTAAAAATTAATCCTAGGCTACATGTCTGACGGACAGGCTGGATGGTGATACCCTCAATGGAAACTGAGAGGTAGGGATGTGCAAACAGAATGAGGTTTGGATGTTTGGCCGTTCAGACGTTCGGCCCGAAAACCTAGTTTGGGTTCGGGGGTTCGGTCCAGTGGAGTTCAGTCCCGCCGAACGTTCGGTGGAGTTCGGACCCGCCGGGAGGCTTGGGGCACTCCAGGGAACCCCCGGGGTGCCCGTGGAGGCATGGCAGGCCGTCGGAGACCCAGCAGCAGCTGCAGCTGCGGTGGGGACACATCGATTGGACTGGGAGATAAAGCTGTTTGTTTACAAGCAACTCCTCCCCATTCTTCGAGATGGCTTCCAACATTCTTGCAACTGGGTTGTGCATGTTCACCCTATTCAAATAATAGACCACATGATGGTCTCGAGCTCCTCTGGTATAAAAGCACTCTGCCCCTCAGAATGACAGTTCCTTCCAACCCTTTCTAGGCATATAAGAAAAAAATTCTATGTGGGGCTGGAAAGGTTCAAAGCCATCTCAAAGAACTTTGTTTACAAGGTAGCAACCTTCTGTTCTTCTTCGAGTGGCTCCTCACAGGCCCTTTTTACATGGTTACGCCAGGTGGTGGGTCCGTGAGCACGCCGGTGCATGGGCGGGGCATGCACATGGCCGCACACGCATCCCCACTCACCCCCCCACTCATCGACACCCACTACACACTATCTCTATCTATCTCTATAACTAAACTAACTCATACAGCTATCTATTTATAGTAACTATCTAATATCTATCTATATATACACAGGGATGGGTACACAGACCGCTCAGAACAAACAACACAGGGAGGAGTACAAAACTGAAATGAAACCTAAATCAATCTAATCCTGCTCTAAATAAATCCAAAAACAGGGGAAGGGAATCAGGGATGGAATATATAGTGGGAGGAGGGAAGGATTCAATGGAGAGTAGCGAAAAAGAACACGGGGAGGGGTAAAAAATAAAAATAACACCTAAATCTATCTAATCTAATCTAAATTAATGAAACTGTGGAGGTAAATGATGTCTGGGAATGGGTGAAATAGGAGGAGGATGGCAATAGATTAGGAACACAAACTGCTGGGAGAGGGAGACTTCTGAAAACACCTGCTGACAGGATCAGTGGCTAGCTTAGAAGGAATTGGAAGGGGGGAGGGTAATGACTTCTGTTGCTTGCTGCGCCCGCCTTACCACAAGCCCCATTGGCTCTGTGTAGCCTAGTCCTATGCCAATTGCAGATTGCGAAGCCAGTGGGTAGAGGAAAAGAGGGATGGTGATTGGGCAGACACTGCTAGTCCAAGCTTCTCCACCCCTGGCACCAGGAAGTCTCCTCCTCAGCTCCCCCCCCCCCCCC